>JAPYZH010000166.1:0-375169 GCA_030523085.1 Meteorus colon | reverse complement strand
TATCGGACTTTGTGGTATTTAGAGCTGTGATTAATCCTGGTCTCAGCGTCACATCACCTTTTTGATTATTTATAAATGTGCATCGTTCGTCTATTGACATTTCCGCAATATTTTTCACTAATTCAATGCCACCAGTTCTCACCTCAGTACCAGAATTATATTTTTGTGTCTCTAGACGAATACCATATTCTTTTAGATTAGAGAAATGGCAATTGGATGCACGTAACTGCGAGTCGTCTTGCATCTAGGATAGAATAAATGATTATCAGGTTTTTCATATATAAATTGACAATAGTAGGAATGATTGTTGCAATATTTAATACCTGAATGCCTTCGATACATTCTTCAAATTGACAATTAATTAGATCAGCTTCGCCATTCACGTGAATAACTACAGCTGTGCCCAAACCCACAAAGGAACTATTCTCAACGAATAATTTAGCACCGGGCAATACGACTATTCCAAGCTTAACTACACTTTGATTCGATGCGAATATCCGGCACTCGTTTAATTTAACAACTCCTTTGCGCACCAAAATTCCAGCTTGGAGCTCCCCAAGATCGACGCTGATATTTTCCAAGAGAACCTACAAACAGAAAATCTTTTCATTTAGATATAAACATCTTTGAATTTGGATTAGATAAATGATTAGATAAATGAATGAATGTAAACCTGTTCTCCCGAAAAATCCAATAATGATGGACCAGTTGAATTTTCTTTGGCACAAATAATAGTCTTTCCTTTATCACAAAGGCCTTTAATAGTTCCACCCTCTTCTAATCCTCCAGATCCTTTGATTTGATGCTCACCTTCACCCAGTATAATTATGTCTCCTGTTTCTGAGGCATCCAGCGCCTCTTGCATACACCCAGTCGTCCTGGAAGTAAATGAAACAATTTATATCCATTGAAAAAATGTAAAATTATATCACAAAACGAATATGAAAAACTGAACCTTTCATATTTAAAATATGAAAATTACTTACTTCAAAAATATATCTTGAGGTAACACTTGCTTAGCTTTATTCAAACACGCGATCGTATCATCCAATGACGCACCCTGCCATACAAAATATGCCTCCAATTTTCTCCCACGACTTTCACGCCTCTTCAACTGTACACTTGACATGTTCGCCTGCGGATTCCTCTGCAGCATACCTCGCATTGTTGGATTCTCAAGTACATCCATTTCACTTTTTATTTGTTGCATTCTAAAATGTAGTTTCATCAATTGACAAGCTTTGCCTTCATTTACCAAACATTTGGTATCATCTGACTCTGTATTATTATCATCCTCATTCTCATCATCATCATCATCGCCTTCTTCATTCTCATCATCAGATATATCTGCTTCAAGTCGTGCAATTTTCGTATATATTTCTCTACCTTCTCTCATGAGAGTGCAAATAACATCAGTCGTTTCTTTATTAACCATATTTCTCTTGATATCAAAAAATAATCGCAATCTCATTTCTAAATGCAACGTTACCCAATCAGTATTTTCATCATCATCAAAGTCCCATGGCATCCATAAATGATTGAAAAAGAATCTTAATTGATCAATACAATTAGCCGTACCAATAATATCCAATACATCATTACTCTGATTTTTTGTTGGATACAATTCAATAAGTGGTACATCATACTTGTCTGGCAAATGGATTTCATCTTGTACAGCAACTATTTTAACCAATGCAGACTGTTCACTGGCATCAACATGTTCAACCTCTACCACAACAATTGTTGGATAATGAATTTCAAAATCTTGACACGTTAAACGTGGTATTTTCCATAATGCCTGCCATCCAATTGGTTCAATTACCAATTCAACATGATATGACCATTCAGATTTAATTTGTGATGCTGGGACAATTGCACCACGACTTGAAAGTATTTCAGTAAATTCAACAAGTCGTTCTTGAAGACTTTTATCAAATGTGTATACCTCCATCCTTATCCTTATTTATTTATGAAAATTCCCTTCTCTATTATTGGTTATGGTGAGTAAATTAATTGGTATCTTGATTTGACGACGGCAATGGTTGTTGAGTTCGAATAAATAACACTTCTTGATTTATCGAAGGCACTGGTACAAAATAGAAGTGAATATCTTGGTTGGTCAAACGTGCATTGTTGTTTTATGCGTCACACACTCCAAGGGTCTTTTTACACCATTGAAATCACGCCGGACCTTGGTCCATGCGGGTTCATTGCATCTTGCATCCTCTTTTTTGTTATGAGTTTGATATATATCTACGACTTTTTGGCGCGTTTCAAGCTGTTACGTGATTGGTTGACAGACCGCGGACGAAAGGGATCGGCCAGATATTCGAAATTTTTTTAAGGTTATGTTGCATGCGATATTGTTGAGTTTTGGTATATGAGAAAATTGAAAGATGATAAAAACGATTCTTATTCGCATGATAATATTCAGGCATTAAAAAAAAAGCTTTGGCGCCTTTTTGCGATTGCTTGAAAGATTTAACGATATTTTTAATCGATAAGATTCTGGTTGGCCGGTGACATGCAATCGAGGAAAATGATTGGTCAAATTTTCTTCAAAAATGTTTGAAACTCTACGAAGAAATTTATGGAAAGTTAATTTAGAATTGATAATAATGGAAATTCACGATTTATTTATAACAATTGTGGCTCTGATGAATTCTCACAAACATAATTATGATTTTTGCCACTCTGAATATCATTTTCATTGAGTTCCCGCGCTGAAAATTTGGATTTTATTCAATTGAAGTCACATTGCGCAAATCCAAGTGCGCAGCTAACTCGATTGCGCCTAACCTATAAATTTGTAAACAAATATTTCTTGCAAACTTCTTACATATGAATTATCTATGGAATATGTATTAAAATAATTGAGGAAAAGAGAAGGAACGTATTTGGTTAATTATCTTTGATAAATTATTCGTTTTATACAAAATTAACCGAGATGAATCAACAAATCGTTGGTTGGTATTTATAGTCCTGATACATATAGATGTGACGCACTGTAGAAGTGTAAAAATAATTTTTGCTATTTTCAGACTGCCTCACAGATGAATTTCACTCAATAATTGGTAATAGCACACAACAGACAAATAATTCACATAAAAATGATTA
This sequence comes from Meteorus colon, assembly GCA_030523085.1. Taxonomy (NCBI): domain Eukaryota; kingdom Metazoa; phylum Arthropoda; class Insecta; order Hymenoptera; family Braconidae; genus Meteorus; species Meteorus colon. Next base: position 372,052 of record JAPYZH010000166.1, on the reverse strand, counting down.
TCCATCTTTTGATGAAATAATTGGACATATAGAAGATATTCTTATGGGTAAATCGTCATTAAAAATAAAACTTCAAAAGTTTGTTCAGTTGATTAAGTCCATAAATTCTCATTCAAATTTGTATATTTCATACAGAACCCGAATTTCAAGACATTCAGAAAACTTTTTTGGAAAAATATTGGATGGAATTCGATTCATCCGAGGAGAACAAATTGTGTTACATGGATATATTCAATGAATATGTGAGAATGAATAAGATTCCAAGTAGACAGAAATACAACTGAAAAATGTATATAAAACATTTTAATTTATTTTTGAAATAGCACAAGATAATCGAATCCTTCTTAGAGGAGAATTTGAAAAAGGCTATTCCTGAATTCTCGATGAACTCATTGATCAAAACGTTGAGGTATCACTTCCACATGAGACATCGAATCGTTACAAATTGCATTCTCATATATATATTCGGACTAAAACAGCTTTTTTCTTACTAGTGAACTTGGCCCCGAATTAGATGGTGAAATCTTTGAAGTGTTATTCACATTCACAGACTTTCTTGCATTCAAAGAAATGATTTTAGACTACAGAGCTGTAAGTATTTCAAAAAGCCATTGAGCGTTCAATAATCGAATGATAACAATTCTTTTTGTACATTCAGATGAAAGAAGGGAAAGTTGAAGACCTCAGTACTGGCATCTCCATCAAATCAGTTAATAGATATGACGCGGTCACAAACCCGTCCCCGTAGGTAATCAAAATGGAAATATTCATCAGTCATCGCTATTCGATTCATCAGCACATAAAACAAAGTAACGTCCATTATCACTCACAAAACTTAGATCGATAAGAATGCTTTTGAATTATATATAATATAAATAAATCTACCAATAAACGAGTAAGTGAATGAAAGATAATTACATCAAATTAAATTAATTTTGTTCATCATTAGTTTACTGCGTTCAAAAATTCATCTTAACAGTTATTCTACAAAAATAATACAAAAATGAACTCCCAGTTTTATTTTTTTACCACTGTACTCTTAGATTACAATTATATCATCTTTGAAAATCAATGCATCAAAATTTCCATTTGTACGAGTTTGCTGTTAGTTTCATTTGGCATACGGTATGGCAATGTGCCAGCAAAACTTGTTAATGCACGCGCTTGTTCACGTAAATCATGCAATGCTTGTTCTCTAGCGCCCTCATCACCGGGTTCACTCGCTCGCATTTTTTGATATTGTCGATACAAAATAGTCATTGTTGCTAAAAGAACATCGGACAGTGTCCCTGCAACTTCTGGTGATACCCGTCTCAAAGCTGTAACTCGTTCATCAACTTCAGTTACATGTAATGGCAGTAATTTGGAATCAGCAATTGTCCTTAATGCAGTTTGATACAATTCATTGTGAAATTGATCGAAAAATACCATCAAATCACGTAGTGTGAAAAATGCTGCAACTAATTCTGCAGATACTTGAATAGCAATGCCCTGATATCTCATACTTATTTCAGTGGCGGTTGTCTTCAAACGAGAACGTAACGACCCAGTTGTGTCCTTTTGACTAACAACTTGTGCCATTAATGTACACATTAAATTCAATACTTTTTCATGATTACCAGCAAGATCATACATCATAACTGCATCTTCTAATAATCCTTTCTTATACAAAGTATCAGCGCAGATATTTATCACATCGTCAACATTTATTTGAAATTGGTCTAAAATTCCTGGTAATCTACGGTCTTTCTCAATTTTGCCCACAAGTAGAGCGCGATTTTTCGGTTGTGCATCCACAACCATTTCAGCCGCAGATGCAGCAAACATATTTCTCCCATGTGGATCCTTCATACATCTCAACAAGAATAAATAATGCAAGCTTTCTTTAGGATCCGATGCTTCGAAACGTTTAACATAAAGCAGTATTAGCCGTGCTAAATTCAATCGTTTTCCTGGCGCTTTGTCAGCTGGATCGACAGTTATCAATGGAGCCAAAACACTTTGACTCATTGCTAATAAACTGTGTTCATGCATTGCCGCTGCAAGATGGACCGCGTGAGGTAAATGCCGGGCACCAGCGCCGCGCGCCAAGAATTCAATCGCCGCTTCATATTGTCCAGTCAAAAACAACATGGAGAAATATAAAAATGGCTGTTCATGTGCGTGATAGTACGATTCACCGTAAACTTCAAGAATTGTAGTTTGCAAATTATCTAAAGTAACTTTGTGCTCATTGTCAGAATGATCGCGCACTTGGCACAATTTGAGCCACAAATAATCATCGGCGGTAGACATTACCTCCGAATGTAAATCATCAGGATCACATGGCACAAGAGCGCAATATGCCGCGCGTTTATAAGGATCCGTTGACGATCGTACATGTTTTCGATAATGGAGTTTAAGAATTGACTCGCCACGACTTGTTGGACGACGCTGCGGACTTTCAACAGCTTCTTCCAATGCTTGACGGAATTCTTGGAAAGCATTCAAGCCACACTGATTAATACAATGCAAAGCAGCTTTGAAGTCGCCAGCTCTCATGCAATAATAAACAAGTGGCCATAATGGCTTATCATCAACTATGGCATCCTCTAAATCTCTCAAATTTTGTACTTTGATCCCAACGAAACTTTTGACTAAAGGGGTTGTGCCAGGAATTCCACCGCGTTTAGCTTGTGCCAAATTTTCATTTACTAAAGAATTCATGAATTCACGGTAACGATTTTCTAAATATTTTAGCGCTTGTTCGATGATTTTACGTTCAACTTCTAAATCACTACGTGAGTTCATCTGGTCACCACGCGGTGTTGGCGGAATATTCACCATACATTTTACCATGTTCCACATATCTAGAACTTTTTTATCGTTGAAAGTTTCAGCAGCTTTTGAAAATGCATTGAACAAACTTGGACGAGTTATTCCGCGTAGAACGTGGTCATTGTATATTTGTAATTCCTTTGCATACGCGATTTCGATGTTTGATAAACCGCTGACCATTGAACCAGCTAATTTTGTTCGTTGTGGTGTTCCACGTAAGTCGACAAGTTCACCTGATGGTGCCGTCATTGCATTTATGATTTCGGATCGCATTTGTTTCCATTCACCAAGCATATGTTCCATCTGTTGTACTCTATTGAGTTCGAATGTCTGCAATCACAATAAATTCATCAGAGAATTTTTCATTTGTTGTTATTGAACCAGATTAATGTAAGAACTATAAAGACCTTGAACAAGACCGAATGAGAAATTGTGCTAATTTAATATACTCACATCATTGTGAACTTGTTCAATAATTGACAATATTGCATTTTCTTTTTCATTTCTCAAATAACTGACGATATCTGTATCAGCAATGGGATCCAATGGCTCAAATGTACGTCGTGCACTCAGTGAATTCAATTTCTGTGAAATTTGTGGTAAATCTACACCTCGTGAGCCTAGCAAAAGATGACTGAAATGAAACAAACACACATAAATAATAATAAATCGATGAATTGTCAATCTGATTGTTATGAAAGATAAAATTAACTCACGCTTGGACTTGTGTATCTTGACTACCACTTTGTGTAACACGCGACCATAATTCATTTGAAGCTTCCAATATTTGTCGAAGATTTCTTTCGACTTGGGGCAATTCCCCGGTTCCTTCTACTGCTGCAGAAAGTTGTTCTGCTGATCGAAGTAATTCATTGAAGTCAGAATCACCCATTTTTGCATGAAAAAGTTTTACATGAATTTCGACAAAAGCGCAAATGAAACACACCGGCAATTCGAGATAAAAATCTATAACATAACCTCACTCCCATTTATTGCCGGGAAAATACACTCCCCTTTTTTTCCCGATGTTTTCCGTACAATGTCGGACGTACTCGAAGTCTCAAAAGACGAAAGTGAATAGTTCTCAACTTTACATGAATAAATGTGTAGAAGGGAAAAATATTAGTGATCATTTTGATATTCAAGTTCAATCCCCATGGACAGCGATCAACTTTTCACAGATTTTGATCTATCATAACACCAAATCAACTTGGAATGAAGGAATAATAAATCTAGGCCAGATATTCTCAGCAGCATAGAATAAGAATTCATACCAATTATGAATTGACCGGGTAGAGCGAAAGATTACGGTAATTTATAATTTTCTAAATAATTGACGCGAAAGTCCATCGCGATGAGAACTGTCCAGTAATCAACGAGATATTCAAATGATGCATCATCATCAGCCAATCATTGTCCAGTCCCCTTATTCACATACAAATAGCGCATGAAAACGCACCTTCAGTTATTTTTAGGTTATGTATCTACCCCGCCAAACGAGAAATTCAAAATATCCAAATACACATGCGCATTGACGAAAGAAATTCTGCATGGCGGTTAGACTACCCGGCTTGTGATATTATTCCTTATCCAACAGTGAACCGCCATACAAAATGGATCGTCAAAGTATTGGAAGTTTACTTGGTCGCAGCATAACCTCACCTAAACGCCGAGTTTCAATAGCTCAATCATTACGAAGGCAAAGCAGGTATACAATCAGATGAAAAAAATGGAAATAGATTCTCACATGAACATTCACACATCAACATTCTGAATTTATTTTGTTTTGATTTTTCAGTGCTATTAGCGTTTCTGGACGTTCCAATCAATCAGTTCAAGTGATTTGTCGTTCAGCTGGTCACATTGTTGAGAGTTTTGGTTCTTCCTTGCCAGTTTTAGTGACCGAAGCTTTAACATTTGTCGATCGTAATACATCAGTAAGTGCTAGTTTGTCGCACAATGGTTGGGCCTGGTTGGTATGTGGCCGAAGACTCCTTGTTTGGCAATGCAAAACGACAATTCACGATCCAAAACAACGACCAACATTCAAAAGTCAGTGTCGTGAATTATTGCTGCCACAGAGCGATTTGGCACACAAAGCCGATTGCATTGCAGTATGGATTTCACCAGGTCATCAAGTGCCAAGCTGTATGGCCGTTTCACCCGAAGGAATTGTACGTTATTGGGCAAGTGTGGCACACGAAGAATCATCAGTTGAAACAAGTGCTGAACTGGCTGGACAAGAAGTCGATTGTTTGACTTATATTCCTGGCCACGGTTGTATTTTGGCAACAACTACGTGTACGGTTGCATTATTACAGCCACAATTTACTAATGGACGGAGTAATATAGCCTGTCGTGTATTGCGCACAAGCCAAGGTTGGTTAGGAGGTATTGGCAGACGAATGTCATCATTAATATTCGGTGCAATGCCACAATCACCAGTAACTGAGACTAAATTGGCGAAAGTAACATGCACAAGTTTTGGTGATCGTGGATCACGTGTTTTAATTCTTGCTGGTTCATCATTACAATATTGGTCATTTCCAATTGGTGAACAGGAAAAAATGGAGTTCGAGGAGGATATTGGACACATTGTATCACAAGCATTTCAACGCCGTATTTGGGAATCGAGCGTAGTTTGTAATGCACATAATATGGAGACATGGCTGATTGATATGCAAACATGTGAAGATGGAATATTGTTGTTAGTTGCTGGTTATTGCAGTGATATATCACCACAAATTCATTTTGCCATTGGTTTATTGCCATTGAATGGAACAACATTGACAAATTCGTTCAAATGGTTTACACCAGTTAAAATTGGGCCGTTAATGTATCAAGAAGAAATTGATTATGCAGTATCGTCCTATAGATTTATCATTTCTGGATGGGAGGCAATTGTTTATAATGCACAAACAGTATTAGTCGTTAATACAATGAATGAGCATGAACAGGATAAAATTGATCTAATAAGAAGCACAGAGGATAAAATTTTAGGCGGCGATTTATGCTCTGGTAATCCTGTTTTATTTACTCGCAATCTTGGATTGGTCACAATTATTTCAACAGATTTTACTGCACAAGATTTCAATGCAAGTTTCAATATTGAAGCGAATAACAGTGTGGATTACAACTTGAATGGTAGTTTTGCTGATAATTTAACAACAATGATATCAAACGATAGAATACGTGAGATGTATTACACTGCAGATGGTATTGAACAATTGAAAGCAGCATTTTTATTCAGTTTACGACAGAATAAAACAGAATGTGAACAAATACTCGATGAATTATTCCCAATGCAAGAAGAGCCAGTAATGGACATTGACGCAACGCTTGACACACTTGTTTTGAAAATGGGGAAAAAATTAATTGATGATTACCCACCAAACGATCCTCGATGGTCCAGTCATATGGCCGACACGTCAACGACAATAACAACAGTCATGTCGATGCAAATACCACATCAGTTAGAGGGAAAACAAAAAGCATTAGATTTATTTATAAATTTTTTGAAAGAGTACAATTTATGGAATCGATTTTGTGCAGTAACGTACAGAGGAATCATAATGTCAACATCACACGTACTTGGAGAATATGTCGAGAAAATAGTAGCTGCATTGGCAATATATAATTTACAAAATCGCTATCCAGATATTTTGGATCCGATTGTTGAAGAAACAGTAACACCCGATTCATTCGTATCAAATGAATTAACTGCAAAAGATATTTTTTATCGTGAAGTTAGTTCAATTCATCAATTAATTCCTACACTTGTAAATAGTGCTTGTGAAGTGACACAATCTGAAAAACAAACTCAACAAATTTCACAATATATATTGCAAGTAAATTCAATTCTACTTGGTATACTTCATGAAGTTATCAAATATCGGCAGAGTAATGCTGATCGTTTCGTACAATCGCGATGTTCAAGTGTGGTCGCGGAATATTTACCATGGACTGCAGCCGCAGGTAAACAAGATTTACGAACGAGCATTTATACTTTACAAAACTTGACACTGAAACATGGAGTAACTGGTACAAATGATTCATCAATTAAAAATGAACTTTATGATCAAATTGTTGGATTAATCGATCTTATTTTGGATGGAAGAAAATGCCATTTGGAGAGTATACGTGGATCAGATAAATTTGAAATATTATTGAAACAATATGAAACCGAACGCACAAATCTTATTCAGCCATTAATTAAAAATGAACAATATGAGAATGCAGCAATGTTGGCAGAAAAATATTGCGACTTTGCATCGTTAGTGCAAATATGTGAATTGACAAATAATAAAAATCGTCTTGATATTTATACTGAAAAGTTTGCGGCGCAAGACTTTGTAGGTTTTCTATTTTCATCGTATGTAAAAGATGGAAAACAAGGACAATTGGTTGAACGATGTCGTCGTGCCGGTGCTGGTGAATTAATGGATAAAATATCTGAACACCCAGAGTTATCATGGGTCCAAGGATCATTGACTGGTGAATATAGATCAGCGGCAAATACTCTGCATTCACTGGCATTGCAAGAAGTTGAATTGGTTAAACGGAAAAAAACAATGTTGAGCTTGGGAAAATTAGCATTATTCAGCTCGAATGAACCAGAGAATGAAATCATTGAAGCCGCATCGAGAATTAATAGCGAATTAGAATTAATTGCACATCAAGAAGAATTACCGGATCATGTTTTAGAGACTTATGGTTATGATACAAAAAAACTACGAGTTTTAACGCCAATTGAATTAATTACTTTATATACATGTGAAGAAAATACATTGGCTAATGAATATGATTTCAAAAAGGCATTAGAGTTGTTGGAATATGTCGCTGATGATGATGACAAATCGTCATTGCGATTGAGAATCTGGGCACGCGCTGCACGACGTGATCGATGGGACACAGCTACGAAGAATCCAGAGCAACAAATTCAGCAGACAATATTTTTCAAGCTGATTAGTCTTATTCATGTGATGGGTTAGTTGATTGTAATACCGTTCCTCGAATAATGTGGAAGAAGGAACCAATATGACTTGAATGAGTTTCGCAATCTTTGTTACTATTGCAAATTGCAGGAAAATTAAATTTAACCATAGAAAGATAATTTTACAGTCATACTGGTATTTCTTCTGAACATCAATATAAAATATGTCAATTGTTAATAGTTTAATTAAGTTATTGTGCATTTATCTTTTTAGGTGAGTCAATCGATGATTTCCTACCGCCGGTGGACACATTACTGATGGAAGCAGAGCTCGGTAGTCTTGCAGCTTCCAGTAACTTTCAATTCCTCATCAAATTAATTTACGAATATACCACGCAAAATTTAAAATTATGATGAAATTAAAATAGCCAATGATGGAGATTCAACTATTATTTTTCTTTTTCGTACAGAAATTTACTTTTATATTGATAAATAACTCAGGTAAGATGATTACTAATTATTATAAATATTGAAGTTATAATCACAATGTCAAATGAATTGAATGAAAATTTTCTACCTCCAGAACATTCGAGATGCTCAATTCGCATTAGATACCTAATATAATCCGGCGTTCTGCAATCCATCTCTAAGAAAAATCAAAGATTCAAATTAATAATCCATATTGGAAAATTATAAAATAATTCTATTAGATTACCTGCACATTTCTTCGCTGACATTATTCCACGCACTTGATAGAAAATCGCTGGGCATTTTGTTATTTCTTTACACCGAAGCGTATCAGGAATAACTATTTCATTGTGCCCAGTCAATTCACGGCAGATAAATAATTCTTTCTTCACACTATTTCTATATTGCGTCCACCAACAAGTTTCTAATGTTCCATATCCCACGGAAATTATTTTCATGGATATATAATTCGTATCTACTCGCCAACGTGGATCCAATCGATAAACAATTGTCTCCTGTGGTTGAACATAATCTTCAAATTGATCCCGCATGTTAATCGTTACATTTTTTTGACAGAATCTTGGCCGCAAACTTTTTGGAATAGTTAAAAAATAATCACGAATATCATTTATTTTAGACGATGTTATTAAATAGTCTGCATCACTTTTTAAAAATTTTTTGAAGCTGTGGGAATGATTCTGAGTTGTGTAGTAAACAAAATTCACATCAGGATGTTTGGTTTTCAGTGACATCAAGGATGGAAGAATTCTGTCTTGTTCTTCTGTATTTAAATTTACTAAAGGCGCAAGAATTAAAATAACTTGAGCTAAACTTCCAACTGTGTAATGTTCGTGTCTTTCAATCCATCGTTTAGTTAATGACTTTTCAATTGAATTAAATGAATTTATAAAATTCAAATTAGTCGGCCAAGATAATGATGGAAAATTGGCAATTGCTTGATAAGCCAATGATGGACTGTCGGTGATATTTAAAATCCATTCACCATTATTACCATGAAGAAATCCAATTTTTGATCCGAACATTGACACATCCAGGTCTTCTAGCAACACTCTGAAAATATTTAATATCGATAAAATTAATGAGTTGATTATTTTTTTATTGGATTGTATAATACTGCTTACGATAAGAAATCAGCGGTGTATTCTTGAGACCATGAACCATCGAACACAACAATAGTTTCAACATGGGGATGATTGTTAGTCTTTTTATTATTTATACAATGAATTTCAGTGAATAAATTGTTATTGACGTAATTGGTGAATTTATTCACTGCGTGATTTGTCATTGTCATCAAAACGTCATCTGTCATGTGGGCGACGGTTTTATGATAAGCCAAAATCTGTGATGTTGTGTAAGTCTATCCAATTTTGGTTTATGACGAAGACGGAAACATTAATTCATTAATGATTACCTTTCTTGTGTATTTGGAAAGAATCTTTTAATTATTACTCACTTGCTCCTCCATTATTGTTCTCGATGCTATGTACCAAAAAGATTTACCACGCTCGCACGCTCTTATTCTTGAGTCGAAACTCGGCCCCTTAATTGAATAATACATATCAAGAATTTGGCTGAGTCGTAGATTGTTAAATTTCGATCTCCATGATGGCAAATTTTTGGCAATAATGAAACCTGAAATAGTAAAAAATTGTGAGTTTCCCTTTTGCTAAATCAAAGAAGTTCGAACCTCAATCAGTAATTTAATTGAAATCTGAATCAAATGTAATTAAGTCTTAATATTCAATACACATCAATGAATAGATTGAATTTGTTATTCATCACCATCAACTGCACCAACAATTTCCGCTCTTGTCAAATCGAAATTGAAATCTTTTTCCAAATAATATCTAGTTGGTCTCATTGTACTATTCCAGAATCCGGTTGCACCAACAATCATCCCAGGACCAACAAACGGTCCTTGATAAATTGTCAATTCTGCTAGTTCACCTTTAAGATCAAAATCAAAATCAATTCTTCAATTAAATATATCTTGATGTTATTGTTTAAGGTTTGATATCAAAAAATTACCAGCAACTGTTGCTAACCAAACGTTATCCAATTCTGCAGTTGATGAAGCAATAGAAATGAACCACATTGACTTATGGATATCCATTTCACTTTTCGGTATTATAAAGTCCACTTCATCCTCATTGAAATCATATTGATCAGTGATATTTAGAAGAAGTCTCACGGCAACGTTTTGGGGCTGAAGTGCTGCCGAAATCGCAGCGATTATGGTACCAGGTGCAATTGTACCAAATGGAGTTAGAATTACTCCCTGCTCCAATGGACATATTTTACCCCCATTCATCAAAGCACCATCAACTTCAATGAAACATTTATAATTAGTTACACACACTTCCATAACATGAGAAGATCAAGTGACTTCCCAATTTCAACTATTGAATTAGAGAACAAGTAAACGCATGAACTTGAATAATAATTACCAGAAATTTTTTCCGTCGGTTTATCCTCACAGAATTTATTCCTATCCGGCATCTCTTGTTCACGAATAGTATTTGATAAAGCACGATGCAATGCGCACCGTTCGAATAATGTGAGAGCATCTGATGGGAATACATCAGCATTACCCGGAACTAATTCTTCAATAATATGATTTTTAGTCCGTTGTGATCCAGTAGCAGCAAATGGCAAAACACCATCGTTAAATTGAATATTGTGATTATATTCAATACCATCAAATTTAAATCTATGCAATAGAGATGATGCCATTGTTCTCATGTCCATTGACATTTGTGAATATTTTTCAGCTTTCCGAATAATATCTAAGAACACTTGCAAATTCATTGGTAATTCTGGTCCATTCAATGTCTCATTCGAATAACATTCTCTCAAATATTTTGGTATTTGTGTTTGACAATTCACTTCACACAGTAGTAATATTAATATTAATAATAATCCGGAAGACTTTTTCATTTTCAATGACATATCGATACTGAACTTCTCTGATTTTATCTATCCTACATACTTGCGGATGATTCAACCAAACAGTGAGATAACTTTCCACAATCAAGATAAGATAAGTGAAAAGGAACAGAGTAGAGCATTTAGGAGTGCCCTCTTATATTCGTTTTTGTCCTAAAAATAAATTTTCAATACATTAATAAAAATTATTACTTCGTTTATTTTTATGTACAATAACAATTATCGAATTATGATTATGTTCATTATTTGTCTTTCCGCCTTTTTTTAAATGAATGGTTTACATATAGTGACTACATGATCAATTCCACAAGCCACATTTTCTACTTGAGCACCGATAGCAACTCTCAACGGAAAAAATTGGGGATTGAGATGACCCAATCCAAGATTTCCATATTTATTGTTCCCCCATGTGAATAAATCACCACCATTTGTCAACGCAGCCATATAACTCATCCCGCAGAATATTTTTTTAACTTGTACATCAGGTTGATAAGCATTTCGTCCGAATAATGTATTCGGTATGAGAGTCGGTATTGAAACTTTGTTTACTGTAGGCCCGAAACCCAAAATTCCATAACCCCAGGCGTAAACATCACCAGTATCTGTGGAGAAACAGAAATTGTAAAAAGATCATCAAATATCTGGAGTGTACAAAGAACATGGTTCCATTGATGAGTCATTATTTCTTACTTGTCAACATCATGCAGAAACTTCCGCCTGAAGCAATATCCACAATTTGTCCTAGTTTGGCGCAGTCTTCTAATTCTATTGCAATATTCATCTGATGATTATCACCATCGACTGGTAACTGTCCGTATTCTGCATTTCCCCATCCATAAACTTTTCCTTTCTCTGCAAAGACAATTAGCTTAATCGAATGCCAATGTGAAATCCACGGTGATTTTGGCTAACGAAATTGTTTCGTCTTCAAATTTTTGTCAAACAGAATAACTATATTTTGGATACATACCACTGAGAGCTAAAACGCAGTCAGCAACACACGCAACTTTGACAATTCGTTCCCCGGCTAACTCTCCTTTGACTAAACTCGGCCGCCATTCATTCTCGTAGTGTGCTAAACCAGTTTGTCCATCAGCACCCCATCCAAACGTATAGACTTCACCGTTCTCAGTCACAACCATACTGTGATCTTGTCCAGCAGTTACTGCAGTAATCTTCGCTCCTTTTATATTTGGAATATGATGAACGACACGGCTATCAGCATATTGTTCATCAGGAATAATAGTCCTACCACATTGTCCATAACCATTATTTCCTAATGTGAAGAGACCCTCCGTCGTTAATATTAATGTATGAGCTCGTCCAGCTGCTAAATCTAACACTTGTGATGAATCATCCTTCAATGGCAATGGTATAGCTCTTGGTAGAGGTAAAATTTCAGCTTTAGCAGTCTTAGAATGACGATCCCGTTCGACAAATCCCAATTGCGAATCAGTATTAATTCCATTACCATAAACAATCTTTTTATCCTTTGATTTTACTCCAAAAAGGGTGAAACCATATCCACATGCAATGCTCGTCACTTCATAATGTTCACCAAAGTATAATCTACTTGGTTTAGCTATGTAATTGAAATCATCGGACCTTCTCGTTCGTCCAAGTGTTCCCAATGCACCGTGATTAGCCAAACCCCATACATACACTCTACGTTCGTTTGGTTGACTTACTGAATATTCAAATACTGGAAAGTTAAACAAATCATGTAATATCACAGCAAAATTTCATCGATCAGATTCTCTCCAAATTTTGGTGCAAGACAATGGTAATATATATTCTAATTGTACATGCACGGATTATTCGACTGGGAATTTACGACAATATCAGTTTCAGTCTGATGAATAACTATTCATAAACAAATATGAATACAGAAGATGAATCTGGGAATGCATCTAGACAAGACATGTAACAATATGCCTGAAAATCTTGTACGAAACCATAACTCATTCTATTTCTGCGGTGCTTGAGAACTCTTAACTCTAAATTTTGTTTCACAATTAACTGTTTGTTATGTTCATGTCTGTGTTCAGTGGAATTATTTTCTCAGAATTATTATATTGTTATTTCATTGAAATATATTTGAGGTATTGATTCAACTTGATGAACCAGATTTTTCTTCTCATGTTCCAATGTTATCTATCAAAATACAAGTTTATCGTCACATCAATGTTTTCTATGCGTTTGTTTTATACTTGTACAGAAGGGATAATTTGCTTCCTAAAAAAAGGGAGTTTGATTATTCGTGTTTTCTAGTCATGTGTTTATAATTCAATGCCAATTCTAATCAATCAAGGTCATACATTAGCTAATTATTTCTTCTTCACTTTCTTACTTGGCATCGGTGCATCAGCAGATATTTTGACTTGTTTCTTTTTCACTGTTTGCCTTAATCTGCTACTTTTCTTCGCTATCATTTTCGAATAAGTTCTGATGGAACTTATCATTTTTTCCTCTTCTTTTTTGTATCTATTATTATTTCTTAAATTCAACACCTCCACAACAATTTCTCCCTGAAGAGCACTAGAGATTCTGATGTTTTCGTACACATAACCTCCAAATAATCATGTGTTGCGTCTGTTCTTACGAAATTTGTATTTTCAATTGGAAATATTTTCGCGCCTCTTTTATTCACTTTTTCCGTCTCCCCAACCATGCGTCGATAAGGACGGAAAACTCACGTATGCGTCGATAAATGTGAAATGACGAACGTGCTGATTGATTCAAATTCTCCATTAAAATCTTCACAATGTGATAGATAATAGCAATTATTCAATCTAGACAATATGAGCTCATTTTTATTCCATATATCTTATTCGAATAACCTCTAAATTCATCAGAAATCAGCTTATACTAAAAAGTATGTGCTGTAATTCAAATTTTCGCGCCAAATATCAATCCATTCATCTCCTTCGCAACTTTCTGTTTTTCATACATTTGATTTATCGCGCGTCGGTAAGGAAGGAAAGTTTACTTGTATGAACACTCGAACATGGCGTTAGTATCGCAGTCCCGAATTTTACTCCATAGGCATTTCTACTTATGCACATTCATATTAATTTTGGACGTTTAGAGGCTATTATAGACTGAATATATCTGTGCAACGCACGTGGTCCCGCAATTTCAGAATCACAGAAGAATTTTTCCAGGTAATTTACACTATTAATACATCATCTCACTGCGCATTAATAATTCGTACGATTTCATTAAGTTCTTACAAAAATCAATAACTCAATTTATTATTTATAAACGTTTGGATGTGAATTTTATATCAAATCGTATCATATATGTACCTATCACTAAACATCGGCCCATGCGCGAACCTGCTTTGTAGAATTATTGCAAATTTGTTGGATATTTCTATTCCAGATTTATAAATTCCGAATAACATGGCGATAAAAGGAGGGAAGCGTGCGGTTGGGAGTTCCGATGGTCCAACTAAGACAGTTGATCAACAACAACCAGCTAAAAAGAAGGTTAAGGTTGAAAAGACTGGGCCGGTGGAAAAAATCAATGGTTCTGTACCGCCTGTACAAAAGAAGTCTGAAAAGAAACAGAATTTAGCACTGAATAATAAAAATGCGACGGTGATAAAGTCTGAAAATGGAACAGCACCGACAAAAGCTCCAGTCGACACAGAAAAAAAAAATTCAGCACCAAAAAATGCTGGGAAACCCGTTGATGAAGGTGCTAAGTTGGCCGCACTTATCAAACAAAAGGCTAAGAGGAAGTTGCGAAGACAAAAGAAAGTTGATAGTCTTGCACCCGAACTTATCAAAGCAACTCCTGAAGAGTTGCAGGAGAGAATCGATAAAATTGTGAATCGCGATCAAATAACAAGAACTGCACGTAGACGATTAGCTGCATTGAAGAAAAAATTGGCTATTAAACAAGGAACGTATACAGAAAATCCGGTGAAGAAAACTCCAACTATGACCAAAAATACGAAACGAAAGTTGCGAAGAATCAAGAGAGCATTGGGAATTAAAGATGAGAGTGAAGGTGATTCTGCAGCAGTTGAAGATGTGAAAAGTGTGGCCGAAAAAGCAGCTAAAGCTGTTAAAGGATTGAAGCCAAGTGTGGCTGAGAAAAAATCAGCTATCAATGCGAAAATTGGAGAGCAAAATGATAAGAAGAAGAAACAAATTAGTGGAATGAAAATAAAAAAAGAAAAGGTTAAGGTGGAGGTAGAAAAAAAGGTTGATGAAGAGGAGGAAGAGGATGAAGAGAGTGATGATGAAGAAGCAAATGAGAGCATGGATGTTTCAAATAATTCTATAGATATGGGTGAAAATGAAGACGATGATGATGATGACGAAGATGATGAAGAGGAGGATGAGGATGATGATGATGATGATGATGAAGATGAAGTTGACGTAAAAAAACCAATAAGTAAACCTAAAAAAGATGATAAACAGTCAAATGCAAAAACAGGACCTAAAGTGGTTGAAAATGGTGACAAAAAAGGAAAACCAGATCAAAATAAACAAAATGAAAACAAAAAAGAGTCACAGAAGAAATCACGATACGTTTTATTCGTTGGCAACCTTCCATTCACGTAAGATTTTTTGAATAGCTTTTTCTTGTTAATTCGGATTCGTACTTGGCATAATTTAAAATATGATTCCAGCTAAGATTTAATTTCGGTTTTAATTGTTTCAATTTTTTTTCGGATTATCAGTCATACACAAATTCCTCTTCTATTTTCCGAGCTATCTATCTCAATTCTCGTCTACCATTCAGAATAATTTGTACATGTTGATAACTTTTATAAAAACTTTAATGAACGTTCATGAAAACTATTGATTGTACTGTACAAAAACAAAATTTATCATCTATTGATTTATTCATAGCAAATTCCAATATTAATTAATATTCTTATCATAAACAATTACATTTTCAGAGTGACTGAAGACGAAGTGAAAAAACACTTTTTGACCAAAGTCAGTGAAGTAACATCTGTGAGAATTCCACTAAATCCTCAGAACAATCCGCGTGGATTCTGTTATGTGGAATTTGGTAACAGTGTCGACTACGAGGTAAATATAATTAATTCAATCTTAATAACTTTGGATTATCATATCAAACCAAAATAGAGCACATGATATAATAATAATTACAATTTTGTGTTTAACAATTTCAGAAAGCACTTTCATTACACGAAACCCAACTCAAAGGAAATAGAATACGTGTTCAATATTCTACAACTAAACAAGGGGGTAAGAATTCCAATGCTGTTGGAAAAAATAATAAATTGCATGCACTACGTAAGCAGGGAAAGCTCGCTGGTAGTACGAAGGATTCACAAAAACGAAATGCACGGAGAAATAAAGGAAAAAATCAAGCGGCGTGAAATTGTATAGTATAATGCAATATGTAAAAAATCAATAACAATTAAGGAACAATTATTATTGGAATATACACAAACAATATGGAATTATGTTTTTTAATTCATAAACATGATACATTTCATTCCAAAAAGCAATGTACATTATTATTTTCACTTAAATAAGTTGATTTGACATAAATCCTCATCATCATTGCAAAGCCTAAAACAATTGTTGCATTATTTTGATAATATAATTCCAGAACAATCGTCAACTAATATTTTTATTCAAGTAATTCTATACAATTGTTTCTTATTAAACTTCTCAATATAAATTTTATTAGCACTCCCGATTGAATCCTGATTGTTGATTAACTGAATACTTCGGTGGATTTAAGGGCAAAAATAAATCCACTACCCCTGGTGGGACTCGAACCCACAATCCCCGGTTTAGGAGACCGATGCCTTATCCATTAGGCCACAGGGGCTGTTAGTGGGTGAAAAAATTTATAGCCCTCCATAAAATTAGGACAAAAATTGCGCGAAAAATAAATTCAAAATCTAATGAAATATTCCAATATTGAACAAATGCATAAAGAAAATTATAATCAACTGTTTGTCTGTCAAAAGAAACAAACACAATGATGTATATAGCTTTTTCTGTAGATAAAACGCATTTTATAACATTCAAATAATTTCATTATGAACATACATAAACAAATTCAAAATAAACGTCATGGAAAGCAAATTATTAATAATCGAGCAGTTAAGGTGACAATTGATGGCTTTGAGAGCGTGGAAAATTATTCAATTGGAATAATAAAGATATTTAAGAGGATTAATTAATTTATAATACGATATGTCATTTTTAAATAATAATTTTCATGTAGGAATCAACTCTGGCAGGTCTAGTTTCGCCGAAAAGGTTGAGCATTGATCTTCGCAATTGTTCTATGGTAAATGGTCTGATAATTCACTGATTCATCGTATAATTATGACGATGGATGTCGGAAGTATATTACAGTCGGATATCCTTAAAAAAAGTAGATATCCCGTAGGATTTATCATCTGAAAATGGCTCAATATGTCATGTATCAATGAAAACTGAAGGAAAGTTGGATGATGAAGTGAAAAGACATTCATCAATCGAATCAATTTCACAATGTTCAAAAGCAGATGTTAAGAAAAATGAACAAGTTAAGATGCTTCGGGATAAACTGGCACAATCAAATGCAAAATTGTATGAATGTAAAAATAATTGCATGTTATTACGTCAAGAAATAAATAGAGCACAGAAGGTAAGGTAATATTCGCATTGGAAATTGAAATGATGATAAGTTGAAAATGATTTATTTGATGTTGGACAAACTGTTATTTGGTTGAGAATAGATTGGAAAATTTTGAATTTATGATTCTGTATGTGTTTTTATTTTATTTCTATTTCAATTTGGATTGGAGATTATTTGCAATGAAGTTGGTGATAATGTGACAATTGCAAGTCTATCACGAAATCATCTTTCGGGTGGTTGGAGAGGGCGAAATCAACAGATCCAACATCTTCAACAGAAAGTTATTGAACTGCAGAACAAATTGAATGGACTGGGCAGATTATCAAGATCATCATCGAGTAAACTAAAATAGCTTTCAATTTTTATTAATATTCTTGTCTGGTCACTTCAGAAAGTCGAAGGATAAAACTGCTAGACAATTTTATTTGTGAAATTATTGAAGCAATTGCTGAATTAATTGAATTAGAATTTTAAAGAACAAATGTAATATGAGATTTGAGACTTGGCAAACGTTCTCCACGTTTTTTGAAAGAAATGATTCATTAATTTAATAATCAGTTTTAATCAGATTTAAACATTTTTCTCTTTATACAGCTTCGTTCGAACAGAAAAATTGCATCAGTATAGAAAAAGAGAAAAGACAACAGATTGAAATTTTAACACAAGAATTGAAACAATCTGAATTGGATTTTGAAAACAATAAAAAAAAATTAGAAGCAGCAAGAGCCCGAATTCGAGTGTTGGAAAATGATTTATGTATGACAAGAAGCAACTTAATTCTGATCAATGAAAAAAAATCACATGATGAACAACTCATAGAAGCTCTCAATGTAAATGCAATCAATATTTTCAGTCTATTTCATGTCAAATAAAAGCTTTTTCCCCACATATTAATCAATAAATCAGCTAATTTTTCTTAATTATTTTTGTTTCAACTACAGGGACAATTGCGAGCAGTTGAAAGTAGATATCGTGATAAAGAAATAGAAATGAAAAATCAACGTGATAAATTACAACGTAATTGTGATGAATTGAAAAATGAATTGTCTACAGTGAAATTTCAAGTTGAACAATTGCGAAAAAAAATTGGCGAACGTGAAACAGAAATTGATACACTGAGGTTATTTTTATATCTAATTTAAATAAATTATAATTAATATTCATATATATATATATATACACACACAATTTTATAATCATATTCACATTTGATACTTGAACAATAGTTTGATAAAATTAAAATAGATCCAATAAATCAGAACGAATCCCTGAATCTTCATCTACAATTACAAGTGTACATAAAACCTCCCAAGACTTGATGAGAAATGAACGAATTAGAGACCCTGATGAATATGTAATTATGTGCCTCGCTGCTGAAGCAGAACAAGAGAGATTATTGGAATTGGTAACGGCATTAAATGGACGACTTGATAAAGAGAGAATGGAAACCGACCACATGTCTGTAAGTTTTACATCAAGGAGATGTGTTAGCCTAGAATTTTTGAGTTGAATTTCGTAATTGTTTTACGAAAGTTCCTCTACCATTTGCTAAAAGAAAAAATTAGAATGAAATTGATTGATAGAAAATATTGAAAGAGTATTGAATTCCGTTCTAGGAACTTGTTCGCAATGAAAAACATAAAATTGTAAAGCTTGAAAAAAAAATTCAACAAATGGAAACAGAGCGAGTGAAAGCATCAAGAATTGATACTGGTTATCGTGCAAGATTTTCGAAATCTTTCAATGGTGTTTCATCATCAAAAGAACAATTAAACACAGAAGAAATGCATAACAAGTATATAAAAAAATTTCTGTCTTTCCTATATCATAATTTCATTCGTAATTTTTTTCCTTTTACTTATTTTGTTAAATTAGTATTACAATTGTTCAGATTACAGTTGTTAGAAGAGGAATGTCTTGCTCTAAAGACACGACTGTTAACTGTGCAACAAGACAAAGCCACAGATTTAACAATTTATAAACAAATGTTGGAGAACTCTAAAAAAATATTTCAAGATGCCTGCAGGTGCGATATTAACAATCCCTTAAAATCTATTCATTCTTTCATACATTGGTATAATTGTGATTGAAAAATAAATATTATTTCTGATTCAGGAACAAGACTAAAATGGCTCGAGGACATTCGACAGTGACTGTATAGAAATAAAATTCAACAATAATATATAATTACATAAACAAAACTTGGAGAACAAAGTAACTTTGTTTCATTCTCGGCATTCAAAAAAAGTATTATAATAATAAATAATGAATAATAATATCCCAATGCGCAGTATGAATGCAATTAAAACTCATTTACTATTTCTTTTTTTACGTATAGATAACAGAACAATATAATGAGAAACACCTTCTTCTCCACGTCATTCCAATACAATTTTATTCCCATCTTTTTTTTTCTACTTCATTCCTTCTTATTTTGTTTCACAGAAGATATTTACCAAGCGCCACACATTTGCACCCGGCGCGATATCTCATGCTCTGCTTTCGTGATGTTGTAAATTAATCTACTATACGATCCTTGAGATTTACAAATACCACAGACATATTACACACGGAAGAAAAAAAAAAACTCTCTCACAAATATAATAGAAATCAAATTTGTTCGAATACAATGGCATAGGAATGTCCGTTTCCCAAAATTCCACAAATAAATCAATAATCCAATCTCAAATATAATTTCTTCACACGCTTACAATTGAAATATTTCTCAATTCTTCCCTATCACATCACAATCAATTTCACAATTATTCTATCTCCAATATGACTTTCAATTATGAAATTTTCAAATCCAAATTTCCCCTTCGCTACTCAGAAATTCAAAATTATATCTCCAAATTCCTCACACACCATCAATCTCACTTAGAGTATAAATATCCACAAAACGATTATACATTACAGCAATATAATAATCATTTCACCAATAACCGATAACACAAGAAGTTTCAATTGTGTAGAAAAATCGTTATTTCATAATTATACCCATGGAAAAAATGGGGAGAAAAAATTCCTAACTTTTACAACACTGCATAAACATCTATCTATCTATATACACACACATATATACATATATATATACCTTATCAAGGTGTCACAATTAAGCGCTTTCTTGTCAAACACAATGAGTCGCCTCGTTGGCGCGCGTGAAAGCGCCCAAGATATCTTTCAATAGTTCTCCAGTTATACAGTTCACCATATTGACGAGGACAATTTCATTAACAATAGGTTTTGTGACATAAATATGAGGGAGGTACGTATATTACCCATACACATCTACATATTAAATAATAAAAGAAAAAGAAATAGCAAAAATAACAACAATAATACCTATATGTCGACCGCAAAACGCGTTCATATGTGGACTCTTCATAATCCCGCCTCTACCACTTTTAAAACATTAATATGAGTAAAGGTGGGTTCAAACATATATACGAAAGAAACAAATGGGTTGAAGGTGTTTCATATTGTACTGTATGAGGCCCGTGAGTTTCATGCAACGACTTATATATGTATTTACACCTGGCCCGATGCTTGCCAAGTGTATATATATATATATATATATAGGCAGTAGCTGTGGGTGATAAGAAAACGTGGCCGTGACGTCAATTGGCACAGGTATATGAAGCAACGCCGAGACGACGTCCACGTCACTTGTTCTTGAGCACTCCTTCGAATCATTTTTTTTTATTTATTTATTTCTGCCATTTTTTCCATTTCTGGGGTTTGCCTCTCCCTCTCTTCATTATTTTTCACCCTGGAATTAAATTTGCGCGCCAGTTGATGTACATCTGAAATTTGAAAAGAAAGTATTCTACTTAAAACGTGATATAAATTTTTCGATACATTTATTTTGTATTTAATCAATATGATATGGATTTTGAGTTGATTTATATTTATTGGCGAATAATGGTGAGTTTTTGAAAATTATTGATTATTGTATATATTTTTAATATGTTTTGAGTGTTTTTTCTATTTTGAAAATATTATTTATGAAGAAGAGAAAATGATGGTTTTGATTTGTTTGATTGTTTCTTCATTAATAGAATTGGATGATATTTTATAAAAGTCTATTTTTTTTTTCTGTAAATTTGTCGTCTCTTGAATTATGATGGGCGTGATGAATGCGCCACATGCGACACTATGTGAACGATACGCATTATCGTTTCTTTTCTTTTTTTTATTATTTTTTATGTTCCGTATTTTTTTTTCAGTTTTCTTTCTTTTCATTTGAATTCCCAATACGTTTGCGCGCTTTTCATGTGTAAATTCATATATACTGTTACATGCAGAAGGAGGAAGAGTTATATATAAGCCAGCACATTGCTCTTCTTCAACTACGAGAACTCCTTTTTTTCCCCTCAGTTTAAATTACGTAATGTTTACACCGGCCAAAGACTTATGTGTTGAAAGTTTATGTGTCACGATATGTTGCTATGATAATTCTTCTTCCCTTTTTTTTTTTTTTGAATTTGTCATATTTCAAAGAAGAATTAATCATTTATTTCCATAGTTTTATATATTGCTTTTATCAATCGTTTTCCTATCTTTTTTTATCGTTAACAGTAGATTTGATTTGGTTTTATTTTTGTTCACGTGTCAGTAATGTAATTTTAAGTAATAATTTGTCCTCGTCAACATTTCAATTGATAGAATCTTAACAATTAATTTTTATCATGGTGATAATTTTAAAAATAATATCATTCGAAATATTTCAACTTAAACATTTTTCAATTCACCTTCTTCTTCATTTCGGTAAATAGATCTATGGATTTTCGGGTTTTTATTTGTTTGTACCTGCCATAATGTTTCTTATCACCAACTCTGTGTGGGGCTTATCATATCTCTTCTAGTAATATTGCCACAGAATTGATAACGGAGCAATTTTTTTTCTTCAATTCTTTTTTTTTTTCGTCTCCTCCGCCATCTTATGTGAATATCATCATTATATATCTTCGATGAATATTGAAGACGAATGTCTTTTGAATACTGTTGCCATCTGGATAACTCCGCAACAAATTGAAACAAGAAAAAAGGGAAATATCATAAATGATATTTTTTCTTGTCACGGCTATTATTATTATGACCTCTTATAATTTTTCCAATCCATCAGACTTGAATCATAGTTGTACTTCTATAGTTTATGTTAACAAGAAATTTTCGAACACCATTTCCCAAGTAGAATTCTCAATCAAAATTCAAATCTTTCAAATTATTTCCATTATTCTCTATCGTCTGTTCTTGTCGTATCTTTTCTCTCCACTTCTCTCCATTATGTCCTCACGCCATCGTGTAAATATTATCTTTTCATATCTACAATCAATATAATGATTCTTTTTTTTTGAGCTCCGTTGGCAACCAAAATTGTTCCAAAAATTAGAACAATGTCAAATATATGAGAATGAAAATATCAGATATATTTTTCTTTCTCCTACTTTTTTTCATTCACCTTCTTTTCTTCATCATTGTCATGCCTCTGATCTTCATTTCAAATCTCCAATAAACGTGGTCGAAAAACTTTTTTTTTCCCCACTACCAAAATATTCGAAGGTGAAATACAGAATTAAAAACTCTATTCATCAATTATTTTCTCCCACCAATTTTCCTCCACTACCATCAATTTTTATCAAACTCTTCCAAATTCCCTCCACTGCTTCTTTACGAAACCAATCGAATAATCGTTCGTTTGCTCCAGGCGTTACAGAAATTCAACATTCCAAGAAAAAAAATGAATTTCAAAATTCATTTCAACACGGAATTTTTTCCCCTCCATGTAGACACCTGAAAATAAAAAAAAAGGAAAATAGAATCCAATTCATACATATATTAAACATTGAATGCATACGGAGGAATAATCGGGTATTTAAGCAGTTGCTGTGGCACAAGTGAGAATAAAAACCATCTGATCAAATAAACCGCGCAGCCAAAGTAACTCAAATTATACATTAAATACATACAAAATAAATTTTTGATATTAAAAATTATGAAGCACACTCGACACCTACATATGCACAATATACTTTCAATCGATAATAGTCACCGAAACAGACCAAAAATAAAAAGAAAAATTGTGAGAAAAGGAGAGAAGAAAAGCAGGATAAAAAAAAAGCAAATGAAGTGAGTAAGCCAGATACGTAAAATATAAAAACGAACAAAGACAAGCAATATAAGTTGAACTAATCCTAAATGATACACCCATTCGTTTGCTCAGACATTAGGAGCACACTGATAATCGCAAGCGCTGTTGAAATAAATTTAACGAGTTCTGGATCTTACGTAAATTGCCCGAAGGTGTCCCTACCACCCACACATTTATATACTTGCCACGAGGGCGACATTATAGTCTTCGGGACATTATTACCTCGTGTTCATTCTTGTCTTCAACACCTTGTACGTTCGATCGCATCAGGAACGTCGTGTGAGAATAATTTATCTAATATTTTTTTTTATTTGTTCATTCATATGAATACATCACAATGATATATATCAAATTAACGTTGATTTGTTCTATTTTATAATCATTCAGTATTAATTTATTTATATTTATATGATTCATTCGAAAGAAGTGTACTGAACATATTTATAACATGATAATTATTTTATTAAATTATTTCTCAATCAATGATTATTCTTCAATCATTGAACTTGTTTTAATTGATATGTTTGTTAAAATTGTTTCAAGTGAAGGAGAATATTAATAAATAAGCTGAACATATTCATAAAATAAAATGAATATTGAAGTGTTGATGTTAACTATGCAGACAGGATAATAAGTAAGTGAATCTTCCTGATGTTTGCCGCGCAATCAGGTGAGCGCTAAAATGTCGGTGCGCGCTCGCACCACCACGATAACGAGCAAAGTCCATTGTGGTGTGTCGGCACTTGTTGCTATTACGAACAGTATTGCACTCTTCAAATGACCGTTTTGTCAATGTTTCATAAGCAGAAATAGAAAATCAAAAAAATTGGAGTACATACGGAAGAGACAGAAATGAAGTTTATCAATTGGTAAACTTCTTTCTTTTTATCTTTCAAAAATAAAAAGGCGGTTTGCTATCAAGAGAGCTATCCATCGACAGTATGGTAATAGTAACACTGTCATGGAGTTGCTCTCTTTGTGGACACCGCCTAATTCAACATTTGAATTCAATTACAATTTTTACTGTCTAGAATAGTTTTAATTTTTATTTTTTTCAATTTTTAAGGTTGATTGCACAAGTTGGTTTAAGGTAAAGAGATTTTTTTATATGTGATTTGTTTAATTTTGATAAGTGGTAGAGTTCAACTGAAAATCTTACAAATTTGTCACTGACGAGAATTTCCTAATTATCAAGAGAAAGTTGACAAAAGTTATCGGAAAATTTTTCATGCGTTCCAAATTAGTTCTTTTGTGAATTTGTGGACGTGACAAAATTGTGAACTGATAAATTAAGTTCAAAGAGATTCCAGACAATTTTTAAATATTGAAATAAATAGCAAAAATCATTTTACAACTTAAAACTATTAAATCATCCAGTTTACAGTTGTATATTATCGTTTCACATACTCTTGTATTTTTTATATAAATATTTGCTTTCAGTAGCGCATTGTTGGTTGATATTGCACCCCTTTAATACTTGAGCAATAATTTCGCGCATAGATGTATATTTACGTGCGAGTATACACACATATATAACATAAGAGAGTTCACCGGAGTCCCTTATGGGATCAGAATGAGTAAACCCAATGGTTGAATGACCTTTTTCTTGATTAGAAGCGCATACACGACTCCATGCAGTGTGTATGTCTGGTTGTATTTTATATATAACTTGCGACAAATAATACACACAAGTATATATGTATATATATTATGCCATGAACTTTAAACACCATAAAGTCATATGGCTATGCAAACTCACCGAGACGACAACGACGACGATGCACCAACACATAAGAAAGCATATTCGTATAATTGTGCTCAATGTTTTTTACTTTTTCCTCTTCCAATTTTTATTGTTCCATATTTATTCGCTTTCCCCTCGATCAAGCGGATCCAATTGACTATTTAACCTGTAACATTGAATTTTTATTTGGATTTATTTCCAGTTGGCTTGAAAATATTCAACAGAGAGCTAAGGAATATTTATAAGAAAAGAAAATTAATATCTGAATATTTACGTTTGATTATAAAAGAAAGATATAACAATTTCACATGATGGAATTTTTAGAATTTATTCACTTTCGATTTAATAATTTCTCGCTACTCTTCTTCATTATGATCATTCGTTGCTTCATAGCTTTTTAGCTTGACTATTCAGTCAACAACATAAGTTTAATTGTTATATTTTTTCTCCAACAGTGTTCGGAGCAAAAATGAAAAATAGAACGCGAATGATTTTCTCTTCATTCTCTACATCTATATTTCTTCCGTGTTAGCTGTGGCACCAGACGGCAAATATTCCGAGATATTAAACTTGATAACGATAGTACATTGTAAAATAAAGCTAAAAGGAAGAAATATATACATATGTGAACACCGCTATGTACATACATGTACATACATCACTTGGAAACATAGTTTGAAGATTAGTTATTATATACACTTGATTGTTGAATGATAAGAAGGAATCGAGTTAAATTTACCGCTCACATATAAACCACATTCTCAGAATATTTTAACAATTGATTGACGATGCATTTAATGTAACGCAAATTATTTTACTCATTTGGATTTCAAGTCGAATTAATTACGATTATATGAAACTCAGGTGAATTCACAACTGTGTATTCACAACGCACACGAGTGATATTATTTCAGACATACTCTACATATGCCCTCGGTTTAGTAATTACAACAAGCGCAATAAGTGAAATATATATATATTATAATGGAGTTGAGTATTCAATGTACATTATTATCATGGCATATCGTCAATTCTCAATGTTCACATTGAAGATTATACAAAGTGGTGCACCAATTTGAAAAAATGAGAACACAGAAAATGATTTACCAAGGAGAGAATCGTATTCAGTTGATATCATTACAATGAATTTGGAAAATTGAATTTCGCTAGACGAATATCCCATTTTGACCAGTAATATTTCGATGCCTCAGTTAAACAATCGAATTATTACTGGAGAATATCCAACACTTAAAATTTCTATTGAAGACAGAAAATACCACAATACCAAAATTGAATCATGCGATGATTCACCAAGCTTTTACTTGACGAAAAATGAAAAAAACTATTCCACGTTGTTCATTCAGACAGGAAGTAATGATGTGGACTAGCATAGAGCATACGAGTTGAAGAACAAATGAAAATATATTGAATAGGATAAAACTTTTGTCTATAATACACAACCTGAGCGTAAGAACATTCCATCTCATGTGTGTCGCGCCAAGTGTGTATTTATTTCACGTTCTAGAAACAAAAAAAAAAGAACAAAATGACTTTTGAAAGAGAAAAAAAAGAGGAATAATAAAAAAAATATAAATAATAAAAAGAAGTACCTACATATGTATATTTACAACCATACATTTTGCAGAATAATAAGTGTGTCACTGCAACGATCATTCTGTTCCTGTGTATATGTACACATCTACAAGAATACATCAATGAATCTCACCTGTAATGACCATGGAGTGCATGAGCGGATTTGCGGTTTTCGTGGAAAGCAAACATATTTTACTTTGAATATAAATAAAGTGGAAGTGACTTTCCACATTAAATATGTATGAACGTAGCACTGTTAATGTATCTTCACGTTGCATCTTACGGATATGTATTTATAATAATTTAAGTTTGTTCAGTGATGTGTTTCGTCTGGATGAATTATGCCTGTACAGTTGAATACTCTGTCAGTATCTGAAATTTTATATCAAAGAATTTCTGGTGGATCATTTGTAACACTCTAAAGATTGCGATATTCACGAACAAAAAATGTAGAACTCACTGTGATGAATGTTTTCGCCAATATGTAATCAAAAGTTTGAGAGTTATGCGGAAATTTTGTTAATAGTGGACAATGTGGAATCGAATTGGCGCACCTGAACAAATAGAAGCATTTTTAGGTTGTCTGGACAATTGAAGGTGAGTTTCCTTCATGAATTCCTTGCATTTAATTGGAGATGATTCGAGCTACCTGTGATAAAATGCAAAAGTTGAACTTATTAAATAATCAGCCATTAACTAGTTGAAAAGGTGTGAAAAAGAAAATTATGTTCAACAGAAAACAGTTGTTAAATCATTGTGATATGTTGCTTCTCACAAAGACGATTATCATTAGATTAGAAATATATAAATTAACGAAATGACTAGGCAAAACCATATTTCATGTTGCCGAGAAATTCCTTTACAATGAAAGCATCACAAAAATAACCTTATTTCATCATTTTTACAAATTCATTTCAACTATGAATCATGTCTTTATCAAATTAAAACTGATATGACTATGCTACCTCGATATTCAACATGAAAATATTTGACAAAGGCAATTTCGATACATTCTTATAGAACAAGTAGAACATGAAACCACTTAACAGAGACAAACAAAATTTCGTGATATTTATCGTTCCCTTAATGTGTTTGCGCAGCTCAATCGTATTATTATCTTCTATTAATATTATATTTCCATTCCAAGCTCGTGATATATCCGATAAAATGTATATGTAAAAATAAGTACATGATTGTTGTCAGACAATTGGGGAATTTTTTGTGATAACAAAAGCAACGAGTACTTTTTATATATAATATAAGTGTGTAATAAAAACAGGATACAATCAATATTGACCGTTGCAATACATTTTTTTTGTCTTTCGTCTTTCTCTTTTTTTTTTAATTACTTGCAAGTTGTCGATGTGAATGGAATCGCGGCTGCAGCATATAAAATATTATTTATATGCATTTATATTACCTCGCGCCTTTCATTTTATTTGAAGAGATTTCACGAAACCAGTACCAAACGTACACAAGATGGCGTCTCGAGACAGTACGAAAGTGGCGCCACCTGAGTCGGATAATTGTGATATATTGAAGTAGAATGATACCGCCAAAATTCAGTGAATTCAATTATTGCATTATATTAAATAAATGAATTATGTATATTGTTCAGTTTTCGTTGTAACATTTATGACAATGTTAATATCCACAATCCATCAAATAGAATGTGGTTAATATGGCACTACCATCAATAGTATTGTAATAAGCCAAACAGATGTGTAGTGCAGAATTAATATTTCAGCCTTGTCCTAGAACTATTCCCACATTATCCATCGATTGTGAATTCTCATTATGATTAACATAATGAATATATTCAGTAAATTAAAAAAACAATAGCTGCTGCATTATCAGTAATTTTCACACTTATGGAGAACTGCAAAATTCTCTTCATTCTCAATATTCATAAACGAAGTTGTTGAATTACAATTCAGTATTGAACGACTATGATCATGTGATTCAACAACATATTCATATCGCACTCAACAATGGATTGTAACCATACAAGTTCCATATATGTACCATATATGTACATATGTATTAAAAGACGAGAACATTTTTTCTTGAATCGAAAGGAGTTTTTATTCTTGATATATAAGCAAACCTTTCATCTTCATTAATAAATTCTTAGGATCCATTGGAGATTCAGAAGAACTTATTTGTCCTTCATCACCCCATTCATATGTAGATAGTGAACCCAATAAACTAGGGATAACCTTACAATTATTGATATTAATTCTGCCGTATTCACTTGAGGCACTGAAATGTATTCGAGCCAATATTTGTATTTCACATCAGCTGGGAATTTGGTTGCCAATTTTTCTAACGGTTTTTTTCATTGGATGCTAGCGCCATCTGTAGCAGGTAAATGTAGAATTCAATCGACTGAATGGAATAAATAATTATTACTCGTCATAATGAGATAATTAATAAAAAATGCCATCTCGAAGTTTGAATTCTTCCACAATTTCTATCATTAAATGTAGTGAATGTATAATAATTCGAGGAAAGTATTTTCGGTAATGAGAACATCCATATCCTAACCCCACTTTTTTTGTTCCAACTCTAGCGCCATCTGAAGCAGATAATTTTACAAATAATGGCGCGAAAACTTGCCGCCAAATTCTCTAATAGTGATTGAAAAGAAAAATGGCGTTGGCATTGCCAAATAGTTGACCACGCTTAAAATTTTCATTCATAAATTGTTATCCCAGACAAATTGATAATCACACAAGCTATTGATGTGGTTGTAGACAATCATAATTATCATAAACATACTGGATATAACTTGCTGGACAATTTATTCATGTTTCATTGTTACCCGGAAACGTGTTCGAACAGGTTTGAAATTCTTTGAATTGCTTTGTTGATCAACACTCCAACTATTGATAATCGATCATTGAATATGTTGAAAATTTTACAGGTAGCAGAGACTGAGGAATAGAAAGAGTAGGTTATAAATAATTCAGTAAATCATGGAGTTTAGACGAAAACGCCGACATTTGGCTATTGATAGCCAAAATAACGTTCTGAAAGAGCAATTTCCACATGATGTACAAATGTATCATACATGGCCAACAGGAACGTTTCAACTCCATGAATTTCGTGAACTCGGCATAGAACGACGAAATAGTAGGTGTTTCTAAATTGAATTTACGAATAATAATAATATGGAATGGTATAATAATACGAATTAATCACGAATATATTTATTTTGTTATTAGTTCTCAAGATGATTGAATTTATATCAAGTAGATCTGATTTACGTACTGTGGAGGATCGCAAAGCAGCTTTGATAAGTTCACTAAGACGAGATGGTTATAATTATGCTGCTAAATTATTAAATGGTCAGGGTTGCGCATCGCATACCGACATGGAATTAGAAGCGAGACGACGTGATGCTGCGTCGCATTTTGTTGTACGTCTTGCTTTTTCGCAAACACCAGAGTTGAAGAAATGGTTCGTGTCAATGGAAGTTGAATACATGAAGATGAAACTCACGTCATTGAATAAGGAGGGAATGGCTAAATTATTGGAGTACAATCATTTCATATATCAACCTGTAAGTTTATGACTATTGTGAAAAAAAGGGATCGATTGAAGGAAAAAATGACAAATGAAAATTCTCCAATTCAATCGAATCATTAGAGAACACGGATTCAAACATATATATCGATACGTAAAGTTTTTCGCTGCTTTCTGCATCTGATTCAGTCATTCGAATAACTTACTGAAATGAGAACCTTTTTTGAAAGATATTCCGTTTTCCTTTATTATTTATGATAATTTAAATAGCATATATTAAGCATTTATCGACTAATTTCACAAAACCAATTTATTGCAAATCTGTTTTTGTCATACTTACAGATTTCACAAGATGAAAAGGACGATCTGCGTGAACAACTGTACGCTGCAACTCCAAAGATTTCCTCAATAGACAACACGGATTTTTATAAAGTGCCTTTCGCTAAAGTACTTGACCTAGTTAGATCAAGAAGAGTATATCTGAAAAAGGGTATTGCATATACACCACAATTTGAGCTTTCATCTCTGTTCATATCACAATTTAAACGACAATTGACAAAAGCCGTCGAGGTAAATTATTATTAATTTTTTTATTTTTCCAATTCTTAATGCCACATGACGTAAGTTTCGGTATGAATTCCATTTCGTATACCAATACTTATTGTCATTAATCATCATTTATCCCTGTTTCTATTAGAGTACGACTGAATGCTTTTATGCATTGCAAGGTGATGAAAGAATTTATAAGTATTTGAAGGAGTTGCCAAATTATTTTCCACAAATGGACCGAAGCATCTGGTCAAATGACCAAACCCCAATCGAAGCACTGGACGATGTGAGTAAAACACTTAATATTTAAAAGTAAATTAGAACTCACTGGAATAATCTTTGTAAGTGAATCTATTTTAATCTCTAATTTTGTTTCTATTGCAGCTATCAAGAACGTCGTATCCACTGTGCATGAGAACATTACACGAGGCTCTGAGAACAGATCATCATTTAAAAAATTCCGGTCGTATGCAGTACGGTCTGTTCTTAAAAGGGATTGGAGTAACAATGGAGGATTCTCTGGAATTTTGGAGATCGGAATTTACAAAGAAAATCGAACCCGACAAGTTTGATAAGGGATACGCTTATGGATTTAAATATTTTTATGGCCAAGTTGGTAGTCAAAAAAAATATACACCAATGGGTTGTGCAAAAATCATTAACACTATGGCTGGTGCTGGTGAACATCACGGCTGTCCATATAGGCAAATGGACTCTGAAACATTGAAAAAGAAATTGACTTCTTATGGATTACCTGCCAGTGGTGCGTGTAACTAAATTAACAATTGCATTTTATTGCCACTCAACTTGTTATATTAATTTTCTTGTTTTAAAATCTTTCTCATGTAGGTGTTGGAGAAATTGTCGGGCTGGCGAAAGAACATCATTATCAACTGGCATGTGTAAAGTACTTTGAAATTACTCATAAAACTCCACCTGAAAATCCTGTGATGCATCCGAATGCGTACTATTCATACAGCCGCAATCTAATTGCTAAACACACTGGCACAAATAACACAACTACTTCTTCCACCACAGTCAATGGTGAGAATATTGATTTACGATTTAATATATGAGCCTAATTATAACCTATTTTGTATGGTATAATTACTCACTATTAATTATTATTTATTGTGTAATTTCACAGCTAAGACGAGCAATGAGAAACCGACATCCATCCAATCAACAAAAATTAAATCTGAACCAATAACTCCAGTGCGAACACCGGATAGAAGTTATAAGAGAAAGAGTGGCAAAGTTGATATTGTTGATATTGAAAAGCTATTGAACGAAGATGAAATCGAAGAAATGAGTTCAGATATGTGAAAAACAAAAAGAAATTATTATTTAATTACTTATTAAACATTTATTATTGATAATCATACGATTCCATTTATATTGTACATTTTTTTCTCAATTACAAAATAAGAATCATTCATCGATTTGTACAGGAGATGATCCCAAATACTGACAAGAATGTACTGAAGGTGAACTGCTTTTAATTGACATACAAGAACAAAAAGAGGTGGCGGCAAATGGACACGCATAGAATTGGATCAAGACTTTTTTTCTCTCTTTCACCACGCCGCTCCTCACGAGGACTCATATTATAGATATATTAGAGGTGCACTCTCACCCTATACCGCAGCGCCGAGTATTGAAAGACGAGTGCTGGCGCGTTACCATTAGGCATGTAAAGGTCAAATTCGGAACGTCGGTGAAATGTTCCCCATTGAAGTTTTGTTGGAGATCTAGAAGTCTTACCGGTATAATTTCTTATGCAATAAGACAACTACGGACGTTCTATATACTCAAATGTATATGATTGAGACATATCCAGTTGATATCAAATTGGTTACATTTTGCAGACAATGGGCTTGCAAGAAGTCAAATCACTCAAGGAATGAAGGGGAAAAGTCGAAGTATGAACGGATAAATGATTTGAATTCATGACGACGTCATTAATTCAGGTGCAAAATGTTTAAGAAGAGATCTTTCGCGATTCTCTTTGTCAATATAGATTACGTGGCGCACCCGAAGTATTTCACTCATCCCGGATGAATTGCCATTGTGGAATTCAGTGAGCCATCTCTCAAAGCATCCGATAACATTGCAACAACACACGTTGCGCTCTCTCGATATATGTATATATATATGTATATATATGTACGATACTGTTTTGTGAGGTGTAGCCGACCTCGTGTTGCATCAACAAGTGCAAGCGCGTGGATAGGAACGCACTCGAATGGACCGCTGAAACCGCAACAATTTTTTCTTCTTTCTTTTTCTCTATTTTTTCATCTCGTCCAACGTCCATCAAGAAGAAGCGCAATGTGGACTATTTCGAAAGAGATGAGAGTAGAGAATAAATGCGCGCGAGGTCGCAAATTTATCGATGATGAGACATAGTAAAGCATCTCATATATTATATATATGTATGTTTATACATGAAAAATTGATGATGAGAGAGAAAGAGCGTGAGGGAGGGCAATCAATAAGTTTCAATCGGAATGAAGAGGCAGTCGAGCGGTATTCGACATACTGTGAATAAAGATACTCCGGTCAACGTGTCTTTAATGATCAAGTGAAATGCGCTTCCGCAATTATTATGTTGCGTGTGTTGCGCTAATCGCATACAATCATTCATGCGCCCACTTATTTATCTTTTCTTTTGTACATTTTTGAAATTATTTAGCGGGTAGTGAATTATTATTTTTCTCCTGTGGATTCTTCTTTATACATTTCCTTTTGTGGATATGACTAATTTTTATTATCACGTCTATATTTTTTCTTAACTATGTCATTAGAGCTTTGTTGCACTTCTCACGCTCCCAATGATGAAAACATCAAAGAGTGTTGTCTGTAAAATAAGAAAATTAGATTTTGTGTATGTATATTCAAGCATATAATTCATTTTTTTTTCCTCTTGGAAGTTATGACTATGCGCGGCAATGAGGTATGCTTTCTGATCATCTTCAGATAAATTCCTTTCAATACACAAATGTCGCGATTTTTCATATATTTATATTAACAAATGCGTGGGTATACATATATTTATGTTTGCAATATATTTCTTCACTAAATAGATGGATACGCGCGTGTGCACACGTGTTTCTCATCAAAATCGTAGCGACTTTCGAAAGGATTCAATAAAGCGTTAAAACGTTTATGTAATCAGACGATCATCATATTAGAGTTACTGCTATCATATGCATTATCGTTTAGCATGTCAGATTAACGATTAGAGTAGGTGGTGGTGTGGAGAAGTAAAGGAAAGATTCATAAACGTTAATCGAGCTGTACTTGCACCATCGATCGATTTGTGCATTTTTATGAATCAATTTGATATATTTATTGACGAATGGAATATCTTGAGAAAGAATTGGGGAATAATTTCATATTTTTTTGCCTATTCTTGTAATTCTAAATATTTGAATTATGTCCATTAAATTATATCCTGACATTTTGAAGATTATGGAGAATATCAAGGATAAAAAATCAATCGTTATTTTCCTTCTCATAGAAGGACGATGAGTATTTCTTGTTAGCTTGTCATCTAATGACACTTCAACTGCGTAATGAATCGTAATAAAATTTAGCAACGATATAGTTTATAACACTGAGTACGATATAGGCTATATTTAAGTCTGGTAAATAAAGTAGTTGATATATAACAGGCTATTGTGGGTTGATTGCATAATGATGCCTTCGAGGCGTAAGATCTGAAAGAAATTTTTACATTTTCAAGGCGAACGTACAGGTGAAAAAAAAAGTAACGGGTTAAAAAGGTTAATTATAAGGCCGTTTCTAGAGATAAGAAAAAAATAATATAACACAACTGTATGTTGCGTGTTTCCGTGTTTGGTAAAAACTAGAAGTATTCAATACGAGAACGTTTTTCAATTAATAGTCTCAGTGAGAAAACAATGAATGTGCAATCGGTGATAATTCAATCATTATTACGGATATCGCTCTCAGGAAATCCATTACATTGTCGATTGCAGAATGATGATCATTTCGTTGTGAATTAGAACGTTTTTATTCTTATACAACCGGAACTGCAATGAAAGGCAGCTAAGACTAAAAGTACATCAAGTTGTAGTTTGTACT
The DNA here is from genome assembly GCA_030523085.1 of Meteorus colon. NCBI lineage: Eukaryota > Metazoa > Arthropoda > Insecta > Hymenoptera > Braconidae > Meteorus > Meteorus colon. The sequence goes on along the minus strand of JAPYZH010000166.1, from coordinate 336,562 downwards.
TCCAGTTCTCCGCTATCACCGACCCTTTTCTCTCATCATCAAATCTCAATCTAAAATCGATTCACTTTTCAAGTTATCAAAGCTTTTGTCTCACACTAAAGTTGCAAGTGAATTTCTTCTTTGCTCTTTTTTTCGAACTTGCGTGAATAATCTTCGATATATTTCCTTGTGAATTTAATTTGTAGAGGAAAAACAACCTCGCCTTGGTACAATCACGTCCACCATTCTATTCCGATTCACCTCTGGCATAACACGAGCACTGCGATCAATGTTTAGATAGTAACAAAAGGGCTGGGTATTCTCAAAGTAACACTCGGTTGAATTCTCAGTTTTATTTATTCTTCATTTCATATATCAAATATATACCTTCATAAATATATATATACATATATATGTATGTATATATATTTATTTATTATTCCTTATTGTCGTTTAGAAAGCACACAATTCTATTGTTCTAATGCTGTTGCTAGCAGTTGCATGTTCATTATCATTCGCTCGCAATATTTCGATGAAACATTCGCCCAGATCATCTACTATTATTATTTCACTTACAATCTCGTCCGAAATGTTCTCTCTTTTTCTATCCCTTTATGTTTTGTCTTATGATGACCTCGTTTTATCAACATTATGACACTGCCACATCTCATTTTGCATTCTCGTTAATAAGTTCTATATAACATTGCTCAATTTCAATGTCGAAAATCGTAATAGAAGACATGGCAAATAAACATATAGGAAGACAGTTCGCATATGAATTATTATCAATCAATCAATCAATCAATTAATAAACTTAATATTCGATATTCTATTTCAATTTTAGAATTATAATTGATGACTTGTGGCATTTTACATGGAAAAATGAATCTTCATAATGTATCGTGATATAAAATGTACAGAATTATGCAATTACTTTCCATACATTCACGCACGTCGAATAATTTCATTAAATCAAATATCTACGGACATCATATCATCTTTCTATAAATATATATCTAATTTATAATTAGTGCGTGAGCACAGTGAAAAGCGTAAACAAAAAAAAAAACTGAAAACGATTAGCGAATGCGTTGTAAACTGGCGCCGTGTTCACTTACAATATTATGAAGATGATACTCATACACTTTCATATGACCTGATTGATCGACCTTCAGCCCACAAATGCACCCGATCGATCTATATCACTATATAACGATTAGTTTTACTAGTTGTAGTGGATAGTTGTCTGATATTACGCAAGAATTGAGAGCATAGACCGTGTGATTCTTCGACACTGCTCTCTCGGGGCAAATGCTCATCTTCTTCTTTCTCTTTCACCTTATGTATATGGATTTATATTTTATGTTTAACTCTAGAGGACACAAATGATGACGAAGTATACATGAGGCTTTACCGAAGAAGGAGAGCAGAAATATATAGCAAACTATCGTACCTCCTTCTTCGTTTCTACTCAAAAATGTCTTTCGTTTCTTCTTCTTTCTTCCCCATCTCTTTGAAATGTATATGTATGTGTTTGTATCATTCATATTATTTTGTTTCTTTCTATTGCACAGGTTGCAGCAAGTAGACGACTTTTGCGATCAACCTGGTGGGAGGAAGACGATCCGGACATCACTGGTATATAAGATACAGCCTGGATACAGATAGATTCACAATTACAAATCAGCAGTTGGAGAAACAACTGGGTTATACAATTAGGGTGATTTTGTGGTCTCTTGGATTTGGCGTGAGAGTGATTTTGAGTATTTGAATTGAAGAATAAATAGTTAGGTAGATAGATAGATAGATAAAGATATTTTTGAGAAGGAAAACTCATAAATTTATTATCAAAATGAGAGCAGTAAGTACTTTTTTATTTATATATAATCGTTCATGCTGTATTTGACGATCAGGACGCAAAGATGATGAATTAGTTTCGGAAGCATTCCGTTCTGATATTAAATTCATCCCTTGAAAGACAAATTAATTTTGGCTGATTGAAGAAATTAATCTTTTTATTCCATCTAGGAATGTTGTGCGTTAACCCTGCTAGCGATCACCAGTGCGTGTTTAGGAGCAAGGCTCGATAACACCTATTTACCACCCGGAAGTGCAGGCAGTGCTGGTGGTGCAGGGTTAATTCCTGCTCCAAGACCGGGTAACAGTGGTGGAATTGGTCCTGGAGGTAGAACAGGCGCTGGTGGAATAGGACCTGGTGGTCGACCAGGTGGTGGTGCTGGTGGATTTGGTGGTGGTTAGTGAAAAATATTGCACCATACTATCGTTCATTGTATTCTATAGATTTTTCTCGATTTTCATACTGATAAGAAAAAAATTTGACTTAACAATGGATCTTTGCAGGTGCTGGATTTGGCGGTGGTGCTGGTAGACCAATTAGCGGCGGTGAAGCTCGTCCTGGCGCGGGTGGACAAGCGGGCGCCGGTAGTGGTCAAGAAATTCCTATTGTTAATTTCTCCAGCGAGAACAATGGTGATGGCAACTATGCATTCAGCTACGAAACAGGAAACGGAATCACCGCACAAGAAACGGGTCAGTCGCAAGGTAAATGAACACGTATATACACGTATATATATACATATACATTGAACTGCAATTATTCACCCGTTTCCTCATTGTTTATATAGACATCTCAATAGACTGAATGTAAATAATTTTAATTGAATTCAATTGAGCAATCGAAACATTTTCCCTCACGGTGTTTATTTATCATTCATTTATGCATTTTATTCTTGTTTAAGGTGATGCCGAATCTGTTAGCGGATCTTATTCTTATACTGGTCCGGATGGTGTCCAATATACGATAACGTATACCGCAGACGCTGACGGTTTCCATCCACAAGGAGCTCATATTCCAACTCCACCACCAATTCCACCAGAAATTCAACGTGGTATTGAATTATCTTTGGCTGCTGAGGCACGCGGTGAAAATCAAGACGGTGGTTCAACAGGTGGACAAGGTGGTTATGGTGGACAAGGAGGCGTTAGTCGGGATGGTCAAGGGGGTATGAAAAAATAATGATAAGATGTTTTGTTATCGTTCATGCAATTATTTTATATGATTTTCATACTTTTCTCTTTTTGTTTAGGCGGTTTTGGTGGTGGACAAAGTGGTGGACAAGGATTCGGTTACGGCGGTGAGTTTCCAAATTTTCTGTTCGCCATTCACTCTCTATAAGAGACATTTTTAGAATGGTGATTTTCACTGTTTTTTTGCTCTAAGGTGGACATGGAGGCGCTGGAGGTGCAGGAGCTAATGCAGGTGCTGGTGCAGGAGCATCTGGTGTAAGAGGTGGCGGTGCTGGTGGTTCTGCTTATCAAGGACCAAATTCCTACCAAACAAGTTCACATCCTGGATATCAATACTGAAATAACAGAAATGATAATACATGAAAGGAACATACTAATCGAATCATTGACATCTCATTTATGAATCAGAGTATTTCATTATTATCTTGTTTTTTATAATTGATATCCACTGGCAGACTTGTGTACATAACAATATATGTTGCATATCATTCTTTTTTGTATAATATGATTTGCATTCATTTATATCATCATTTTGTTTATTAATAAAGCAAATATACATACCCTTTTTCTAAATAATGAATGCGCTTATTATTGTTCTCGATTTTTGCATCGACAATTCAACGCTTACAAAATTATTATTTATTGAGTTGAAGCCAAATTGTAATTTTTTTTCATTGCTTTGGCATGTATAATTCATAAATTTTCAAAATTTACATTTATACATGTCTATATGTGTGTATACAATGTAACATCGTTAAAATACATTGAATTATAAATAGAAGAAAGATTAAATTAGGTATCTGATTTTATTCGTTGTTAATTCTACCGAGTTTCCATTGGGCCTCAATAACATTCGAATAAATTTCTTCATTCCCACATTATTTAAACATATAACAAAGAAATTAGTTGCCATCAAATGACGATAAAATTTAGAACGAAAATTTAATTGCTGCAATAATTTGCATACAATATTGACAAAAAATGGTGTATATAATTGACAAGTGAGCTACCGAATCATCTCTGATTACAATAACAATCAATACGTCATAAAAGTGGCAGTGAAGCCCAAAAAAGTAGAGATTCAATTTTCATTTCTTACATTTTCTCTTCCATTATGTTGAAGCATACTTGTATTTTCTACATATAAAAAAGTATACTTGTCATAATTCACTTTTTGTTTTATTTCCATATCACAGCATTATTTACGTTACTGAATTATAATTTTGTGACTTTTTTTACCGGGAACATATTGAACGTAAAATATTTACAAATCAAAATAGAATACACTTTGAATACGAAGTAACAAATCCATCCACATTGGGTCCAAACACTATTCGGACTGTGCAGAACATAAATACTGTGTGTGCAATTAAATTAGGAAACAAACCAAATGAGGAAAGTCCTAATAATACTAATAACGATAATAAAAATAATAATTACGTGAAGAAGGGAAAAACTCTATTGAAACTATTTTACATCATTTCTTCTCGTATGGAACTGAGAAAATGGAATTTTAGTTACCAAATTTTTATCTTAATGGAATATGAAAAAGAAATACACTTAAACTGGGGATAAAATATTCTCTTTCTTTCTCCACCACTTCTTTGCTGCAGTACTTGTACCATTGGAATTATCATTGTTTGTATTGTTTTCATTATTCGGTGCACGAGCGAATTGTATGAATAATTGTTCCAAGGTCGATGACAATACAACATAATCTTCAATACAATCATATTCATTTTTCAAATCATCCATTAATGTGTACATCATTGTCCAAGTTACATCAGGATCAACAACATGATAACCGAGAAATCCTGTGTTTTGATCAATCAAATTACACCTTAATTTAGAAATGATTTGTTGTTTAATTGCTTCAACGTCACTGTCACGTTGTGTTGAAGAAAGTTTCACGTGAATATTATAACCAGCGCCGAAACGCTGTTTTAATTGTTGACTTGCACCAACGCAAACGATTTGACCGCCAACCATTATTACTAAACGATTGCACAGCACTTCGCACTCTTCCATACTGTGAGAAGTTAATATTATTGATTGCCCGGCATTTTGACAAGTTTTCAATGTATTCCACAATGATCTACGTGCCGCAGGATCAACACCAGTTGTTGGTTCATCCATCAAAACAAGCGGTGGATTACCAATCAATGCCAGGGCAATATTCAGTCGACGTTTATTACCGCCGCTGTACGTTCCACTGGGTTGGAAAGCGCATGGAGTTAAATTTAATTTTGTTACCCATTGTTTTACAATTGCAGGTACTTGAGACGAAGGTATTCCGCGGAGTCTTGCAAATAAGTACAAATGGTCCCATGAATTCAATGTTGTTATAATAGCATCTTGCTGCGGGCAATATCCCATTGATGACAAATAATCGGATCGGTCTGATGAACTATTGTACTGCTTGAGGTAAACTGTACCACCATTTGGTATTATTTCACCGGTTAACATTTTGAATGTTGTACTTTTACCAGCGCCATTTACACCGAGTAAACCAAAACATTCACTTTCTTTAACACGAAAACTAATTCCCTTCACAGCATGTAAATTGCCATAACTCTTCTTCAATCCCTGCACCAGAAAGATATTACCATTCTCATGATGTCTCAATACCTGACCCTTAATACGTTTCGCAATTTCTTCATTTATAATTTGTTTTTCTTTTTTGACTATGTCATCCATTTCTGTTGGATCAGGAATTGGTTTATTCCCACGTATTTTTGCTACTATTCTTGCAAAATATTGCTGTTCAAGAATAAAAATAATCCCACAATAGAAAATTGGCGATAGACCGAGCCATAGTAGTGATACTTGAAGATCGGGGATGTATTCTTGATGTATGAAGTATGGTAGAGGATTTTCACAACTGTGATCGGAGCATAAAAATAGGCAGCACTCATCTCCGCTAATACATGATATCTCAAGTAATGCATTCGTCATACGTCTACAACGTGCATTCCGTACCAATGTTGAGAAAAAAGCTAGATGTCCATATGTCAAACTCAAATGTGGTATAAGTAAAAATATTTTGCTTTGTACTTTGCGGAAAATTCGATAAACCTCACTAGTAGTACTCAATGCAACGATGAGTAAAATCATTTCAACGAAGGCTGGAAAAAATTCAAGACATATTATCAATTTCTAATCAATGGCATAAAGTGTTTTTAATCAATTTGAAATATTCACCCATTATAATTGGCGCAATAGAGAGTATCATAGTGGTAGCATTCGTTGAACGTTTGAAAAAAGTACTGAGATATACCAATGGTAGAACACTTATCCCAAACAGAACTAATAATGTCAACGTAATACCTGGAAAAAAATTGCAACAGATATTATTCAAATAACTATATTAATTCTTTCATTCATTTGGTCAAAGAAACTGGCATAATCCCGAAGGACATTTTTAATCAATTTCTTCTCCAGTAATTTTCGATTCGATCCGAAAACTTGCTCGAATAATTGTAAAGATTAGAATGAATAAGAACTCACATATTTCTGTTGCATGGTAGAGTTGTGTTTTCAATAGTATGTCCGCAATAATGAAGAGAGCCAGCAGCAACAAAACCGATATAAGGTATTGTATAAAATCAAATAGAAAAGTTGCTGCCCAATACATCAATTTTGGAGCCCCAGTCATTATTTGTAATTGTTTTATACCCGAAAGTACTTCACTCAATGGTTGAATGACATACAGAGCGATAGCTGGTGCCAAAAATACGATCAACGATACTGTCATGATAGAACCAACTTCGTCCTGGCCTTTATTGAATTCCTGTACATCAGGCAATGTTTGAGTTGACATTTCAATTCGATAATCCTCATCATTAGTTAAAGCTTTCACAATCGTATTAGTAATACAATTAATTGTGATAGGCATTCCGAGGACTGCAGTACCAGAATAGAAACCATTGGCCATGACATCTCCACTATCAGTATTGTTGAATTCGGCCGATACAATCAGTTTATTGCGATATGAAACCACATCATTTGTTCCAAAGTTCAATAAAGCATCAGTTACACTAATACTTGACTTGACTTTAGTAGCATTACCACCGAACTTATTAATAGTATCAACATACATATTACCCAATAGTGATTTATCTGCATAAACAAATGCTTTTGATTCTGGATAAAGACTCAATGATATTGTGAATGGATCATTTGGATCAGGACGCCGTCCAAATTGTAGCAAAATTAGCATGACTGATATACACGGCAAAATCATACTTATCCAAAAATTCCATGGATTTTTTCGAGCGAATATTATTTTTTTAATAAGAAAAGCGAAGAATGTTTGAGTGTAATATGGTAGTCCAGTGACTTTGTGATATACTTTAATTTCGTCATTGAAATCAGGTTCATCACCCTCATCTTTTGTAACACGCAAGAATACTTGTTCCAAAGTTATGATTGAAACACTCATGCCAGTTATACCCAATTGTTTTTTCGAACTTTCTAATTTATCCAATGCTTCAGGTAATGACTCGGCTGGTGGAAGTGCCAATATTATTTTACCATCATCTTGATTTAATATATGCGCTGTGACTCCAATTTCTTCAGATATTTTTGATACTTCACACCAAGGCTCAATAGATAAGGTCACTTCAACTTGACCGTCACCGTACAATTTTTTTAAGAACATTGATGTTCCATAGCTGCGCAATTTTCCTGTATGCATAATCGCAACTCGATCGCCCAGTATATCAGCTTCTTCCATATCATGTGTGCTGATAATAATCGTTTTTTCGCCTCGCATTTTCAATACAATGTCCCAAACCTCACGTTTGCTTTCAGCATCCATTCCTGATGTTGGTTCATCCAATATTAATACTTTTGCGTCGCCTATTATTGCCAATGCCAAGCACAACCGCCTTTTTTGGCCGCCAGACAACTGCGCCGGATAATTATTTGTTTTATCAGTTAAATTGACTTTGATTAATAGTGTACGAACTTCATTTTCAAGTTGTAATTTGGTTCTATTATTGGCTTTTATCATTCCGAAAAGCATAAGCTGTTGTTGAACAGTCAAGTCAGGAAATAGCATATTCTCTTGTGGACACAAACCAATATTATTATTTATACAATTCGTTTGATTTAAAATGTTCTTTCCATCAATAAATGCCACACCTTCAGTAGCATCAGTCAAACCAGACAGTATTGACATCATTGTCGTTTTACCTGCGCCATTATGACCAAGTAATGCGGTTATTTGGCTCTTATATATGTCCATTGAAACACTACGCAATGCATGGACTTTCGTTTGACGGAACCAGTCTGTTGTGTAGATTTTTTTCAAGTCACGAATTCGGATACCTGGCTCCAAACTTCCAGGCTCAACATATTCAAATTCTTTTTTCGTTGTTTCTTTACGATCAAAATTTATTATGTGTTTTTCATCATTCACTCGATTATTTCCTTTCCTCTGAAAAGTATATCAGAAATTGTATCAATTATTATATTCTGCATGTGTTTGCATGAACATGAATACGCAATGAATTGATTGATGTTGTTGGTAATAAATTTTTTGAGAAATATTCTATTTATTACAAATCTGGCCCGGGACCAAAATGCTTCATGACAAAAAAAATCGGTAATAAATACTTCTAGACGAATTCTACTGTAAATATTGCGTGGCTTAAGTATAATTATAAATCTTATTTTGTAACAAACCTGAAAGCAGTAGAGCGGATGTCGACGAACGCCATATTTACCAGGACGGATAGCGTAAATATAAATAACCATGGAGAAATGGAATATAATTCCAATAATCGAAAACAATATCATTACTCCAATACTGCCTTCGGGTATAGGATCACTTGCAGATGTAAATAAATTTGACCATTGTACTCCATAAAGATTATTTTCATCTGCTGCTATTTCAACAAATATTCTTCTCAATATGAAATTTGGTGTAAAAATTCCAAGATACAATAGTAAACGTTGTGCAGTCAGTCCTTGGAGGAAAGTTGCAAAAATATTCATGAGCGATATCGTCATTACAGTTGCGAAAACCCCATGAGAAGCTGTAATATAATTCATATTGGATTACCTTGGAAATACCAAGCCGATGTGAATAACGAAAATAAAAATTGCTTACGTTTCCAAAAGTATGCTGAAAGATGAAGCCCAAAAGCCAGTAGGTGGCATATATGAATGAATAGTGCCAACCAAAGCAGAAATGCATCGCCATAGAGTAAAAATGGTAAAACCGTAGGTGGCATAAAATGTTTCAATATTACGACTATTGGTAAAAGATAAGTCGTACTCCATATTGCTCCACCGACAAACCAACTCAATAAATTCAATCTATTACTGACACCATTCACCGACATCAAAATATTAACCCCAATAAATTTTTCATTCGCTGGAAATGTTATTTCAACACATAAAACTACAAGGAATGCCAATCTTGATATATCAGCGAATGTTTTTCCGCTCATCGACACAACTCGATCCACTTGTAAATAAGGTGGATATGGCATTTGTTGAACCGAAATTTTCGTGTTGTATTTAGGATTTGGCTTAACTAGTTTGATATATGCTTTGTCCAAGCATATGGGTACTTGCACCGTTGATACTTGACCAAATTGATATCTTGCTATATTACCATTTTCCTCTGAATCAAACAATTCGGATGGTGCCTGAGCAGCTATTCGTAATTTATATTTGAACAATTTCGGTAATGTACCATTGTCGGGCATGGATTGAAAAACAACTCCGACACATTCGCCCATGTACATGTCATTTGCTTTATCATAATGAAAATCATTCACCATCGTGTCTTCATTCCGTGATGAAACAACTCGTTCTACAGATAGGCCAAGACATTTTCTAGTTTCCTGCATTATTCTATCTGTTATGCTGTTGCTTGGTGTATATTTGACATTGAGTGCTGCTGAAACTTCACCCATAAGAAATCCTTCTGGTTCGTATACATGATAAGTATTATTCGGAATGAACTCAGCTTGCGTATTTGTTATCAATCTCACAGTTTGACCAATCAATATTAAACCAATTGGTATCAAAATTTGAAAGACGAGCGATTGAATCCAATGACGTTTGCGTATTAAAAAGTTCTTACGCATCAACAGCATGAATATTCGAAATTTTTCTGGCATGATTGCAGAAATAATATGTGACTTGAATCGTATTATTATCATATACGCCAATCAATAGAACCACTGGTTTATACTTCGTTCTTAAACTTTGACTACTGAAAAATAAGGAGAAAGAAAAAAGCAATAAAACATTTAGTCGACGTGGCTTCAAAATACTATTATCCAAGCAGTTTATTTGCCTAACTTCCTCATTCCCTATCACCTGCAGGTAACTTTTATTCGTTCGGAAAATAGTTGCAAAAATTAGTCATCGATATGTTATCAGGGGCCTTCGAGGCTCTGTCACGTATCTGACTATTCAAAGTAAACAAAGACTTGGCAAAAATCTTGGATTTTAAAATTTGAAGACAGATAAAACGATTGGAATGAATTCATCGTTTGAAGTTAAAAATAACATAACGATAAAAAAATTACACGTCAATTACATGACAAACCACAAATGAATAATTTAACAAAATAATTTCATACTCTTTAAACATCAATAACATCCTTCAATATTTTATCATTCCATTTTATTCATTTTAATCATTATAAATTATTGACAATCAACAAAATCTCCATCTTAGTATTTTCTTCCTTTCACTAATGTCATTGTGCGTATGAAAAAATTTACTCGGCATGATATGGTAATGAAGTGACACTGACATTGCTATGGCAACCTAAATACGAAATATATTGATCTAAACCGAACTGCTATACGCAACATTACAACTAATAAATGAAATCCAATTCAATAACACTACCCGATTAGAAAGTATCATTTCAAACGATTTATCTCATAGTCACAGCCCAATATCAGAATCATTTGAAGCATTTGAAAGCATTTAAACAGGTTTCATTTCAATTCGTATTGAATGCTACTTCATAATCAGGATTGGGATGTGATATCAGAAAGTAAATCACGATCAACGGTATATATATATATATTAAAAATATTGATAACAGTGGAGAGAAAATTGAATGCAAATAATGAATAGATTGCTATACTTACGATTATCATTACTGAATATGAAGTAAATGTTGCGGAAAAATTTTGATGTTACTTGGACAACACTTTGACAATAGAATGCATGAGTTATCCATTATATTCCGGTGCTACCTCATACAGTAGCATAATAATCAATTTTTAATATTTCTCGATAACATTGTTTCGAAATAGTAAGTTATCATTTTACACTTCTATTGTTTCGTAAACATTTTCATGACTAATATGACTGTATGTCATATGTGTGTAAATACATACTCATAGTAATATGGTAGGAAAAATCTGATACGTATTATTGTATTCGTAACACACATATTTCTAGCATTGAATTGTGTGCACTGTACAGTGAAACCTAACCTCTATATTTGAGAAAGTCGGGGGTTAAGCAAAAGTAGGGGAATTAAATTCGTAATGTGAATTAATTGGAGATGTGAATACATAGCCCTTTCTTTTTCTCGCATAACCTAACCTCAAAAACCAGTTCTCATAATTGGATCATAGGCGCGAAATTTAAAAATGTGAATAATGATTGGACAATGAGAAAATAGGGGAGAAGAAGATGTGATGTGATTGGCTACTTTGCGAACTGATAATTCTGCCGACACCTGGTGGCAACTTTTCGAATGACGCAAAATCTGCATTAGTTCTGTTTGATTTGAAAATTTTTCTATTGGTTTTATGATTCATCCATAGGAATTTTCAGGATTGAAGTTGATGTATTAAAGGTCAGGAATAGAAAGAAATTTTTGAAGAATATATTATGATGTACTTATGATTTTACTTCATGATTTCATAGAATAAAATTCGCGCGCAAATTCAAATATTCAAGTATGGAGCACGGATTCCGATTTATGGGAGCGGAAAATTCTCCCGGAAATGCGCCAGTTACCGTTTTTTTTTTATTCTTGTGCGTCCCGTAATGTCTGTTGATTCTTCAGCGTCTAATCATTTACTCCTGATTACGCGGTAGATTCACTTGCAGTTGAAAAATGGAGATATGAAAAGATATACCGTGCAATGGAATTCTCACCGATCTGTTCAAGTTTTTCAATCCTATCCATCAAATCATTTCAATTGACCTTCACAGAGGAATAAATTATGGAATTCACTCAAACTGATGACAAACCATTGGAATTGTCATGATTATTGATTGGATTATCAGGTGAGCGCGCAAATTGTATGAATAGTTGTTCCAAAGTCGATGACAATACGACATAATCTTCAATGCAATTGTACGCATTTTTCAAGTTATCCATTAGAGTGTACATGACTGTCCACGTTGCCTTTGGATCAATCACATGATATCCAAGAAATCCTGTATTCTGGTCAGTCAAACTACAATTTAATGTAGAAATTATTCGTTGTTTGATAGCCTCAATGTCACTGGCACGTTGCGTTGATGAAAGTTTAATATGAATATTGTAACCAGCGCCAAAACGTTGTTTCAATTGTTCACTCGCACCAACGCAAACAATTTTACCACCGACCATAATAACTAAGCGACTACAAAGCGTTTCGCATTCTTCCATACTATGAGAAGTTAATATTATCGATTGTCCTGCATTTTGACAAGTTTTCAATGTATTCCACAACGATCTGCGTGCTGCAGGATCAACACCAGTTGTTGGTTCATCCATCAAAACCAGCGGTGGATTACCAATCAATGCCAGGGCAATATTCAGTCGACGTTTATTGCCACCGCTGTATGTGCCACTGGGCTGGAGAGCGCATGGTGTCAGATTTAATTTTTTTATCCATTGCTTCACGATTGTGGACACTTGAGATGATGGGATACCTCGAAGTCTCGCAAATAAGTACAGATGATCCCATGAATTCAATGTAGTTATAATAGCATCTTGCTGCGGACAATATCCCATTGAGGATAAATAATTCGAACGATCTGATGAGATATTGTAGTTTTTGAGATAAATTGTACCACCATCTGGCATTATATCACCAGTTATCATCTTAAACGTTGTACTTTTCCCAGCACCATTGACACCAAGTAACCCAAAACATTCACTTTCTTTAACACGAAAACTAATTCCCTTTACAGCATGTAAACTCCCATACTTCTTGTTCAATTCTTGCACAAGAAAAATATTTCCATTGTCATGATGTGCTGAATTATGACCGTTGATGCGCTTTGCAATTTCGTTGGCTACAATTTTCTTTTCTTCTTCCACTATTTCATCAAAACCTTCTGAATGAGGACTTGATTTATTTCCACGTATTTTTGTTATCAATCTTTCCAAATATTTTTGTTCAAGAATAAAAATTATTCCAAAATAAAAGATTGATAACAAACAGAGCCATATAATAGATCCTTTAAGATCAAGATCAACACCTTCTATATGCGTAAAGTAGGATATAGAATTCGTACAATTGTATATTTCAGGTAATGCATTTGCCTTACGTCGACAATGTGCATTTGTCGCTGCTATCATAAAAAATACATAATGTCCATATGCAAAGCTCACATGTGGTATGAATAAAAATATTTTACTTTGAATCATGCGGAAGATTCGATAGGCTTCTTTGTCAGTATTTGATACCATGAATTGTAAGATGAAATCGACCACAACTAAAAAGAATTCAAAATATATATTCATTTAGTGTTTTATTCATCTTTTGTAATCATACAAACTCACTTACCCAATATTATTGGCACAAGGGTCAGAATTATTGTGGTGATATTGATTGTTCGCTTCATAAAAGTGAAGATATATATAAATGGAAGAACACTCAATCCGAATAATAGCAACAACATCAATGTGATCCCTGTAACAAAAATTATTTGAAATCGGTCAATGAATCTTGTCAGCAACTACACGAGAATTTCTTCTTACAGATCCAATTGAATTGATTGCTCTGCCGAAGAATATGTCGGTTGTGATAAGAAGAACGGAATGAAACTTACATATTTCTGTACCATGATAGAGCTGAATATCTGATGACACATCAACGATGATTAATACTATCAACATCAACAAAATTGTTATAATATATTGTGCATAATCGAATAGGAAATTGGCTGCCCAATATGTTAATTTCGGTGCTCCAGTCATCATTTGCAATTGTTTTATACCAGAAAGTATTTCATTCAGTGGTTGGTTAACATACAGAGCAATCACTTGTGCGAGGAACAGAACCATCGTTATTGTCACGAGTATACTGCTAACCATTGCTTCTTCCTTTCTCAACTCTTGTCCATAAGGCACTCTTTGAGCTGACATTTCAATTTTATATTCTTTGTCATTAGTTAATGCTTTAACAATTGTATTTGTTATACAATTGATTGTTATAGGCATTCCAAGGATAGCAGTGCCAGAATAGAAACCATTGGCCAGGACATCTCCACTTGGAGTATTATTAAATTCGGCCGATACAATTATTTTATTCTGATACGATGCTTTATCATGCTTTGCATAATTCAATAACACATCAGTTATACTTGTGTTTGAATTCACTTCAGTTGCAATACCATCAAAATCTTCGATTGTCTTCATATACATTTCACTCCATGGTGTTTTATCCGAATGTACAAATGCTTTTGTATCAGGATAAACACTTAAAGACAGTGGATATGGATTCAGTTGAATTGAATCAGAGAGCAGTCGAATAGGCAGGGTGGATATACATAATAAAAACACACCGATCAGAAAGTTCCATGGATTTCTTCGAGCATACTTAATTTTTTTGATTAAGAAGGCAGAAAGTGTTTGAAAGTAATACATAAATCCAGTGACTTTCTCAAATATTTCAATATCTTCACGAGAATGTCGTTCATCGTCTTCATCTTTCGTAACACGCATGAAAACTTGTTCTAATGTTATAATTGACACACTCATGCCAGTTATTCCTAATTGTTTTTTTGAATTTTCTAACTTATCTAATACTTGGGGTAATGACTCGGCTGGCGGAAGCGCCAACACTATTTTGCCCTCATCCTGACTCAATATTTGTGCTGTAACTCCAATTTCTTTAGATATTTTCGATATCTGACACCAAGGTTCAACGGATAATGTCACTTCGATTTGACCATCACCGTATAATTTTTTTAAAAACATTGATGTTCCATAACTTCTCAATTTTCCTGTATGCATAATTGCAATTCGATCGCCTAATATATCAGCCTCTTCCATATCGTGGGTACTGATAAGAATCGTTTTTTCACCTCGCATTTTCAGTAAAATGTTCCAAACCTCACGTTTACTCTCCGCATCCATTCCTGATGTAGGTTCATCTAATATCAATACCTTTGCATCACCAATTATTGCTAATGCCAAACATAATCGTCGCTTTTGACCACCGGACAACTGCGCTGGATAATTATTTGTTTTATCAGTTAAATTGACTTTATTCAATAACATACGAACTTCATTTTCCAAATAAAGTCGAGTCCTATTATTGGCTTTCATCATTCCAAAAAACATCAGTTGTTGATGAACAGTCAAGTCAGGGAATAATATATTCTCTTGCGGACATAAACTGATATTATTATTGATAGTATTTGTTTCATCCAAAATATTTTTTCCATCAATAAAAACCATGCCCTCAGTAGCATCAGTTAAACCTGATAATATAGACATCATTGTGGTTTTACCTGCGCCATTGTGACCGAGTAATGCAGTTATTTGTCTCTTATATATGTCAATTGATACATTTCGCAATACATCAAGTTTTGTTTGCCGGAACAAGTCTGTTATGTATACTTTTTTGAGACCACGAATTTGTATACCTGGCTCCAAACTTCCAGGCTCGATATACTCGAATTCCCTCGTCGATGATTCTTTACTATCCACATTTGTCAAGTGCTTTTCGTTATTCTCGTCATTATTTTTCTTGCCCTGAAATCAACGTTAACTCTGGGAATTCACCCAACACCTTTCATGTCATAAATATGAGCATGTGAAATATTTTCATAACATACCCGAATGCAGAACAGTGGATGTTGAGCAACACCATATTTGCCAGGTCGAATAGCATAAATATAGGTAGCCATATAAAAATTAAAAAGAAATCCAATAACAGAAAACACCATCATGACTCCAACACTGCCTTCAGATATAGTATCACTTGCTGATACGAATAGGTTTGACCAATTCAAACCCTTCGTAGTATTTTCATCCATAGAAATCTCAGAGATGATTCTCTTCAATATAAAATTTGGTGACAGAATTCCAAGATATAAAAACAAATGTTGTGCTGTGCGTCCTGTTAGGGTAGAGCTAAGAGTATTTACAATACAAATCATTATTGTAGTTCCAATAATTCCACGAAAAGCTGTAATGAATGACAAATCATGATAATTCTCTTACGTATTTACAGGTTTGAGAAATGAACAAAGATCACAACTGAGAGATTTTCAACTCACGTTTCCAAAAGTATGCCGAGAGATGAAGACCAAAAGCGAGTAAATGGCAGGTATGAATGAACAAAGATAGCCAAACAAGAAATGCATCGCCATGAATTAAAAACGGCGGAACAAATGGTACCTCATAATATTTTAATATTACGACAATTGGTAATAAATAAGTCGTACTCAATATTGCACCACTGACAAACCAACTAAACAAATTCATCCGATTACTAATGCCATTCACTGCCATAAGAACATTAATCCCAATAAATTTTTCATCCGCTGGAAGTGCTGCTTCGACACATAATATTATTGGAAAAATCATTGTGGATACTATCGAAAATGGTGTTATAATATTTGCTGAAAAATCTTCTACTTGTTCATATGGTGGATATGGTCTTTGTTGAATCGAAATGCTCGTTTTATATTCGGGATTAAGTACAACTTGATTGATATATGCTTTGTCTAAGCATAATGGAACTTGGACAGTCGGTACTTGTCCAAAGGTATACTTTGCCCAGTAATCATTCTCGTTTGGACCAAATAATTCAGTTGGTTCTGAAGTAGCTATACGCAATTTATATTTAAATAATTTTGGTAATGTAGTATCATTGGTAATCGATTGGAAAACAATTCCAATATGATTATTCATCCACAGATTTTCTTTCGATTCATGCAAAAAATCTTTTACTATAGTGTTTTCATCAGGTGATGACGAAATATTCACAGATTGACGAAGACAGTTCTTAGTATCCTCCATAATTTTATCTGTTATAGCATTGCTTGGTGTATATTTTAAAACAAGATCTTGTGGAACAAAATTCATGAGAAACTCTTCTGATTCAACTTCATAATAAGTATCATTTAGAAAGCTTTCAATATGAATACTAGATGATCCCGTTGCGATACTCTGACTCATTAATACCATACCAATTGGAACGATAATCTGTAACAGGAGCAATTGGATCCATCGATGTTTCCGTATTAAAAAATTTTTGCGCAATAAAAGCAAAAATATTCGGAATTTTTCCGGCATGATGAATTTGTAAGTTGAACGTTGAGTTACTTCTCGTTGGAAAGTTTTAAACTCTGCGACATATAGAAACAGAATTTTGTGACTTATTGAAGTGGATTATAGATATAACTATCAAGTATAGTATCCAGGGAATGGAGTTTGGAATGAGATCAGGAGGCATCCGGGAGTTCTGCCGAAGTAGGTCAACGATAGGATAATTCAATCTGACGTCAGAATTAATTATTTTGCAGTCATGTCGCATACTGATAAGATAATAATTTGCAGTATGTTATAATTTATAATCTTATCTCATCTAATCAGATATTGTAAACATTTTGGAATGATCTGACTTGGTGGGTGACAACATATGAGCTCACACCATTGTCTCTACTGTTGTATGTTTTATCTATCAAATACATGATTCAATGACATGTTATAGCTAGACATGATAGCAGCGTCAATACAAAATGTATCACGTCGTAAAGTCACGTGGAGAAAAATATAACGTCTGATTTTAATTAATTTGGAAGTCCAATGGTCAATATTCTCCGATAATTCCGAATGTTATTAATATCATCAACCAAATTTGCATCGAACTCTATTGGAGTTTGTCATAAAAAGACACATGAGGTTGTTTCATCATCAGATTTTGTCAGGAGAAAATGGAAATTTTGGGCTATTGGAAAAACGAAATTCAATGTTGACTCACAATTTCGCTCGACAATTCACTGATGATCAATGTATCAGCAGAATGAAATTCGATCGTCTATTATAATCAATATTCTATTCGAATTATTGAAAAATACATTCTTCAACTAATTGAAATGCACTCTCCTAAAAATGTGTAGACACAGGGAATAAAACCACTCACAATCCTTAGCAAACTATGTTGATAATTATTTTGATGTTACATTGTTCACAAATTGATGCAAAAATACTTCTGTCAGCGATTTCAGATTATTCCATGGCACAGTGATGTAGTTAGATAACTGATTGACACAACTAATTCGTAGTAAAAGTGATAGAATAGATTCAGTTGTAATCTGAGTGACACAAAGTACAAAAACAACTTTTTGTCATTATTCATATCTGCAACACTTCCCCACGTCGTTCGAATTTGTGGAAATCGCGACCATATCTCGTCATGCGAACGCCCATATCGTTATCTCAAGATCGTCATTGATTATTATCGATAATCCATGCTCTCGATCACTTCAATTTTTTTTTTCCATCTCTTTATCATGCAAGAATGAGCAAGAAGAAAATGATGATGGTTGTGATACCTGTTTCGTATCTAATCTTCATCATCTGTTGTCAGACAATTTGTTTCCCGAGAAAAATTACAACATGTATACACATGTATTCGTATTTATCAAATGATAATATTGATCGAAAAATCATTGGGAGCTTTCGACTCATGTTTGATGTTGCAAGATAGGCGTAGTACCTGTTTCCATTTCAGTGTGTAAATGACGATTGTTTTAGAAGATAAAGAAATGCTTGACTATACTGAACTGTCCAAATTCGAGTATGAGATAATATAGAAAGAGGATATGAATGGACAATGAATTAATATATTTTTCACGTCGATTCTTCAATACAATAATTTCATTAAAATGCATAATTTCATGTTCACGATGCAACTTAACAAGTGTATATACATGAGTTCGATGACACACGTGTGTCTGTCATCTTTCGTTCCTTTTCCTATTTTTTACGGACGGAATTATGAGGTGCAATCTAATCTAAAAATATTTCCATTAATAATAGTTTCTAATCCACGCATAAATTCAATGAATGATTTTTTTTTGTAAGTCATTCCAAGGGATTGTCGGGTACGACGATTTTTACAATGATGAGTTCACTGATACTTTTTTGAATTGCTAATGCATCTTTATAATTTGTAGAAATTTTACAATTGTAATTGGATTTGGTATAACAATCAGGAAAAATATGAATTCAGCATACTCTAAAGATACAATTGTTATATGGACTGTGATATTTATGATGAAAATCAGCTCAGTGTGGAAATTACTGGGATATTTTTTACGAGGGAAAAGCAATAGCGGGGACGTGAAGAGTAATATATGCACTCAAACTGCTGATGGAACCTTGGAATCGTTACGATTATTAAGCTCATCATTGGGTGAGCGTGCAAATTGTATGAATAATTGTTCCAGCGTTGATGACAATACGATATAACTTTCAATACAATCATATTCATTCTTCAATTCATCCATTAACGAGTACATGATTGTCCACGTTGCTTTGGGATCAACCACATGATAACTAATAAATCCGGCATTTTGATCAGTCAGATGACAGTTTAATACAGACATTATTCGACGTTTGATAGCGTCGATATCTCCAGATTGTTGCGTTGATGAGAGTTTAATATGAATGTTGTAACCAGAGCCAAAACGCTGTTTCAATTGTTCACTCGCGCCAACACAAACAATCCGACCACCAACCATTATTACTAAACGGTTACAAAGCGCTTCACATTCCTCCATGCTGTGAGAAGTTAATATTATCGATTGTCCTGCATTTTGACATGTTTTCAATGTATTCCACAATGATCTACGTGCTGCAGGATCAACACCAGTTGTTGGTTCATCCATCAATACAAGCGGTGGATCACCAATCAATGCCAGAGCAATATTTAATCGACGTTTGTTGCCACCGCTGTATGTGCCACTGGGATGGGAAGCGCATGGTGTCAAATTTAATTTTTTTATCCATTGCTTCACTATTGTGGACACTTGAGATGATGGTATACCTCGCAATTTAGCGAAAAAGTACAAATGGTCCCAAGAATTTAATGTAGGCATAATAGCATCTTGCTGCGGACAATATCCCAATAATGACAAATAATTCGATCGGTCCATCAAATTGTTGTATTTCTTGAGATAGACTGTACCGCCGTTTGGTAATATATCACCTGTGAGCATTTTAAATGTTGTACTCTTTCCAGCGCCGTTAACACCAAGCAAACCAAAACATTCACTTTCTTTAACACGGAAGCTGATCCCCTTCACGGCTTTGAATCCACCATATTTCTTCTGTAACTCATGGACGAGGAAGATATTTCTACTCTCTTCATGCGCTGGATCGTAACTTTTCACGCGTTTCGCAATTTCTTCTTTTACAAGTTGCTTCTCTTCTTTTACAATTTCATCCATATCGTCAGAGTCAGAGATTGGTGCATTTCCACGTATTTTCATTAGTATCATATCAAAATATCGTTGCTCGAGAATAAAGATGATGGCGAAATAAAGGATTGACGTCAAACCAAGCCACAGCATAGATTCTTGAAGACCGACAGTAGTCCCTTCATGCGTGAAATAAGATGTAGGATTCTGGCAAAATGATAACTCGGCCTGCGTGCTCGGCTTACGTCGACAGATTGCATTATTGAATGCTTTTGAAACAAATGAGTATTGACCCCATGCGAAGCTCACATGAGGTACAAATAAAAATACTTGACTTTGAATTTGACGGAAAATTCGATAGGTCTCATCAGATATAGTATAAGTCAGTACAAAGAAAATTAATTCGGCTATAACTGAAAACAATTGAGAAAAATAATTATTAGTATTAAAATCACTTGTGTTTTCTTTCATGTTCAATAATTAAATACGAATATTTACCCAGGACCATGGGCGCAATGTTAAGAATTGTTATGGTGAGATTATTCGATCGCTTCAGAAACGTGAAGAGATATATCAATGGGAACACACTCATTCCAAATAAAATTAACAATCCGAATGTAATGGCTGGAAGAAGAAAACTACAATTAATATCAGACATTGATTCCCGTGTTCACTGAAAAAAATATCATCGTTGTCACAGAATAAACTAGACAGAAATTATTAATTGCAATCAAAGTATCCTTGCAGAATTCACTCTATCTCTTCTTTTTTTTTTTGAACTTACATATTTCTGTTCCATGATACATTTCCATTTCCATTGATGAATCAAAGATGATCAGTAGTACCAGCAATATGACAATCGATATGATATATTGTACAAAATCATACAGAAACATGCCAGCCCAATACATTGATTTAGGTGCCCCAGTCATAACTTGCAGTTGTTTTATTCCTGATACTATCTCACCTAAGGGTTGAATGACATACAGAGCTACTGCCGGTGTCAGGAAAATAATCATAAGCATTACTACAGCAATACTTTGAACAAAAGTGTCATTCTGATTTGGTGCATGTTCATATGGTAATGCATGAAATGACATTTCAATTCCGTATTCTTCGTTACCACTTAATGCTTTCAAAAGTGTATTCATAATACAATCAATTGTTACGAGTCTCCCCAAGACAGCATCACCAGAGTAAAGACCGTTGGCATACAGATCTCCGGTAGGAGAATTAAAGAATTCGGCTGATACAATTACGTTTCTCGGATACGATGCTTTATCCTTCCTTGCATATTCCAACAACGCTTCACTTACACTTTTATTTGAATTCACTTCAGTTGCGACTCCATTGAAATGTTTAATTGTCTTTAGATACATCTCACTTAATAATGGTTTATCCGAATTCACAAATGCGGTTGAATGAGGATAAGCAGCTAAAGACACAGAGAATGGATAGTGCTGAGTTTTGTTCATTTGAGAAGACGATAGTGATATTATCATGGGTATAGATGGTAAGATGATACTGATCAGAACAGTCCATGGATTCTTCAGGGCATATTTGAATTTTTTAGTGAAAAATGCAAAGAGTGTCTGTAAATAATAGGGGAATCCAGTAACTTTCTCGAAAACTTCCATGTCCTCAATAGAATCTTTATCATCACCTTCGTCTTTTGTAACACGCATGAAAACTTGTTCCAATGTTATAATTGACACACTCATGCCAGTTATTCCCAATTGTTTTTTTGAATTTTCTAATTTATCTAATGCTTTAGGTAATGACTCAGCTGGTGGAAGTGCTAATACTATTTTGCCATCACCTTGATTCAATACATGAGAAGTAATGCCAATCTCTTCCGATATTTTTGTTATTTCACACCAAGGTTCAACTGATAATGTCACTTCAATTTGTCCGTCGCCGTATAATTTTTTCAAAAACATTGATGTTCCATAACTTCGCAATTGTCCTGTATGCATAATTGCCACTCTGTCACCTAATATATCAGCCTCTTCCATATCGTGAGTACTGATGAGAATTGTTTTTTCACCTCGCATTTTCAATAAAATGTCCCAAACGTCACGTTTACTCTCCGCATCCATTCCTGATGTTGGTTCATCCAATATCAATACCTTTGCATCGCCAATAATTGCTAATGCCAAACATAATCGTCGCTTTTGGCCGCCAGACAACTGCGCCGGATAATTATTTATTTTATCAGCAAGATTGACTTTTTTTAATAACATGCGAACTTCAATGTCTAAATGATTTCGAGTTTTATTGTTGGCTTTTATCATTCCAAAAAGCATCAGTTGTTCGTAAACAGTCAAATCGGGGAATACCATATTTTCTTGTGGACACAAACCAATATTATTATTAATTGTGTTCGCATCATTCAAAATATTTCTGCCATCAATAAAAGCCGCACCCTCAGTTGCATCAGTCAAACCTGCTAATATTGACATCATTGTGGTTTTGCCTGCACCATTATGACCGAGTAAAGCAGTAATTTGACTTTTATATATATCCATTGAGACACTGCGTAATGCATCAACTCTTGTTTGGCGGAACAAGTCTGTTATGTATACTTTTTTGAGCCCACGTATTTGTATACCCGGTTCCAAACTTCCAGGCTCGACGTGTTCAAATTCTTTCTTGGATAATTTTTCACATTCGGAATGCGGAATTTCCTTTCCATCACTCGTTCGGTTACTTTGTTTTCTCTGTAATCAACGTTAAATTATTTTATTCATTGCATTGTAATATAGTAAAATAGTTTGGAAAAAATCGGCAATCACTATTCGTGTCATCTGAATTTAAATGAAAAACTTTTCAGTAACATACCTGAAAGAAGTACAACGGATGTCGCGGGACCCCATATTTGCCAGGGTGAACAGCATAAACATAAACAGTCATGAAAAAATGGAATAAAATTCCAATAATCGAGAACACCATCATGACTCCTACGCTACCTTCGGGTATCGTATCACTTTCAGATTTAAATAAATTTGACCATTGTATTCCATCAGCTGCATCGTAGGCGTCGATTTCATTAAGGCTTCTGCTTAATAAAAAATTTGGTGACAGAATTCCGAGATACAAATAAAAATGTTTCGCCGTGGTTCCTTGCACTGCAGTTTCAAGAGTACGTAGACCCATTATCAATATAATAATCACAATAATACCACAGAAAGCTGCAACGAATGAACACAAAATAGTTAATTACCATGGAATATTCACGGTTTGGAGAAGAAAATTAACAGCGAGATAGAAAAAAATAACTCACGTCTCCAAAAGTATGACATGAGGTGATAACCAAAAGTGATTAGGTGGCAAATATGAAGAAAGAATACTATCCAAACGATAAATCCATTGCCATGAAGTAAAAATGGCAAAAGTCCTTCTAGATGAAAGAATTTTGATAACAAAATAATTGGTATTAAATAACTAGTGCTCCATATCGCTGCACTGGCCAACCAACTTAATAAATTCAGCCGATTGCTGATACCATTCACTGACATGAGAACATTAATCCCAATAAATTTTTCATTCGCTGGAAATGTTATCTCTACGCACAATACTACGAGAAATACTAAAGGAGCTGCTATAGCAATTGGATTCAGTGATGTTGGCATATTTCTTATCATTCTTTTATGCGGTGGATATGGAATTTGTTGGATAGATACGCCCGCTTTATATTTTGGTACAACTTGCTTGATATATGCTGCGTCTAAGCAAAATGCTAACTTGTCAGATACTTGAAAATTGGATTGGTATTCAATATGTTCTGGATAAAATAATTCAGAAGTGCCCATGGACATTGTTCGCAATTTATATTTGAACAATTTTGGCAGTGGTTCGGTGTCAGTAGTTGACTCAAAGACGATTCCAACATTTCGATGCCATTGTCCCGTCGTAACACCCAACAAATCATTCACCATAGCGGTTTCATTGGGTGATGGCATAACTTTATCCGCATCCAGTCCAAGACACTCCATAACATCTCCCATCATTTTATCCGTTATAACATTGCTAGGCGTGTATTTCACATTATAAGATTGATGCTCTTTAGATAATGAAAAAACTTCATAATAAGTATCATTTGGAACATCTTTAAATTGAGGACCTGATACTCTCACTGGTATACACAGGCAGATCCAAAACAATCCAATTGGTATAATAAGTTGTGACAATAACGATTGGATCCAATGTCGTTTCCGTACAAGGAAATTTTTTCGCAGTAGAAGCAAAAATATTCGGAATTCTTCCGGCATGATTCAACTATTGACTGACAATTTGATACTCTGGATTATCTAATGTTATGAAATCATGGGCACTGCAACATAAAGAAAAATTACGTGATTTAATGGTACGACGTGATTTTCAAGGATATTATTTTAAAAATGTCAGAATTGGATGTTGGTCCACGTTGAATTCGACATTCGAATTAAACCAGATGGAAGATCACACCCAGATAATATTAGAATGAAACATGCAGCAAGAAATATCACTTTCGTTGTATAACTAATGAAATAATTCATTCAATATTAAAAATCACTCTCAACGAATTTCATCATTTTTCCATTATTTTATTTCATCAGGAGGAAAAAAAGTGAAAATTACGTTTAGGTAGTTTTTTCATAGAAGATTACTTACATTTCTGAATTTGTTTCCAATGACAAATGAAAAGATATTAATCCTTTGGCTATTCCACTGTATTTTCACGTATCTATAAAGTAATAATATCAGCAAAAATATTTATAACATATACTCATACTCATATTTACCGTTAGTAATACTGTGTGAATATGTGGAAACAAAAAGTTTTATGATACTCATAGAGTATACTGAAAATGGAATGTTCTCTTCGTTCATTATATAGATTTTCTTATATCCTGAAGCAATATGATATCCGTTCTCGGATATTTCTTGATAATAATATTTCGAAAACAGTAGGCCATTACCACCACCATGGTTCCCAAAACATTCCTATTGATAATTCGATTGAAGACACATGATAACAACACATATTCATCAACACACTGTTCAAATACCCACATTAATTATCCGGAATGCGTCACAGATTGTTATCACTGTGTCATTCAACGACTCCGATTTCTTTCGGGTTCGTGTGCGCAACCATGTGCATGAAAAATACAAAATATTTGTTTTTTTCCGCGCTCTCCATCACTTGCAAAGATGAAGGGTACTTTGATAATATTTTTATCTTGATGTCCAAGAGGAATATCGAATTAAGTACATTTATTTGGTACAATCACGTCGTCTCGATGAAAATTTTAATGCACCTCACACTCCAGAAACTTTTCGTATGACCAAAATATTTTGGCAATTGTTGTTGTAGATATTCCATGATACTTCAATTGTTTTGGCGATTATTGGTCGTTGTGAATTCAGATCAGGCATCAAATGATTCTGATAACGAGCCAAGAAGAGAAGAGAATAATAAACATAAATACATAGAGTGAATGTCGCACTTGTGCACATGCAACAGCGAAGTTTAAATAAAGAAAGATGAATAAACCTGGTGAAGTCTTTCCTACTTAATTATCTGAAAACAAATTGCTTTTGGAAAATAAACATTTCACGAAAATGACATAAATCGCAACATTTAAAATGCAGTTTAAAAATAAATTTTAGATGGCATAGTTTAGTATCGATTCGAATGAGTCATTCTGCTCAAATGTACGCAAGCGCAATTTATAAGAATACTTCCAACAGTTTATAAACAATTAAAACATCATTTCCTCAGTGTTATTAATTTTTTTATATCGATGAAATATCAAACCTATTGGTTTTTTCTGTCTGCGTGGGACAGTGATTCATTTCTGATGCCCACAGCCTAATCACCCGTCTAATTTTTTGGGTGACATTATATTAATACGAATGATTAGATGCCATTGAAGCAATTGATTACCACTTCCGATAAATTCCTTTGTGTTCGTAAAATTTATTAATCCCTAATAAAAAAAAATCAATATAATCATAATCGTGATATGTTTTCACACAGTTTTCTTCATTTCTTCCAATAGTTTATAGGGTTACAAATGATTTTTTTTCAATAATATCAACAACTGCATGTCCAGTGTTCATACGATACCCAATTCTCCTGCTATTATGGAAAATATACTAGGCATTCCTTTTTATATGCATATAATTCCCGATCTGCCTAGTTTAATTTGAGTTTCTCCAAATTTTTCAAGTATTACGAATGAAGAAAAGCAAATACTTAAATATCAGTAAGAGAATGTAGTTTGGAATGAAGTGACAAAGAAAAACTAAATAAATCCATGTCTTAAATACTAACTAACAAATTTACATATATACATGAGCTCATTGCTACTCGTCGGAGTTTCGCCTTCAGCCTCTTCGTCTTTCAGATATTATCAAAAAGATAAATCCAGAAATTTTTCAAGTAAATACAATTGATGTAGGATTTATGTTCTCTCTCAATTAATGTCAATACTAATTATGCTACCAAACTGGTCACGAAAAACTAATTTTTCTCCATCTTTCATTGCCCTCGAAAGAATAATCATCGTTATCATTCTGAGCACAGGGTGTTCGAGCAAATTGTATGAATAATTGCTCCAATGTTGAAGACAATACAATATAATCTTCGACACATTTGAATTCATTTTTTAACTCGTCCATCAGTGAGTACATCTTGGTCCAAGTAGCAGTAGAATCAACAACATGATAGGCAAGAAATCCAATATTCTCATCGATCAAATAACAATTCAATTTAGAGATTATCCGTGTTTTGATTGCTTCGACGTTATTTTTATGTTGTTTAGAAGCAAGTTTAATATGGATATTATAACCAACGCCAAAACGATGCTTTAATTCTTCACTCGCACCAGCACAGACAATTCGACCACCAACCATTATTACTAAACGGTTACAAAGCATTTCACATTCTTCCATACTATGAGAAGTTAAGATTATTGATTGTTTTGCATTTTGACACGTTTTCAATGTATTCCACAATGATCTACGTGCCGCAGGGTCAACACCAGTTGTTGGTTCATCCATCAAAACAAGCGGTGGATTACCAATCAATGCCAGGGCAATATTTAGTCGACGTTTGTTACCACCGCTGTATGTGCCACTGGGTTGAAGAGCACATGATGTCAAATTTAATTTTGTTACCCATTGTTTCACAATCGCAGGCACTTGAGACGATGGTATACCCCGGAGTCTTGCGAATAAGTACAAATGGTCCCATGCATTTAATGTAGTTATAATAGCGTCTTTCTGCGGACAATATCCCATTGATGACAAATACTTCGAACGATCTGATGAAATATTATATTGTTTGAGGTACATGGTGCCTCCATTTGGAATTATTTTGCCAGTTAACATTTTGAATGTTGTACTTTTACCAGCGCCATTTACACCGAGTAAACCAAGACATTCACTTTCTTCAACGCGAAAGCTGATTCTTTTTACGGCATGTAAACTCCCATAACTCTTCTGTAGTCCTTGTACAAGAAGAATATTTTCATTGTCATGATGTTCAGAAGTTTGGCCGGTAATGCGCTTCGCAATTTCTTCATTTATAATTTTGTTTTCTTCTTCCACTACTGCATCAATCCCTGACCAGTAAAAAATTTGTTTAGTCCTACGGATTTTCGCTACAATTTTGGCAAAATATTGTTGTTCCAGAACAATAATAATAGAGAAATAGAATATCGATGACAAGCCGAGCCATTGTAATACTTCATCAAGATTAGGAATATACTTATGTTCCATAGTATATGGTAAAGGTAGCACACAAACGTGATTATCGCAGAATTGCAGCATGCAAGTATCGAAATTTGAGACTGCTACTGCAATTAATTCATCTGGCATACGTCTACATCGAGAATTTTGTACCAATGTTTGAAA
Organism: Meteorus colon; assembly: GCA_030523085.1. NCBI lineage: Eukaryota > Metazoa > Arthropoda > Insecta > Hymenoptera > Braconidae > Meteorus > Meteorus colon. Next base: position 307,980 of record JAPYZH010000166.1, on the reverse strand, counting down.
AAATGCGATGTGACCAAATGTCAAACTCAAATGAGGCACCATTAGAAGTATTTTACTCTGAGTTTCCCAGAAAAATCGATAATTTTCACTACTGTTGGGATTTAATGCCACGATGTATAAGAGGATCTCGATGAAAACTGAAAGAAGTTCAAGCCATTTTCATACTCGTAACTATCTGTATTATTCATAACTTTCATTCTATTATAAGAGAAAAAAAATATTTACCCATTATTATTGGCGCGACTATAAGAGCCATTGTCGTAGCATTTGATGAACGTTTGAAAAATGTACAAACATATACTAGAGGTAAAGCACTCATCCCGAACAGTGTCAATAACTTCAACGTGATATCTAGAACAAAAATGTTGCAAATGTCATATATATAAATAATGTCTGAACGAATTCATATCAAACCTTATTACGTGATCGTAAATAAGATATGAACAACGTCTAGGCTTTAAACTTACATATTTCAGTTTCATGGTATAACTGCGTTTCCATCAATATATCTGCTGCAATGAACAAGCCCACTAGTAATGATATCGAAATTAAATATTGTACAAAATCAAACAGAAAAGTGGCTGCCCAGTACATCAATTTTGGTGCACCAGTCATGATTTGCAATTCTTTTACACCTGACAATGTTTCACCTAAAGGTTGAATCACATACAAAGCAATTGCCGGTGCTAAGAACACAATCAATGACACTGTTAAAGTCGCACCAACACCACTGTATCGTTCATTCAATTCCAACTGATAGGGAAATGTTTGCATTGACATTTCAATTTTATATTCTTCATCATTGGTCAATGCTTTCACAATTGTATTTGTGATGCAATTAATTGTAACAGGAATCCCAAATACAGCAGCACCAGAATAAAAACCATTGGCTGATATATCTGTATCTGAAGTGCTATTAAATTCAGCTGATACAATCACTTTATTACGATACGATCCCACGTCTCTTTTTCCATGATCCAATAATGCATCAATCATGCTCTTATTACGTCCAATTTCAATTGCATTTCCACCGAAATTTTTGATTGTATTTATATACACATTACCAAGTAGTGGCCTGTCATATTGTACGAATGCTTTCGATTCAGGATAAACATTAAGTGATACTTTGTATGGATCATTCGAATCAGGAGCACGTCCAAATTGCAATAGTATTAACATTACAGACAAGCACGGCAGTAGTGTACTTATCAGAAAATTCCATGGATTTTTCCAAGCAAATATTGATTTCTTGATAAGAAGAGCGATGAACGTTTGAAAGTAATATGAAAATCCAGTGACACTCTGAAATGCTTCGATATCCTCATTGACATCTTGTTCATTAGCATCATCCTTTGTAACACATAAAAATACTTGTTCTAAAGTCATAATTGACACACTCATTCCAGTTATACCCAATCGTTTTTTCGAATTTTCTAATTTATCCAATGTTTTTGGTAATGATTCTGTTGGTGGGAGTGCTAAAACTATTTTGTCATCATTTCGTTTTATCACATTTACATCAAATCCAATTTCTCCGAATATTTTCGTTACATCACAACACGGTTTGATTGATAATTTCACTTCAATTTGACCGTCGCCATAGAATTTTTTCAGAAACATCGGCGTTCCATAACTTCGTAATTTTCCTGTATGTATAATTGCCACTCTGTCGCCTAATATATCAGCTTCTTCCATATCGTGTGTGCTGATAATGATAGTTCTTTCACCACGCATCTTCAAAAGAATATCCCAAACCTCACGTTTACATTCTGCATCCATTCCCGATGTTGGTTCATCTAATATCAAAACTTCCGCGTTGCCAATTATAGCCAATGCAAGACACAATCGTCTTTTCTGACCGCCGGACATTTGCCCTGGATAAACATCAGCTTTATCAGTTAGATTCACTTTGTCCAGTAATAAATAAATGTCTCTTTCCAATTGTTTCTCAGATTTGTTTTTGGCTTTAATCATTCCGAAAAAAATTAGCTGTTGATAGGCAGTCATATCAGGAAACAACATATTCTCTTGTGGACAGAGACCAATATTATTGTCAATATCATCCGTTTGATTCAGTATATATTTTCCGTTGAGGAAAACTTTGCCCTCGGTAGCTTCAGTTAAACCTGATAATATTGACATCATTGTTGTTTTACCCGCACCATTGTGACCGAGTAATGCAGTTATTTGATTTTTGTATATGTCCATTGAGATACCACGTATAGCATTAATTTCTTCATGACTGAACCAGTCGCCTCTGTAGACTTTCTTCAGGCCACGAATTTCTATACCTATTTCAAAAGTTCCAGGCTCGATATATTCAAATTCATTCTTGGTTGGTGCTTTTTCATTGTGGTCTACGAGGTCCCTCTTATCACACAGTTCATCATGTGTTTTCCTCTGAAATTTATACTTTTCTTTAACTTTTTTCAGTCATCATTTCATGAAAAATTAATCGAAGATGCGATAAATTTGATGTTGCAGTATAATTGTCGACCGCAAAATCAAATTTATCACAAGGAATCAATGGAACTTTATTCCTCTCTTACGAATGGATAGATTCAATGTTTTCTTCATACCTGAAAGCAGTACAGTGGATGACGTGGTACACCGTATCTACCAGGGCGAACAGCATAAATATAAACAGCCATGCAAAAATGAAATAAAAGTCCAATAATGGAAAACAGCATTATGACTCCAATGCTGCCTTCGGGTAAAGCATCGCTTGCGGGCATGAAAAAATTTGACCATTGTATTCCATAAAGTTTGTTTTCATTAGCAGCCATTTCATCGAATATTCTATTCAACAAAAAATTTGGCGAAAAAATCCCAAGGTACAATAAAATTCGTTGTGCTGTTAGGCCTCGAAGTGGTGATATCAAGATGTGCAAAAGCTGCATCGTCACTACAGTTGCAAAAACTCCGCGTGAAGCTGAAATGAATGTAGAGTCGTTACATAATTGTCATGTATTTGTCAGATTTGAAAACACAAATGAAAATGAATTACTTACGTTTCCAAAAGTATGCTGAGAGATGGAGTCCAAAAGCGAGCAGATGACAAACATGAATGAATAGAGCTATCCAAACAAGAAAAGCATCACCATAAAGTAAAAATGGCAAAGCAATTGGTGGCAAAAAATATTTTAATACCAAAATCATTGGAATTAAATAACTTGTGCTCCATATTGCACCGCTGATCAACCAACTCAACAAATTCAATCGGTTGCTGACACCATTCACCGACATAAGAATATTAATTCCAATGAATTTTTCGTTTGCCGGATAAGCGATTTCAACACATAGAACAACAAGGAGTGCCAATCTGAATAAATCAGCAAAAGTTTCTCCACCATCCGCTACAACTCTGCGTACTTGTAAATACGGTGGATATGGCATTTGTTGAATTGAAATGCTCATGTTATATTTAGGATTTGGTTTAACTAGTTTAATATATGCTTTATCCAAGCAAATTGGCACTTGAACTGTCGGTACTTGCCCAAAATTATATTTTGCTTCGTTACTGTTCTCTTCCGGAGAAAATAATTGCAACGGCGACTCAGCAGATATTTGCAGTTTATATTTGAACAGTTTTCGTAATGTACCATTGTCAGGTATTGATTCAAAAACAATCCCAACACATCCGTTTACACATGCAATGCTTGCTTCATCCTGACGAAAATCTTTCACCATGGTGTCTTCATTATACGATGAGACAACTCGATCTGTACTTAAGCCAAGACAAATCCTCGTATCTTCCATTATTTTGTCTGTTATAGTATTGCTCGGTGTATATTTCACGTTGAGTGCAGCTGGAACATCAGCCATTAGCGAATTTTCAAATTCACGTGGATGTATAGTATCGTTTGGAATATATTTTGCATCCATATTAGTTATCAATGTAATAATTTGGCTAATCAATATTAAACAAATTGGTACGAGAACTTGAAGTCCAAGTGATTGAATCCAATGGTGCTGCCGTATTGTAAAATTTTTATGCATTAATAGCATAAATATTCTCAAATTTTGCATCATGATTCCTAGGATATAAAACTTAGAACGTATTTCTCTTATATATTACAATTAATAGAACACTGCGAGATTCTGCTTCGTTTTGGGACTCTGACACTGCAACATATAGAAAAGCAAAAATTATCATTAAAATTGTATCGGTTTAATTTGAAGATATGATTGAGAGAAGAAGAAAGTCAGTTGTGGAAAAAAGGCTTTCTAAAATGAATGAAAATTTACGTTGAAGTCATCATCAATGTGGGAATTCAAAAACCATTGAAGCAAATTTTTTTTAAAGAAAATTACATTGATGAAAAAATTCATCATTGTTATATTTTATATTCTATCAAAAAATCATCTGCTCATAATCTTAATTCTTTTTTTTGTGTAATGTATTCAGAATATAAATTGATAATCTCGCATGACGTGTCTTTTGTGATATCGAATAGATCGGAATAATTAAAAAATGATGAAGATACATTTCTCATGAAGCTAATACAGATATTGAAGCTACTGTCCATATCTCCAGGCATTTTATCATTCTTGATTCTTCGAAAAAATGATCGATAGTCCGTGGAGTCATTGTTCAATTTCAATTTGATTGATAAATACTTTTGGAACTTAACAAAAATTAGATATTTCACAAAACAAAAAAATCCACAAGATGATCCAGATTAAAATCAATAATTGGAATTTGTGGATTTTAAATATAACAGACAAATGAAAATACCAGTCATTCGCAACTTTCATCACTGTCAAATCGTTATCAAATTGATGAAAAGATGATTGTGATATTAAAAATTCTCTCTACTTCATTCGTAGACGAATGTCTAACAATAGAAAAGTATTTATAGTTCGAATAAGATGATTAGACTTTTATACGCGAACGAGAAAGTAATGACGATGAATCTTTACATCGAATATATAGTAATAATTGTATTTACCATAATTACACATTGAGAGACATCCCAAATAATCCTATGATGTTACTCGGACAACACATTTTCCATCAAATGCCTCATGCATCGTTCTCCAATGTTATAAGCTCGCTTCGATAATGAGTTTAGAATAGCCGGTGATTATTATTGTCTGCTCGAGGTATCAGTCATAAATGCATTTCTCCCATTTCTTCATAAACATTCCATTATCTATCAGGTGTGATTTATTATCGTCATGTTCTCCCTAGATTCATTTCCAAGAAAATAATACAATTAATAAGTGAAATCATATACATATACATGCTCTATTCCCATTGGATCATATTTCATTCTTCTACCTTGTTCATTTCAAGAAAATCGGTGAACCTCACTCTCTTCATTTAATCATGTTCGAAATTCTTTAAATCTTATCATCCAAACTCATTTGCTTTCACTTTTCTATGGGTAAACTATCATCACAGTATACTTTTCATAAGAAGTAAGAGAAACGTGCTCTCCTATTGATACCCCTCATTGCCAGTCTTTCTTTATTGTTGCATATTTCGTGTGATTTGTAATTGAATTCTTCACTCTGCAAATTTCGGCATCTTTTCATACTGTCTCTATTGGCTTGCACAAAAAAATATGCATACACTGAAATCAACCCACCTGTGTAGTTGTGTCTCAAGCACCCAAAGTCTGTACATTCTCTAATTAGACCTACACATTTTGTGTAATTGCATTCTCATTTTTCCTAACCTTGAGAAAAACAAAGTATGTAATTCAAATGGAATTGGAACATGTGCTGTCTTCTGGTGTTGATTCCAACATTATTTTGGGTAATTGTAAGTTCAATGTTTGACCATCGACAACACCTTCATACGATCTTTGTCTCATTTCTTCTAATCTGCAAAATAAACAACATATTCTGCTCAAATCAATTGAAGGTGTAATACTTTGAAACAAATGTGAAGAATTCCATATTCCTACAAGAATATAACATGTGGTAATAGAGAAATTTCTCAATAAATTTCAATTTCTTAAAATGATTCATCGTTAATTATCAACTCCGAATGCACGGAATACCGATGATAATGAAGAATTATATGAATTTCCCGCCTTTTTTTCAAAATCATGATAACACAGAAACGAGTTTCAACGCCATTTAGCATTCTGTGGTGCAAGCCAACACTAATTGAGACAGATGAATTGTTTACTCTGTCGGTAACACAAATGAAGAAAAACATAACCGAAATTACTGTAAACAAACTAATTTTTCTTGATATTTGAGGATGAGACAAATTTATTGAAATATTGTAATGGAGGATTTATTGCTTTATTACTATTTGTAATGCATAATGGAGCGAGTTACACTGTTTTTGATATACATTGATACATAACCTCAATTTGGATTGTTATTAAAACGACGCTGAGCCTGGTGTTATGTTGAATAATGGCTTGCAATGGTATTTCAAACGAAACTATTTGTTTAGTTTGTAATTCAGAGTTGGAAAATTCGTCATGCATAAATATATTTTGTACTTCGTTATCACATAATGAAGAATTACTTGCGAGTTTTGTACTCGGTGTAATACATCCATCAGCTCTAGAATTGAATAGTAATTATATATGTACACAATGTTACAATTTGTTTCAAATGTTGGAGCAGGCAAGATGGACAGCGACAAATATTGAGAATGAAATTTTCAAAATATATCAGTCGTCAAGAGATAAAAGAAGATTGATGATTGATAAAATTGTAGATACCAATGCGAATGCGAATGAGAATGAATTATTTATCAAAGATTTACAACCACAAGACAAGTTAGATATTTCTAACAGTCTTAATCGTTATATTGAGATTGAATCGATTAAATCGCACACTGATGAATGTGAAGTTCCAAAAAAAAATCTTCCTACTATAATTGAGGATGTACACATTAACAATTCTCAGATTATAAAAGCGCCGTTAACAACTTCGAATGGTTGTGATTTGATAATTAATAATAGAAATGGAAAGACGTCGACATTATTGAGGGCAAGTTTGTTGAATGAAATAACGAATTACAATCAAGAAAAGACAAAGATAATACCAATTCAACTTTATAGATGTAAAATATGTTCGAAATTATTCGAATCTGTACATCATTTAAATGAGCACGTATCAAACCATGAAGCATTGCATTTATACAAATGTGAAGAATGTCAGAAGGAATTTGATAATTTAGCGGATGCAAATTCACACTCTTCGACGTTTCATGGCGAGAAGGAAAAATTTTTTGATATTAATACAAACGAATCATTGAATGCTCAACCAATTGAATTTCCCAACCAAGACTGTGTAGAACTTAAAAATAATCCTAAGATATTTAATGATATTGTAGTAGATAATGGAGCCTCAGGAACTATTATTAATAGCAACGATCGTAAGGGTCAGAATGCTGCCGACAATTTAGCAAGTAAGAATTAAATCAATTTATCGTCACCCTGTTGGTCTATGTACGGATATTAATTATAATTGTTTACAGGTAGTAAATCCACCAAATTGAACAAAAATCATCAAAAAAAAGATACTCAAACTGCTAAGACTGGAAAAAAATCAAAATGTAATAGTAAACAATTGAATTATTCATGTACAACATGTGGAAAAATGTGGAAGACATCATCTGAATTGAAATCTCATATGAAAACACATTCAGCTGTGCGGCCATTCATGTGTGAAAAATGCGGACGAGCTTATAAACACAAACATGCATTGGAAATTCATATTGGTATGCACAATGGGATAAATCCATTTCAATGTGATTTTTGCAGTAAATGTTTCACGCAAAAAGGTGCGCTAATGCGACATTTGCCAATACATACGGGTGAAATGCCATATCAATGTGATATATGTGGAAAAAGATTTGTACATCACACTTCATATAATATGCATACACTCTCACACACTGGAAAAAAAACACATCAATGTCCTGTAAGATATAATTATCAAAGTATTGCTAACACATTTGGATACTATCAAGAATAATATTTGGGAAATGCCTTGTATAACTTGCTAAGAATAAGATAGAACTTGGGTCATATTTTTGAAGACTATATTTGATGAGTCAATTTAGAACTTTGTAAACATTTTGTTTGATATTCATTGGATAATTTTATTTCCCCTGATATATACTTAGAATCTTAAGGTTCAAAATTGTTCAATGCGATCATTCCCTTGAACGCAATCATCGAAAAATTCACCGTATTCTCTGGCAAGTCATATCAGACTCTTCCTTTTATGCTTATCACTTCTTCGCTTATTCATTGTACTTCTGCATTTGTATCTTTCAGAACTGCAATTTACTGCTGTTGTCTACATCACATTTAAAGAGACACATGCGAGTGCACACAGGTGAAAAACCTTACAGCTGTCCCAGTTGTGGAAAACGTTTTGCTGAAAGATATAATTTGTATGCGCATCAAAAAATTCATGGTCCAATACCACATGATACCAAACAAACAGCAAAATTGCAACATAAGTGAGTATATTCAGTGACTTAATTCCTGTTTTTATTCCACTGTGTGCATTTCAAATACAATACTCAATTTAATTATCATGTTAGTTTGAAACAAACAATATAAAAATGAATTATTATTGGTAGATGTGGTCAGTGTCATGTATTTTTTGATGGGGAGAAAAATTTGCGAGATCATCTCCGGCAACAACATCCTGAAATACAAATTGAAAATACCGTCAACTGGATAAAGAGAGGCAAATCAACGAGCATCAATCAAACTTTAGATCCTAATTGGGATAATTTTTCTTATTCCACAACAATTCAATCATCTGATCAAACATTTGATGATTAAATGCATCGCGAACTGTTCTTTTTTTGTTATCACTCAGGTTAGTGATATACATAATTATTCATGATCGATACTAGTTTTTTTATTTGTAAATAAGTGGTTGCGACAGCTCCTGACTACTGTGTGTCTATTTGACACGTAGCCACACATTGATATTTTAATTGACAATTGCTATTCTCTGCACGTAGTAAGTGGATCATTGCGACCATTTCAATGCATTTACTCTGCGATTGTGCTCGTAATTGATGAAACATAATTTTTAATATTTAATTTATTATATCAGTGTGCGAGCGAGGAATAAAAATATTTTTGTAGTAAAATCTACTTATTCGTATAAGTTCCAATTTTTGAACTTGAAGAAAAGCAGTCGATGATTTGATTTTCTTTCTAACAATTTTCTTAGATCCATCAGTGTTTTCTCTTCAAACTTGACAGTGAACTGAGATCATTAAATAGTAATAGGTGGAATATAAAAGACAGTTCTTGATATTGCAAAGATGGAATATATTTGGAGCTCATCAGTTAAACATTATTTTTATTAGAAGAGAATTTCCTCAAAGCATCACCAGAAAGTCGAAACACATGCCAATTTTCACTTTCAGTTACATCAACAACTCCTTTGTGTTTGTAAAATTCAGCAGCAGGATTCGTATTCAACACCAGCAAATCTACTCGGCCACAATTCTCATCAGCAGCTTTCTATAATACATTGATATCAATGAATAGTGATGAATATCATATAAGAATACGACAAATTGGGATCACTATTGAAATACTAAATTATGAGATGGAATAAGAAAAATACCGACCTTTGCTACAGCATCAAATAATTTACCACCAACTCCTTTATCGCGGAATGTTGGCTGCACGAAAAGTCCGTCTATATACATTGATTGACCAGCCCAAGTAGAATAAGCGTATCGATATGTTATATATCCCGCTAATTCACCATCAATTTCCGCAACGAAACAATGAAAATGTGGATGTTCACAAAAACCATCTCGTTCCCAAACTATGGAAACAATAAATTAATGATCGTGTCAACATTATTATGGAGATAAAGAAGATTAGATAATTTTTAACTCAATCGAACCAAATCAAATATCTCATGATATTCAAATTCGTTTATAAATGTTTTACTAATAATATTTTTAGAATTTTTAATATTATATTATTCTTTTGAATATGTTCATTCATACCTTCAACATCAAGTTTTGAACTACCGGGAGCTTTTTCATAAATTGCTAATTCCTAAAATGTTTATAATCAGAAGAGTATTCAACAAAATTTACGAGATTTAACAATTTTAATTCAATAATATGGTGAATAATTCAGGAACGAATGAAATTCTCACCTGGCTCATTTTTTTCAGAGATTCACAATCGCTTCGTACAGCTGCGCGTATTATTATTTTCTTTTCCATGTTGTAATTTTGTAATGCGCCCAATCTAGACACTCAAATCTGCTGACTTTCTGAGTTATACTGTCACATTATGATATTCGTTGGTGGCTTGTACCTTCTTATCATCACTTCAGATAGCAGCGGTGCTCATATTGGCTATTTTAGATCCAATAAATTCCAAAAAACAGACATTTCATGGCAGTCGTGTTAAAGGGGAACGTGCGCGCTTGCATAGATGAGATGAAACGGAGTGAGAACTATCAGTGATTTCTAACAATTGTTTGAAAGCTCTCTCTGTTACTATATCTAGATGTTTATCAGATAGCTAAATTTTCAATTAAGTAGAATTTTTAGCAGAAATATATTTTAATTATTTATCAGGTTCTTTCGAAATGTATTTAGTAATAAGTAATAATTTTTTGTTTCCAAATTATTCTCTTAGGAATAGATGATTATCCAAATTGTCGTTCTTCTATCATAGCAATTTTTATTTACTCATGAAATTTCTTGCAGTTCGCAGTTGACCAACTATTTCTTCAATTTTATTTGGGATAATTGAACGATTTAAAAAATCAATTTCTGGAATTTTTCGCGGCTTACTGAATGGATGATTGACATAAAGATCCCGTATGAAATATTTCAATGAATTCGTTGCTTCTTCAGATTCATCAGAGTACACCTGGAGAAAAAAAATCCTCATGATGACTATGAACATTATCAATTGCAACATCTGATTCAGAGAGGAAGAATGATCAATCACCACAAGAGAATAAAATCCTGGATTATTCAAATGCTGATCGAGATACATCCGTCTTGACTTGAGAACATATTCGATGTACATATTCATAAGAGTCTTAGGATCAACCTTACTACTATGGAATCGTTGTGAAAAATTTTCAGACGATTCATCACTCGAATCCGAATTCGATTCGTCATCCAGCATCAAACCCTCATTATCCACCAGCGATTTTCTTCGACGTAACATTTTAAAGCGCCTCCGTTGACGCTTTGATTCATCATCGTCAACGATAATATTCATTTGTTCATCCAATATTATCTAAGAGCAAAAAATAAGTTGGCTAACGATAGAACAATTATTCCTAAAAAGTTTGTGACCGATGGATAGGAATTGAATTTGGATATGATTTATGTGTCCAATCAATTTAATACCTTCAAGTCTGACGAATGGTCATAGATATTGGTTGAAAAATTTCTAGGCAAATCTTTAATGCTTGGAGCACTTCTAAATTTAATATGTTTCTGTTCTTCAGATAATTGTCGTCGAGTTTTTACTAACTTTGGTAGCATTGTACGACTTTGAAGTATAATATCTGTTGTTGTTGCTCCAGTGCTTTGAGGTCTCACATTAATTGAATAAGACGGCAGATCCAGTGAATCAATTAAATCATTAATAATATCAGTGATAAAATTAATTTTACTCTCCATCGTCTCAAGATAATGTTCACTTCGACGTTTTCCAATTGTCAATGCCCATAAATTTTCAACACTATCACGTATCCATGTAAAAATTTTGAATTTCTCTTCAATCCATTGTCGATGAATTTCTTCATCTTTCGCTAAAACAAGGACCAATCTTGTGTTTGGATAACGATTTTTCATTTGTATTGTTGCTTGCAAATCCATTTGGGCTATTCCAACTTTATTTTCAAGTCTCAATGCAGCAATTTCTTGACTGTCTGCAAGTCATTTGAATTCATGAAAGAAAGCCCAACAATGTTGAACAATTAAATATTTGATGTCTTACGAAACCCATAGCTATTTCCAACCAACTCTTCAATAGTTAAAAATTCTCCATTTCGTGTCATCTCATTAAATTCTTCACGTTCAACAACATGATAAGCTTTCGTTTCAACATTATTAGCAGTGAATTCCCTTGTTGTATGACTGCGACAATATTTCACCTGTGAACAAAAAATCATTTGCTCCAAACTAATGTAAAATATGAATCTAAAAACAAAAATCCATTGTTATATCTGTTTCCATACTCTTTTAGAAAACTTCTCAGCAATATGAAGACCTAAAAGCGTTTTTTTACAAGCACTTGGACCACTGAGGATTATTAAAGGTGGACTCACTTCGTCGTATGGAATAATACTACCATCAATTTTCGGTGCATTTAATTGCTCCAACAATATTAATTTTGTAAGTCCACGCGATGCAAGTAAATCAATCGAAGGTTCAAATGTTGTGGCTGCAGAAACCTGTTTGATTGCATCCAAATCAGTTCATCTATCATTTATTAATCGAAGCTTTCATTTTTATTTCTAGGTATGACGTTAGGTACTTTCTCTGGTATCGTCACTTGTGCTCCATCAAGGAAAACCACACTTGGCATAGAATATAAAACGACATCTCTATAATTTGGCCATTTTGTGCAAGGATTCCCACGCAAATCAAGTTCAAAAACTAAACTGGTGATGTATGAAACTTCCATCAAATCAGTTATTCTATTATATTTCAAATCAATAAGACGTAGACAATATGTATTTTGAAAGAATTCCAATGATGATAATCGATTATGTCCAATAATTAATGTCCGCAGATTTGGAAGTGTCTTTATACCGCAACCAGGATCAGACGAAACAAACTTTTTTATACAATTATATTCCAAATTCAATTCTTGGATATTCAAATGATCCAAATTTTGTACGACCTCAATAAGATTGTATGAAAGATTGAGGTATCTCAAGTATCTGAATAATTAATAACAAGAATACAACGTTGCAATTCAAATTATCCCTTTGAATAAACTCATTGAATTCGCTCACCTGAGTTTTTGCAAACCTGAAATAACTTCGATAGCATTATGTGATAAATCTAATCTGATGATACTCCAAAATTCTTGTAAATCATCTATAAATTCTATATTATTCCATGATAAATTGACATAGGTCAAATACCATGGTGGTTTAAAATTCAATGTATCTATTAATTGATTGTGCGATGCTTCCAAATATAACAGACATGTCAGTTCACTCAACGACAATAAATCTGTTAATTTATTCTCAGTCAAATCCAAGTATTGAATGTAACGAAAATTTCGTAAAGCAGTTATGTCTACAAGATTCTGAAGGAACAATAACATCATACGGTAAAAGAATTAATTTTTAGATAGATTTATAACAATCAAATCAATAATTAAACTTTTTCTTTACCAACTTTCTTAAATCACATCTTGCTAATACATGACGTTCAATTTCAGGTGATATCGTTAGATAGTTTGAGCATACACCAATCATCCGATCAGATAATATTCCAGAGCGCTCAAATTGATTCAATTTAATATCAAGTAAATCTTTTACTCTAACTATTGGTGCATTACCTTCATCCCAAAGATTAACATTAAGGGCGTAGCCACCCCATTTACTTCGCATTATAAGCAGTTTCTTCTCTTGATCAACCATCTCTCACAATGTATGGTCTTCTATTTAAATTTTATCATGAAATGACATCGTTGAATATAGAAAAGAAGAAAAACAACAGACAGTTGGTGATATCACAATGTTAAAAAAATATATTTGGTACCAGTTAAACATTATTTGTATTAGTCGAGAATTTTTTTAAAGCATCACCAGCAATCCGATACACATGCCACTTCTCACTTTCAGTTATATCAATAACTCCTCTACGTTTGTAAAAATCAGCAGCCGGATTCCAGTCTAATACCACGAAATCCAATCGGGCACAATTGTCTTCAGCAGCTTTCTGTAATACAATGACATCAATGAATAATGATGAATATCTTTTAAGAATACGACGAATTAGGACCACTATGAACCTGCTAAATGATGAAATAGAATAAGAAATACCCACCTTTGCTACCGCATCAAATAATTGACTACCAACTTTTTTATTACGAAATGTTGGGAGTACAAAAAGTTCGTCCATGAACATTGATTTACCAACCCAAGTAGAATAAGTGTAGTAATAAATTGCGTATCCTATCAATTTACCATCGACATCCGCAACGATACTGTGAAAAAGTGGATGTTCACAAAATCCATCACGTTCTAAAGCTGTCGAATCAATAAATCAATAAATGAGTCAATATCGTTATGAAAATAGGAATGATTGGATTATTCATAGTTCAATTGAAATTGATTATCAATTCATTCGATCTCAGGTCACAGAGAAAAAAAAATTTTCGAATTATTCATATGGGGAATAAGTATCACTGTACCTTCAGCATCAAGTTTTGGACCATTAGGCATTTCTTCAAAATTTGCTAGCTCCTGAAATATTACAATAACAAACAAATTCATTAGAGTCAGAACAACATAAGAGCAATTTTATAGTATGATTATATAGTAAATAATTGAAGTATATAAAATCAATGCATTCACCTGAATCAATTTCCTCAATGATTTACAATCGCTACGTTCAGCTGCCCGTATTGATATTTTTTTTTCCATATTGTGATAAGTATCCGATCAAACCCACGTGTGTGAACTGACACAATTTATTCATGTATCTATAAACAAAATACAAGAAGTATCATTAGAAAAAATATACAGAAACATTACTGAAACTAAAATTATCCGGGTGCTCATGAGTTTAATCAAAATCAAAAATATCCTCACCTAGGCCACCTAATCTGCTGATTCTCTTAGCTATATGTTATTACGTGGCATTTTCCGGCAGTTCGTGCTGGGTTATCAGTGTTAATAGGAGCAGCGGTACTCATATTATCTATTTCAGACTTGAGAGTTAATCGAAGAACAAACATTTCGTATCAGCATATAAAAGACGAGAAATCCCACACACATTGCCAGGAAATTTTTACAAAATGCCCATTCTATGATTGAACGTTTATTCGATTGCTGAATATTTATTCATGAATATTCGAGCGTGAACATCCCACATCAGTTAACAAATCAGCGCAACATAAAAAAACATCCATTCAATAACACAATTCACTCATCATCCTATTTATTGCATAATTTCATGATTGTATGCAATGAGCAATGACATTTATTACTATTCAATTCTAAATAAATCACTAATTTCCGTACGTCCTATTTAAACCATTAATATATATTCATTCTAATCTATATTAGAAAAGACATGTATGACCCTAACTTTATAATTAGTAATCATCGATAGGTAGAAAAAAACCTACTAGTCAGCGTACTGCTCCAATTTGAACAGCTCTCACATTAAATATCAAAAGATAAATAAATAAATATCCACCTTACTACAATGTGCGTGTATACATTCAGATACAAAGATAAAAGTGTACAGTTTGGTCCAAATCAGATGTCAGAGGTGGATGCTGAGCACATAGCCGCGTCGGTCGAAGTGAAAAAGCACTCACACACGTATGCTCATTCTTTTGAAATTTGTCATCATACATTCAATTAAATATTATTAAAAATGAAAGGAACAGGATCAATTCTGTTGATTTTTTCAATTATTCTCGGTGAGTTATTTATAATATCACTATTAAACTATACAATTGCAAAATTATTACTAAGTTTATAATGATAGAAATTGATGAGTGTATACATAAGATATAAAATGAAACTTGTTTCTCTGTCTCTAAATAGTTATGATTCATTATGGAGATGCAGGATTTCAATCAGGAGCACGAAGTTATTACAGCAGAAATTCATCAATAAAATCATCAAGAACGAATACAAATATTCAATCAGGTGGAAGTCTAATAGATGATAATAAAACCGGTACTGTTAATCAAAAAAAAAGTACAGGAGCTCGTGGCAGTAGCCTGTCAGCTTGGGGTATTATTAGTATTGTGATAGCTGCTATAATACTTGTGACTTCTGGATATTATGCGTTTGTATTCTATCCATTTTTATGTAGAAGAGAACGTAATTATGATATGATTGAATTGACCAATGTTGTGTGACTTTATACACATCATAATTACATTTTATATAGGAATCAATTAATATTTTTGAGATAAATTTTTTCACAACTATTTGTATCCAATCAACGTGGGAAGATAATCGTATTCATCACAATTGAAAACTGACTGATTTTATAAGCAATCATATACATTTCTAAAAAATTTCATAAGCTCTTATGTGTATTGTTTAATTTGTTTTTTTTCTTTTTCATTAAATCTACTCATTATTATAGTTTTTATTTCATAATATTAATGACAATGTGATTTTGTCACTGCCTGCAATATAAGTTAATGAATTGGATAAGTTACAGTAGTGTTTTTTCTTACATTTATTTCAATAAAATGAAAATGAAAAGAAAAAATAAGATACAATACAGTTTTTGTTGTTTTCTATATAAAACATTGAGTGATTTATAAATGTGTGCCTCTTTCATTAATCTCTCATCTCATTGATTTTATTCCATATTTTGTTTTTTTTTCAAGTATTGAAACGGGTCATTTGATGGAAGACTTGGTGTCTCAAACATGAATGAAATCGAATTGATGACATAGAAGTATTATTCAATATGACGTATGATATGTTGCACCAAAAATGGACGGTGTAAGTCTATGAACTTTACATAAATCACTGGCGGGAGGGAAAAAATGAATAATAATTTATTCAGCATATCAAACGGTTGTTCGTTAATTGTTAAATTTTGAATTATTCATCATTATATTCATTAATTTCATTCATCGACCCTTCGATTCACACCTAATTTAATGTCACGTTTTTAGCACATATACTTCATGAACATATACTGCCAAACATTCAGCAATTTTTAAAACCTTCAAAAAATATGTAAATAACATATATTTTGTTTTTATATATGTATGTTTATGTACGCGATAAAAATTTCAGTGTGGAATGCGTTCTGGACATAGAAATATAGTGATGTTATTTTTTCAATACCTTATAACTTATTTACATTGACTTTTATGAATGAAGTGATGTGTGAAAAAAAAACTATGAACATCAAATTCAAATTCATTTCTCATTTTCTTTCAATGCAACATAGAAAAATCTATAATTAAATGCGCGAATGAATGACAAGAATGTAGTTGTAGATGAACAGTAACATATAAAAAATAAGGATAGGTATGATCAACCATTGGCTTAATTCTTGTGTGAAAAATATGGCAAATCACACCATTTAAAGTTCATCTTTATCATTAAGATCAACATCACTGAGATCAATTTCTTCTTCTTGAGGTGGTTCAGCATCTTTGCCATCCCATGGCTCAGTTTCATAAATCTTTGGAAGTTTAGCGCCTTTGAGAGGTGCAGTACCACCTTTTCCATAGCTCAAATCTCTCAAAAATGAATTTATTCCATTCTCTGAGAAACTACCACGCATCAATGAATATTTCATTTTCTTTGCATTCACTACAGCCAATGCTGGATAACCAAATCCACCGATTTCGAGAGCTTCTTCTATGTCTGGTTGGGATCCAGCTTCTGACCAAACCCATCTAATAAAAGAATGGAAAAAAAAATATTCAATTGATGTAAGAAAAAATTTAACAGTAACAATCATCATCCACCTTATTCATTTCAAATTTCACTTACCCCCACATCTTTCGCTTGTATTTCTCACCCAAATTCTTCAATATATTCAGATAACTATTCCGACAATCAGATTGGCAATCGAGAATATGTGGCAATACGGAAACGACGCACAGTGGTTTCTCACCACATCCTTCTTTCATTGTTTCTTCACTAACAAGTTGGATAACTTCTGGCGCTGGAATACTTTCGCTGAATTTGTCAATTGCCCAATTAACGATATCATTTGAAGAGCGTCCGCCAGTATAATCAGCAGCAGAATCGGAATCCTTTCTGCCACCTGGGAAGTACTTGATTGTTGGATAACCACCAATTTTATATTCACGGGCTTTTACAGTATGAACAGTGGCATCTAATGCACCCAATTTCACTTTTCCTTTGAGCTCTGTAGCGGCACTCGCCCATTCAGGAGCTAGATTTTTGCAATGTCCACACCATGGTGCGTAGAATTCAACCAACCATATATCTTCAGAATCCATAACTAATTTGTCGAAGTTATCATCAGTCAACTCGATAACATCGCTCGAGTCCTTTGACTGAAATGCATACAAATCATGAAATTAATGAGAAAGTTCAAAACGAATGTCTTGTGGTTGGCATTGCCTTAAATATATTCAAGGGGTCAATAAAAACATGTCATTTACCCCAGAATCGCTTTTTGTCTTCTTGCCACCCATTGCTGCTCTAACTTTAGATGTAACGGCGTCAAGTGCCGCGTCAGCAATTCCTTGAGCTGTCCTGGCACCTTGGAAGTTAGTCGGTTTCTTTTTGTCAGCACCAAAAACTTTAATTGTTGGGAAACCGTCAACTCCATAACGTGATTGGAGTGATTTATGTTCATCTGCATTCACAGCACCTATTTTAACGACACCCTAATACACAAACAAACATAAAATACTCAGATAATTTCAATCATCACAACCCAACATCGAATTTCATATTTATATTCATATTAATCATAATCACCTTCAATGCTGTTGCAGCCTTTTTATATTCCGGAGCTAGATTTTGACAATGGCCACACCATGGTGCATAGAATTCAACAATCCATATCTCATCACTGTTAATCACCAATTTATCAAAATTCTTCGGCGTCAATTCAACAACGTCCGAATCAGATGAGTACATGCAATTAGCACTCACAATTAAGAATAAAATACCTGAAAAAAAAACAAAACCCATTCATAAACATATAATGGATAGTTTTCCTAATAATAATCAATTTGGGCACCGGGAGTAGATGCAAGAAAAAAATATCTGACAAAGGCCGGCATCATTTTGAAATGAACAATAACAACCTAAATTAATTTAGTAAAAAACGGTAGAATAAATGGAGATAGTTTACCAAGTAGTTGACGCATCTTGAGCTGCTTCTCTGTCAACAGAATTATTCACACTGAATCATTAACTTCGATGGAATTTTATAAATATGTATCACACTGATACAAATCCGTGTGAAAGAATA
Organism: Meteorus colon; assembly: GCA_030523085.1. Taxonomy (NCBI): domain Eukaryota; kingdom Metazoa; phylum Arthropoda; class Insecta; order Hymenoptera; family Braconidae; genus Meteorus; species Meteorus colon. The sequence goes on along the minus strand of JAPYZH010000166.1, from coordinate 288,846 downwards.
TTTACCCAATTATAGTAATACAAACTGATGTGTTGCCACGCTTCGAATACTCACCATCGACCAAGAGCTTTTTCGTGGATCGTTTCTATTGGTCCACGACGATCAATGGCGTTTTTACACACACACACAGACGCCCACAGTAACAAAACAGGCTTCTATGTAAATTAACTTGCATTAATCCACCTACACAAATGATTTCGTGTCATGAGCGGGTAATTTGAATTCATTTTGTTCTTTAGTGATGCCAATAGTGGCAGCACAATCACGAATGGGAATAAATTTTAATAGCGGTTATTCCTATGTTTGTGGATATAAATATATAATTTTAAACTTTTTAATTGTATCTGCATCACTGCAGAATAGATTTCGTTAGTTTGGTTCTTTATTTATTCATTGATTGACGATTAATCAGAGCAGGTTATCCGCAAATGAAAGAATGACGCCATTTCCTCTTTTGAGTCGCGACACTACACAAAATGGCGACGTCAAATAGAGATTTGGCTTAATATTTGAATAGCATAATACATCACATAAATACAGCATGCATGAAATGAAGGTCAAACGAGTTTTTGTTTGAATTATCAGTAACATTTTTTAGTTATCTTTCTGATAACAATTCAATTTATCTCTATTTGTATTCACCAATTGAAGGTTATGTGAGCGTAGTTTACCGAAGATGCGAATTTTAATACAATCAAAGTTATTTTCCATTATAGAAGCAAAAAACAAAAATATCTACAAAAAACAATGCAATAATTTCAGATTTGCGCGGGAAAATTGGCTGTAAATGTCGCTTATGATTGGAAATTCGACTTAATGCGTATACAATACGGCATATTGGTAATGAAAGTATACATATACAGTTAAACAGATACACATGCAACGAGAACGTCATGACAGAACTGTCAAATGAGTTGTTTCTCTTCTATAACAATTATTAATTATTCGATAATAATAAAATTGATTGATATTCATTGGATTGGAGGTTATGTTATGGCGATTCTCTAGACGACAATGATGTAAATATAAACGCAAATATATTTTTGTGTGTTATATCGCAGTATATTGCGGTGACGATATTCTATGAATCTACTGAAACGCAAAAGGAATTGTTTTGAAATAAATTTATTTTATATAAATGATAATTGACATGGATAAGTGGCAGAATGATTACACAAATGGATCATCAGCGCTTTCGTGTTATTATATTGCGAGAAAAAATACACTTCTGAGCCGAATATCAGGCGTCTGCAATGTTAATGTTAGCAATCTTATGCTTGGTTCACTCGTTGAAGCTAATGAAATTCTACCTGATGGTGGGTTGAAAATTCGCGTTATTGACAATAATGGCAGTGAAATTTGGCGAAAAACTGAATGGCGATCGCCCAGTATTGATCTTATACCTGTACCAGAATTAGTATGGAATTTTTTGGCAGCAATACAAGTACCGCAAGAGCGTGTACATTTGGCTAGCGATCAGCAGTTTTGCAAAGATGCTAGTAATTTAAAAGTAAATAGTAAAGTATGGTATGTAAATGATATGAACTCATCAACAAGATTCAAAGCTGTTATTAGGCATATTGGGACGGTACCTGAATACGGTCCAGGCTTTTTTTTTGGGCTTGAACTATTGGTGAGATGTATTTAATCTTATATACGACTGTTTTAGTTATGGGATAATGTAAGGATATTGATTAATTTCTTTCCTTCGATTTCCATAATATTTTTTAGGATAAAAAACCGGAGAATCTACGAACAACTCTCCTTGCAAAAAAATATTGTCCTGGTTCATCGAATAACTGTATAATAACTACTCTCAGTCACATCCAATTGTTGAAGAATAATTCATCAGAATTTATTGGCAATAAACATGGTAATGATGATAAAATTTCCTCATTTTCTGTTTGGTATTTTGAATTGAAGAATTATTCGATACAATTCGATATTGTCTTTCACAGTCAAATGCAGTGCACAGAATATTGAAGCTTCGTGGTCAAAGGAACTTGATGGATTTGTCAAAAGTACCTCAACATCTGCTTCGAACAACCATCACAGTGTTAATGGTAAACGGACACAGGGTGACATGACCACTTCAAAAACTAATGGACAATTAGCTACTTTTGAAGACAGTAACAATAATAACGGTGCCGGTGGTGCATCATCACGACTAAATGATGCATTAGTACCGAAAGTCGTTCATCAATCAATGAAATCGAAAATATTAGTGAATGATGAAACAAATTCAATTAAAAAAACAAGCAGTTTCGATTATCTTCCACACGGTAAATAATATTGCATCACTTTTCATATTTTTTGGTTAATGTGATATCATTATTTTACTAATTGATGAAATGAACACAACTGTATATTTATCATTCTCGAACACTTCCGCGTTTCTCTTAGAGTTTCATATGTTCAAAGTGAGAAAGAGGGAGTTAATAATACCATAGTTGCGTCTGAAAATAGCTCAGAAGCGCGGTGTGTCTCGGGCCCGTTCGATCACGCTCCAAAACACATATGCGAGACTTAAAATTGCACTTTAATAAAGCCTTGTTTTTTTAATTAATTATAATGGCGATGACTCTGGATAACATTCCGATTTTTGTACTCGAACATAAGTGGAGTAGCGATGTAGAATCAAATGTGTATGAAGATCTAACACCGCCACATGAAATTATAGACTCAAAGGATGATTGTAAGCTTCATCCAATCAGGAATAATTAATTCAGTTCCCAGACAGAACAAAAAAAAATATTAGTAGAGTACAAATTATTATTTTTGTGAAATTTTTTACAGATAATCTAGTGGAAAAACATGATGCCAGACAATCAGTTCGGAAAGTTAATGGGGATAATTTGGATTTAGGAAGTGCAGTCGAAGTTCATTTGGGGTCTGATAAACGTTACGGAATTATTCGTTGGATCGGCGATTTGCCAGGTTCTACCCCAGGCAAAATGATGGCAGCTATAGAATTAGTAAGTTATAACTGTGTGTGATCATTAATAATCAATTTGAGAAGAATGAGAAATATCTAATCCAAGTTATTTATATTTTTCTAATATTTATGTCTATGTGTGCGTAAAATAACTTCCACAATTTGTGCGATCTTTATTCTCCACTCCAGGAAGATGGACAGCATCCGCAAGGCACTGATGGTACATACAATGACATCAGATATTTTGATTGTCGTCCAAATACAGCAGTATTTACGGATATAAGACATTGTCAACTATGTGATGTGATGCCAGTGAGTCAATTTAATTCTAGAATCAAAACATTTGTTCATCCATTCGATTAGGATTTGTTATCTGTTCTGCATATTTGCAAACTGAATGGTGTTTTGTTTGTATAATTTTAATTTTATCATTTTTTTTCCGGCAAAAGGTAGACGATCATCTGTTGAAGATGAATGGTGACGAAATGAATAAAAAGGAAAATTGCGTGATAATGGGCATGATCAGGCCGATATCTGTAAAAGGAGATTTGGAAAGTATCTGTGGTAAATACCGAGGCATTCAAGGTCATCATAATTCATGTTATTTGGATGCTACGTTGTTTAGTATGTTTGCCTTCACCAGCGTGTTTGACAATCTTCTATTCAGGTGTCTTTATATTCCTTTTATACGATCAGTCTCATTGAAATGTGAAGAATCTGAATGAGACATTGTGATACGACGCGTTTAAATATTTTGAACACATAAATTCATCCAGATGTAGCGAATGTTCTATTAGCAAAATTATCATTTTTAACAAAGAAATGATCCTTCAAACAGAATGTGCGTAAAAAAAACACTCACCCTTGAAAAAAAAAATAAATTGGAAAACTAGAGAGTTAAGGAACTCAGAACGTTTTAAAGAGACTGAATCTAATCAAACAAAGAAATTCTTTATGGATAGAATTGTTCTAATCTTAATTTGTTTGTTCCAAGACCTCGAAATGAAAAAGATTGTGCAGAGTATGATGAAGTCCAAAGGGTATTGCGTGAAGAAATCGTGAATCCATTACGGAGTAATACATTCGTGAAGGCAAATCACGTAATGAAACTTCGAACACTTTTGGAAAAATTATCATCAATATCTGGGTTGACAAGCGAGGAAAAAGATCCTGAAGAATTTTTAACATCATTAGTTGCACAAATATTAAATGCTGAACCATTTTTAAAATTAAGCTCTGGACAGGATGCGTACCATTATCAATTATTCGTTGAGAAAGATGATCATTTGTGTTTACCAACTGTCCAACAATTACTTGAACAAAGTTTTCTCACGAGCAATATTAGATTGAAAGAAGTTCCATCGTGTCTTATCATCCAAATGCCACGTTTTGGCAAATCTTTCAAGATGTATCCAAAAATACAGCCAACTCTGTTACTGGATGTGACTGACATAATCGAAGACTGTAAAGTATTCTTTAATTATTTCTCACGAAACAAAGTTACATTATGGATTAATTAAAATATATTCTTTACTTTTCCTGTTAATAGCACCAAGACAGTGTACAGTGTGTGGAAAACTAGCAGAATTCGAATGCAAAGAGTGCTATGGTCAGCGCGGCGTTGGGCTTGAAAGCATTGCATTCTGTACCGAATGTTTGCACAGTGTAAATGAAAATTATTATACTTCTCTTTATATTCCATCATTGATAAATTCTGCTCATAATTCATACACGCAGTGATTTGAATACAACAATAACTTTGGACGTACTTTTTCTACAGGTACATCGGCATGAGAAACGAACAAATCACGAATACAAGAAACTCAATGTACCAACAGAATTTTCTATACTTAAAGAACATTGTCAAGTCCCACGACTTTATTTAGAACTTTCGGCAGTTGTTTGTATTGAAACATCTCATTATGTATCGTTTGTCAAATGTGGACCTGGTTCGGAAGCACCTTGGTGTTTCTTTGATTCAATGGCTGATCGGAAAGGTAACATTTCCTACCTAACAATAATTCCTTTGTACCTGTAATATATAAATGCCTCAATGAATAAATTTATTCATTAATTATCTTCTTCAGGTGAACAAAATGGATATAATATCCCGGAAATGGTACCATGTCCGAACTTTCCATTTTGGTTGAGTGAAGAGGGTGCCAAATATCTCAGCGAACTCACAGATGATCGTCAATTACCTGAGCATGCAAAAAGGCTTCTTTGTGACGCTTACATGTGCATGTATCAATCACCGGACGTTATGATGTATCAGTAAATATATCACACTATATGAAAAGAACAATTCGTTGAGGTAAACAAGGCAAGATATTGAAATGTAGTTTGGTAATGAAAGGATTTACAAAAGGATATTTCAATATAATAATTTTTTTTTCTTTCTGTGACTTATTCGGTATGAATGTAAAAATAATCTAAAAATTTATATAGATAGTCTAAGGTATTTTATTTATAATTATTTGACTACACTAAAAACACTTGTTAGCGCTTATAAGCAATGTTGATTTTTATAAATTGAAAAATTGTTTTTATTGAATCATAAAATGTATATTGACTCAGTTGAAATATCAAATTTTTCTCACTGCTGAAGCGCACATGATTCGTTTTCTTTTTGTTTGTTTGGTAATCAGTATTGTAAATTTTTCTTTTCCTTTCGTTCAATCATATGAATTATTAATTTCATTCGTACAAGCATAATCAGCTGCATACGTATGCATGTATAACTCTTGATAATTGAAGGAATCATTGTAATTCACTTGACATGTATAATTTCTTTCTCAATCAGCATAAATTTCAGATATAAAAGTGCGTATGTGCGTCGGAAGAATCTAAAAGCGCCACATACGTTCATCTGTATAATGGTATTTGTAATAATTATATATCTGTTGCAAACAATTTTTAATTGTTTAACTTCTATTTTTTTTATTTTTTCGACAATCAAGAGTAAATTTGATTAATCAATGTATAATCGCTATTTGAATTATAACGTGAAAATAATTTTTCACGGTTTAAATTACGAACTACATCTGTTTGATTGTTCATTAAATAGAGCCTTGGGCCAATGTTATCTATAATTAGGGTCACAGAATGTTTGTATATGTATGTGTGTGTGTGTGTGTGATTTATTTGTGACAATTTAAGAGTAGATAGAAAGAAAAAGAGAAGAAAAGACGAGAACAATTACAGATAGTATAATATGTATTAATTAAATATCACTCAGTGTATGAATGCCTTTCCACAATGTACCTTAAGTACATCTCAACTAATATATAGTCAATCATATTTGTGCCCTTATTCCCAGATGAACATTTGATTATTTCTTTTGTTTTAATTGTGCTCTAAAAATTATAAAATCAATTGGAACAAAAATTCAAAATGAGTGTAAGTACTCACAGTGAAACTATTGAATTTAGCTTGATAAATATTACAGAATTGATGATAAATCATTTGATTTGAGCGATGTTTACTCTATGTCGTTAAATTGTGAATTTTGACAAATTATTAACATGTATAGTCCAATCGGAAAAGAGAAATAATTATTTTACATACATAAGAGAAAAAGAGGTAAAAATAATAACTCATAAGTATTACTGTTGATGAATTATAAATGAGAAGGAAAAAAATTTGTATTTTCAAATTTTTCAATCACCAAATTTCCTTATTATCAAATTCATTTAATTATCCCCACTTGTGAAGAAACCGAAGAGAATTCAATAGAACTCAATATGCAATTTCATGATATGTTCACGCGTGAATAACAACATCATTTCATGACAGTTTTAAACTCACAAACAGCGCAAAGATAATAAAAAAAAAGAAGTTATTCATTATCGTTTGAGTAATACATGGAAAGAAAGTGATTCTTCGACAATATATGATTAAATGTTGAGAAAAATAATTGTTGGATTAAGCTACAGATAATATGTTTCCTTTCTTCGTTTAATTGAATGTGATAATTAATACACAACGGTGTTATTTATTATACTGTTGATTTAATAACGGTCGTCATCATCTTCATCCATAGCGAAGTCACTGCCAATACCAGAATCTAATGCGTAAAGAGGACTGAAAAAACACAAAAATAATCATCAAAATGAATTCAAGTGCAATCATTTCAAGAAATAATGACGAATGAAGAACAGTAGCAGACATTGTTTTCTTTTTTGTTCCAGTTTTTTCATTAAATATGACAATGCATTACTAACTTTATTGCTCTGCAGGTGAAGAAAACAATTCGTTTCATTTTTTTATTGTAGAAAAAATAATTAAATGACCACAAACATCCATCCTCGCCAAATGGATCTGAAGCTAAATCCGGGTTGTAACTGTAAATAAAATTTCAAGTTGTCATATATATAGTTGAATGTCAACATCAACGATTGCGTAAATGGAAAGGTGGTGCGCGCGCGATTTCAATGTGTACAAACATCATTACTGCATACGTACACACATAGATCTACGTTCTTTGAAATGGTTTTATTGCAAGTCGACAACCTTAATAATTTGTTTTTTCTTTTCTATTTTTTTTTACCTGTAAATATCACATTCGCACATTGATATTTCGTCTTCAACTGCTGCCCACAAAGCTGATCTCAATGTACGATAATGATCGCCTGCTGTGGCACTGAGATTGCTATCAACAGCATTCATGACCCATTGTAAACTCGGTTCTTTGCTAAATTCATGACTTTTAGCATCCGAAAAATCATAATCCGGATGGAATGCCGAATTCAATGTGGCAATCAAATAAAACAAAGTCTTTCGGCTTATTGTATCACACAATGGCCCATCCTCATCACCTGAGATACTCCTACTGTAACAATAATATTAATACAATCAGATATTATGTCAAACCTCAATATATTATTTTTAACATTACAAATTATAAATTTAAAACTGGACATGAAAAGAGAACAAGAAAGAATTAAAAATACCTGAAGTAACATTGCGCTGGTGATGTGCCAAGTGATGTTTGAGGTGGTGATAATGCTTGAAGGTCATGTGGAGTTACACCTTGCTCTGAATTGAATCTTTTGTACAGTTGCTTATCATTTCCAGCCATCTTACATGAATAACTTTCAATCCTTCATCAATGAATAAGAATGAATTAATTAATATCATTCATCATATGACAAATGAATTTGTAGTTTAAATTACGCGAGTATTTGCATGTTTTGGCTGAACGAAAATGGATTAATTTTCAACATCCTTTTTTTTTTTATTGTTTCTTCTGGCATAAATGCAAGACGTTCTCTCAGTAAGGTTGAGAAACATGAAAGTTATCAAGGTTCGCGGTGGGGTGTGCGAAGGTCGGAAAATTCTTATCGAAAATATGGCAATCGTATATTCTACAAATCACTTTATTAAAATAAGCGATTGTAATAATTTGAAAAATTTATTCACCAATCGCACTTGAACAAAGTTCATCCGACTCTTATACTAATTTACTACAGTTCCAAGTAAAATACTGATTGAATATTTAAATTCAAAAAAAGAGTAGACAATAATTTACTTTCTTTCTGTCGTGTTAATGTTCATTAGATCGTTGTATTCTGACTATTTTAGTTGAGGCTATAAAAAAATAGGAATTCTTAACTGGAAAAATTTCTCGTTTTCCATTTTAGAACAGAATAGATGGAACTAGACTGGAACCAGTTTTAATTCTCGTGGGAGTAACATTATCAATTCTTTTACAAGAGATAATCTCACAAACAATGCTCCGGAATTCATTAATAAATATATACTGACAAAAAAAAAACAAGTTCAACATGTTTGTTTATAAGAAAGGAACTTAGAATTTATGCAGTTTCGGAGCTTCAAATGCAAATACTCTAACAATAGCAAATATCAAATATACCTTCCCATGATTTTACTGTCGCCTGTTTTGATACACAGTGCGCTATTAATCGTTTCAAATCGCGTACTTTCCAACAGCTTCATCTTGCTGATTTTTTGCCTCTTTCACTCAATATACTCGTGAATTCAAGAGCAGAAAAATACTTCAGAATAAATCCAGCTAAATGTCGATGAGAATTATTTGATAATAATGAAATGTGAGTTCATTAAATATCACAGCGTTATATTCTTTTCATTGTTGTTATTGCTGGTGTTAATTTTATTCTGCTTCATGGAAGAGTGTCAACTCTTGTGTTTTAATTTTTCGTTCCTTTGTTGATAACTCTTCTATGTTTTTGTTTCAACAAATCAATTCTGACACAATAAAATTTTGCCAATTAAACTTATTCAATTCAAACGAAATGTAAATAAATTTATACGGCTTCTAACATTTATTGTATCCTGAATCATTTTTTTTATATGTATGAAAATTCCTTTCCTTTTCGAGTGTACGAATTTAATCGTCGACGTAACAGAGTATTCTTCAGTACTACACTTGCGGTACATCACAGAAATTACTGTGTATGCAAATGGGCTATTACAATGTATATATATGAATATACTTCTTGAATATCAGCACAAAATTGTCCAATTGTTTATATATAATAACACCCGGTTTCAGGTATGTTATAATAACACTGCCGACGCAGCGAAACAAAATAATATCCAATAATTGTATTACAATAAACTTAATTACACATAGATATAATACCTAATATGTATTATATCGTTTACGTAGTGACAAAAGACAACACTGACGTCGAATACGCCCAGTGATAAAAAAAATGCTACTCAATAATTCCTGTTCCAAAAAACAAATTTGTTCAAACTTTCACAAGTTTCAATGTCCTGTTTTTTTAATATTCTTCTTTTTACCCTTCTTCAGATCAATTTACGCCAAATTTAAGATTGTTTATATCAAAACCAATTTGTACACAAATTTAGTTGTATTGCACGTCCGCTACTGCAGAAAACAATCCATAATTGCAAACATTGTTCTCACTTTATAAACCACACACTTTATAATAATTTAAATTATCGTTGATGATCTTATATGGGGAGGAAGAAATAATAATTATCAACGATTTTGGTTTGATCTGAAAATTCGAATATTTTCGGTTTCTTCGAAATGACGCAGTAGACAACAATCCGCACAGTGATTATTTTATGACTTTGTGTTCAATGTTGTACACGATAATATTGATGCGTTTGTGTTGTATATATGTATATAAAGCCAAGTTGAATTTGTAGTGTTTATGCTTGTGTATTTGGATGGGTACGTGACTGAAATAGCACACACAATACAAAGCGTCCTCACTCCGTTGCAACTTCTACAGACCCGCTCCTTTTTTTCTGTCTGAAAACGTTATTGTGTATGTAATATGTATATATATATATGTGCGACTGAATCGTTTATCTTTCTCAGGCTTACGTGACGTGCGTGTCGTTTAGCTGCGTCATATACCTTGAATACCCACTCCATTTTCTGCGCAATTGTTTAATTTTTCTGGAAACCCACTGCGCAGGTTTTGCAGTGGCGTAGTGAAGTAGTTGGGGACAGAAATTTTGAAAATACGCATGCGCATAACCTCACTTTTTCTTCGGAAATTAAAAGCGTTTGTAAGGTTAATATCGGAATCGGAAATGGGATTCGGAATGTGAGATTGCGGTGGGGATTTTGGCGGGAATCGGAGACATTCGAATGTTAAAAATGTTCTGCTGAGTTTGTTTAGAACAATATTTGGAGATTTGTGAATGGTCCTGGTTCTGAGAGAGATGAAAACATTTTAATTCTTTTGCTGTATTTTTGTTGAGTATTTTTTGTTGAATTGACCAGTGGGTATAATGGAAAGATCCTGAACGTTGAGGATTAATTGAAAATTAATTAAACGATTTGGAACGTAACGAATCAAGAAAACGAATAGAAACAAAATTCCACAATTGATTTATTCTTGCCGTCATTTTGCAGTTTTTAATTAGTGATCAATTTTGAATTTAATTCTTCTTTATTTTCTTCAGATCTTCAGCAATAAATATAAAAATCTTTTTCAATGTAACCAAAGAATTTGAATTTTTCAGGAAAGTGTCGTTGGTGTTCGTCTTCTAGAACTTCGCTTTCGGAATTCCGATTGGTAATTATGACTGTGCCGTGACAGCACCCACAGCTTTGCTTGGCTTTGCTACATCAATGTGCAATTAACCGTCGGATGAGTTTATTATTGTATTGATATACATGATGACAATTAGAAGAATAACTGATTGAACCGGTTGTTATTAACCTCACATAATATGTTAAGAGTCGAACATCGGTTTGATTATTTAAAAAAATGTCGAAAGGTTGGGGCAGCGATTATGTCGTCACAGAACATCGAGATCTTCAGGTGAATATTAATATTATTTATGTTAAACTACCCACACCTATACACAGTTTCATGCGTCAATGCATTTTTGTTTTTTTTTTTATTTATCTTGTTTTATTACTTAAATTTCATTGACTATTTACGCTATGTATTTTATATTGGAAAATTTCAGGCAAATACGATGGCACTGGATGCCACTGGTAGCTATGTTTTGTTAGCTGGGTACGTATTTGATATTTGTTTGCATTTTGAGAGGACTGATATTAATTTCTGTTCCTATTTTCATGATCGGTGATTTTAATGTTTCATCATGTGGATCATCAATGCAGTCGAAGATACTTAGCTGTGAAACAATTGGATGAAGAATATGATGTATTGAGAAAATTTCCAAGGCAAAGTAAATATGAAGTTGGATCTGCTGAATGGAATCCGACTTTGACGAATTCACATTTGTGCGCTATATCTGTGAGATATTTTGAATGTTGCTCAATAATTGAGTGAGCATTGTAATCTATAAGGTCATTTTTTCATAGATATTCAGGTTTCGTTTTGTAGAATTTAATGACCGATGTCATTAACAGCTAAGGAATGTTTATGTATATACTTTTAGTCCATGAGAAACAAATCACTGAAAACAAAATCGCCAGTTGTAAACGTTTATAGAGCTCTAATGGTTTCAATTGTCGAATCTGTTTAGTTGCGAATGGGCTATTGTTGATAGTAAGTCGAATGAGCATACAGAAATGTGATCTTTCTAATTATTCCGGAAGAATTTCAAGAACCTTCTAGACTGGAATACCCACATAAATAATGTTGTATTAATCAATTTGGGTAATAAGTTTTATATTAATTGGCTGATTTTTTTCTGCAGAGCAATACTCGAACAGAAATTCTGAATTTTGCCGGTAGCGGTGGGCAGGAATTGCACACAACTCACACTTTGAAATATCATACTCGTGTTGTAAGTGATTTGAATTGGCATCCCAAACAGCCTGATGTTATAGCTACTTGCAGTATAGATACATTCATTCATATTTGGGATCTTAGGGATCAGCGGAAACCTTCGTTATCATTGTCAGCAGTTGGTGAGACAGATAAATTACTTTGACAATCAAATGATTGAAATAATCGATATATCATCATTTGTATATTATAAACAATGCGAGGATAATTCATAAATGTATAATTGTAGCGGGTTCGACACAAGTGAGATGGAATCCATTGGTATCATACTCATTGGCAACAGCTCACGATGGCGACGTGAAAATATGGGATCAAAGAAAGGGGAATTATCCTGTCCAATATATCGCGGCGCATTTAATGAAAATTCATGGCCTTAATTGGTGTCCATATCAGCACAGTCAAATAGCTACCTCTAGTCAAGATTGTACTGTCAAGTTTTTTGATATTGTCAATCCACGTCGAGCGGAAAATATTCTAACAACTAATTCGCCTGTTTGGCGTGCTCGGTATACGGTAGGAATAAATTTATTAGCCATAAATTTTGAGTAGAGAGACAAATGAAGAATGTAATGGTCTTTTATTTTGTTATTTGTAGCCATTTGGTGAAGCAATGGTCACAATCGTTGTGCCACAACTTCGACGAGGGGAAAATAGCCTTCTTTTGTGGAATACATCAAATTTGAGTGCGCCTATTTACACATTCGTCGGGCATACAGATGTTGTACTTGAATTCCAATGGCGTCGACAGAAAACGGACAATAATAATTATGAATTAATAACATGGTCGAAGGATCAATGCTTAAGAATAATCAAAATTGATCCTTTTTTGAAGAAAAGATGTGGTCATGATATGGATGAGTCTACATCGGTTTATGCACAGTATTCTGAAGATAATAATTTGAGTGAGTGATTTATTACACTACATTATGAATTTAGATCATCCGTATCGTTAATTTGATTTGATTTTGCTTTACTCTCTTACTATTAGGAGCATTGCGGACAGTACAAGAAGTGCAATTGAAAGATTCAAAAAATGAAAGTGAGATAAGTTGTGCCACATCAACACTAGATGTGCCAGCAGAAGCTGCGGAAATAAAATCTAATATAGATAATGTAAAGAAAGAAATACCATCGCCAACACAACCAAAAACACTGCAACAAGAATTTTCATTGATCAATATGAATATTCCTAATATAGAATTGAATGCAATGGACGCGTTGGAGCGGAGCTGTACAGTCACAGCGCATAACAAAAATTATAACGTTATATTAAAAGTAAATTTCCCAGGAAATTATCCATATGGCGCACAACCGAGTTTTCAATTTTGCCCAGGTACAACAATTGATAATACAACAATGGCACAATTATTACGCGTTTTACAACAAACAGCACAACAGAGAGTACGTAAAAATCGTTCGTGTTTGGAGCCGTGTCTTCGATTGCTTATCACAACATTGGAACAAACTTGTGTCAGTGATGAAAGTGAAAATAATCATTTGGATTATCATATACAGACAAATGCTGATTTCTTAAACTCTGGCAACATGTGCCCTAATTATCATGACAATTATATTCCATTTCCACGTACTTCGGGAGCAAAATTCTGCAGCGCTGGTATACTCGTTTGCTTCAGTCGATCAAGTTATGCACGAAGATCATCAGTAGTTAAACCAGATGGTACAACACCACGAGCATTATCAGCTTTAGGAACTCGTAATAGTAACAGTGGACCATTTAACATGTATCCTGGGAATTATGGTCAATCAGGGAATACAACATCAATCAGCTCATTCTACTTTTATGATCGTGTAAACATATTTTATTTTTATTATTTACTTTTATACCACATTGGCTGGGAATAATTTATGAATGTTAGCCACAGAAATCATCAAGAAGAAATGTACATGGATCAAGTCGTACTCAAAGTCGGAATTGTTACAAAAATTTCTACTCAATTGTTACGGTTTATGATGCAGCAGCATTATTTTTTCCAAACAAAGAGCTCGCTGAGAAATATATGTAAGTATTGTTGGTCTTTTGAAAATTGCTAGTTTGAATTAGTCATCGTTTCTTAAGATTCATTCAATAAACTTTCACAATACTGTGGATCAGATCAGGAAGAAAAGAATTAGGAATCTTTTTTGAATTCAGGAGTTATTTTTATTGCAGAATTAATGTTGCGGATATACAAGCGATGTGTCAATACAATGCAAATGTGGCAGCATCTTTAGAACGTTCGGATTTAGTTCAATCGTGGTGTCTTACTGCACTTGCGATATCACCGTCTGCATCAGATGCAGTACCCGTCTCAGAATACTCACCGGATATTATTCCATCATGGCCAGTTCATCCGTTTGGACAAAACCTTCTACATTTACTGTGAGATAAATTGAACAATAAATATTTCTTTATTGTCGAGAATTTATTTCTCATAATCAGGATGATTTTTTATCCACAGAATTCAACATTACGTTGATCAAGCCGACACACAAATGGCAGGAATGTTAAGCTGTGCATTTAATGAGAAGTCGGATAAACATGCAGAAAATCAAAGAAATGCAGTTAGCAAATCGGTGAACACCAGTGTGAGTTTCACAATTATTTCCAATAATGAATCAGAATATGAATGCATGCGGTACATAAAAATATTTATAACAAAAGTATCTTTGTTTTATGTTTTGTTGTACCTTTTTTCGTTTGTCTAACATGTAGTAATTGTACATACATACTCCACATACTCCAACTAACTCTGACATTGTTCGCCGATCGAGTACCCCGAGAACCCCCCGCGTTTCATTCATTTTATTTAAAAAATGTTTTTCCATATTGAATTACGCGCACCAAATGATTCCTATCGACGGCACGATGTTATAAAACATTTCTTCTTTTGTAAATAACCAAATAAGTTTATCATCATTCATTATTATCTCTTTGTTATAGAAGCTTTTCATTGGGAAGAAGTGGTTGAAGGTAAGGTTGGTTCTCCGGGTTCTATGTCGAAAATTATTAAATAAAAATACATAATTATTGTTATGCACGATTTTACACTTCACATTAATTATTGGTACACATAAATGCGATACATCTGGATGCGTATGAATGAAATTAATGAGATTGAAAGAAAATGAATTGTGTTTAAAAATATGTTGCATTCTATTATAGACCCAGATAGAAGATTCAAGTTTAATGTACTAAACAGAAGAATATTGGAACTAAGTTTTTATTTGTCTTGTAATGTGATTATATTCATCGCTTCATGTTCGATATGAGTTCACATGAATTCTTTGCAATTGATTTCCTGATAAAGCATAATATTAAGATCGAATTCCCATTTATCGTTCGATCACAAAACCACAAAGATAATTTCTCTTACGTAAAATTCATCCCTAATTTATTGATTTATTAAATGATTATTTTTAGCCTGGTGGATCACCATATCACACAATTCATCCTGCTGACACGAGTCTCGAAGGATGGAATTTCCAGAATTTGAAACAAAACCGATCGAATTCGTGGTCAGAATCGTTGGATAATTTAAAAATGATTTCGGACTCGTCTGATGACAGCGGACGAACTCTCAGTGGAATGAATGAAAAAAGTACTCAACTATATGACAGTTATAAAAGAAGTTATGCGGAAGTTTTACATCGATGGCGATTTCTTGATGCGAGAGCACAAATTCTTAAACACGTCACCGCAACTCATCTCGATACGCACACAGATGTTGAATTTCAGAGTGAATGTCATTTTTGTAATAAAACGAGCCGTGGACCACAATGTTCACATTGCAAACGTTTAGCATTTCAATGTGTCATTTGTCATATTTCCGTTAGAGGTAAATGAGTGAATAACATTCTGCTAACGACTCTTTAGGCATTTTCACAAATTGATTATTGTTTTAATTGTTATTTTTTTTTACTCAGGTCATAGTATTTTTTGCATTGTATGTGGTCATGGTGGACACACACAACATCTTGCAGCATGGTTTGCCAAGGAAACATATTGTCCAACAGGCTGCGGCTGTTCTTGTTTAGAAGAAAGCACTAGTTCATTAAGAATGTAGGAAGACAAAATTCGTCTACATTACAAAAATAGAGAAAATCACCGTCAAGTTTATTGAAAAAGGTAAATAAAATAATATCAATTCATTTTCAAGCGCATTGAATGTGAGAAAAAAATTATTTTGTAAAATAAAGTTGAGAATATTTTAGTTGAATTGAAAAATCACTGTTTATCATATTACGTTTATGCATAATAATTATATCATCTATTGTATATTATTACCCCGGTAGATAAATCAATGAATTGTATTATCTATTGGCAGATCTAGATATTTCGCTTGATCTGGTGTCAATTTAGTCAGTTTAACGCCAAGATGATCCAAATGGAGTGCCGCAACTTCTTCATCCAACTGCGAAAGGAATACAATAACCCGAATATATTAATGAGGACAATTTCAAATTCTACGAATGAAAGTTGTGAACTATCGAAGTCTCACCTTCTTCGGAAGTATATGCACATTTATTGAATATTGATCGGCTTTTGTCCACAACTCAATTTGTGCAAGTACTTGATTTGTGAATGAATTGCTCATAACAAAGCTTGAATGTCCTGTAGCACATCCCAAATTAGCGAGACGCCCCTCGGCAAGTAAGATTACATGTCTGCCATTACTCAATGTGTATCTATCAACTTGCGGTTTAATATTGACTTTCTCAATAGCGTTCTTTTCTAGCCAAGATACTTGAATTTCTCGATCGAAGTGACCAATATTGCAGAGAATTGCGTCATTTGGCATTACTTTGAGATGCTGTCCAGTGATAATGTCTTTGCACCCTGTGGCGGTAACAAAAATGTGTCCCTTAGGTGCAGCTTCTTCCATTGTGGTTACTTCGAAACCTTCCATAGCTGCTTGAAGTGCATTAATTGGATCGATTTCAGTTATGATAACCCGTCCGCCCAAAGCACGAAGACTTCGTGCACTTCCTTTGCCAACATCACCGTATCCAGCAACGACACAAGTTTTGCCAGCGATCATGACATCAGTTGCGCGTTTTATCCCATCAATCAAAGATTCACGGGTGCCATAAAGATTATCGAATTTACTCTGTGAGGATAGAATAATTATCTCATACTTAATTCCGGTAAATGTGCGAAAGATGTAAGGAAATCCTATACACTCTCGATGTCACCAACACCAAAAGGTCAGATTAGAATCAAACCGAAGACTTTTAGTCTCAATATTTCTTTTTCATATATCAGCTCAATACAAAGAAGAAGAATCTTCATAATCAGTCAATAAGACATTTGACCTTATATTTACATTTCCTCATCATTTCCTGACTAATATATCGTAGAAGAGAAGGTCGTCTAAACTCACAATTTGAACTTTTAATCGCTTTCAACAGTTTCCTTATTATTCCAAATGACTAAAAAAATGTTGAAAAGAAGGAAAATTGAATGATCAAACAGAACAAACCTTCGTAACTGAATCATTGACATTGATGACCGGAATTTTGAGTTTTCCCTCTTTCACCATTCTATAAAGATTGCGAACACCACAGGTAGTATTTTCAGAAAATCCTCGACATTCGGTTAGGTATTGTGGAAATTTTTCGTAAACAACATTTATTAAGTCACCACCATCATCCAAAATCAAATTTAATGGTTTTCCATCTTTGAATACGAGAGTTTGTTCAATGCACCAATTGAATTCTTCATCAGTTTCACCTTTCCATGCATAAACAGGTATTCCTGCCTGAGCAAGGGCTGCAGCGGCATGATCTTGGGTGCTAAATATATTACAAGACGACCATTGTACCTTGAAAAATAGACAATAAGACGTCTTTAAATACATTCATGTTGAGTATTCATAAGAGAATGAATAAAAACATTGATAACAGTTCAGGGTCGATGATTTATGACTTGTGCAATTTTCATCTTATCTATTCTTGGACAATTTCTATTGACGTGGTGAGCACATATAAAGTTATTACATGTATAATTCGGTTTCCTCTTTTCCTCATTGGGAATAACAAAAAAATAATGTGACTCACTTCTGCCCCAAGTTCGACAAGTGTTTCAATGAGTACGGCTGCCTGTACAGTCATATGAAGACAACCTGCTATTCTTGCACCCTTCAATATTTTTCGTGGTCCATATTTTTTACGTAACGCCATAAGTCCAGGCATTTCCTGTTCGGCAAGAGTTATTTCTTTTCTGCCGAATTCGGCAAGGGAAATGTCCGCTATGGAAAGAAGAAAATGTAGTTGATTAATATTAAGTTCACTCTGATTTTTATCATATCATTCAAATCATAGACGGAAGTTTTGAATTCATATTTTTTTGTTGCTGTTTCTAAAGAATCTACCTGAATTAAATTACGTCCTCATTCATTTAACAGAAACCGACTATCAATACAAAAATATGACCACAAAAATTCTGATTAATCTGAGAGCAGTTTGTTAATTATAAATTTTTTCAATAAATTACCTTTAACGAATTACATTTTGAGTGATAATATAAATCCACGTGAATAACAGTAAGTAAAAAATAGTTGTGTTTTTTTTTCAATATACTTTGCCTCTCGTGATTGTAGATAAATTCTTCCACTAGTTCAATATCAGGTGAAAATAAATTATAATGGAACTTACCAACTCTGAACGAGGGTTTGTTTGGCATCTTGTACAAATATCTATAGATAATAAGAAAGTGTATTCAAATATGTAATTTCCGCGTTGGCTGATGAATAGTACTGGTCGGCTCATACAAGAAAACTGCTTGTGATTCTTCAGATTCAACATTTATATAGATAGTGAACTATTGACTATCAGCGCTACTAATAGTGCTCATATGAACTTATTCGCGGAACGCCAATAGTTGAATGTTTCGTAAAATGTGCGTAATTTTTTATGTATCTATTAATTAATCATTCATCATAATCATCTGACATCTTTGGTCATCGATGTTTGCAATGAATATTAATTTATTCATTTCAGATGTCAAATATATATATTATTGGAAAAAGGAATGGATTGTTGACCGAGGCGAATTTTTTTATCTCGATGTTTGTTCTGGGAAACTGAAGAAATGAATGAATTAACACTTGACGTAAAATAGAAATCGCGATATTTTTATTTCACGTTTCTATATGAAAGTTTATAAACAATTATGTATTCATTTCCGTTTGATTAATTGAATAATTGTCTCATTAATATCTGTAGTGATTCGGTTTGAATGGTCCGTTATTGGCAGATCTAGATATTTCGCTTGATCTGGTGTCAATTTAGTCAGTTTAACGCCAAGATGATCCAAATGGAGTGCCGCAACTTCTTCATCCAACTGTAAAATAAATACAATAACCCAAATATATCGATGAGAACAGTTTCAAATGCTACGAATGAAAGTTGTGAGCAAACTGAGACTAACCTTCTTTGGAAGCATATGAACATTTATTGAATATTGATCAGCTTTTGTCCATAACTCGATTTGTGCAAGTACTTGATTTGTGAATGAATTGCTCATAACAAAGCTTGAATGTCCTGTAGCACATCCCAAATTAACGAGACGCCCCTCAGCAAGTAAGATAATATGTTTGCCATTACTTAATTTGTATCTATCAACTTGTGGTTTAATATTAACTTTCTCAACAGCGATCTTTTCTAGCCAAGATACTTGAATTTCGCAATCGAAGTGACCGATATTGCAGACAATTGCGTCATTTGGCATCACTTCAAAATGCGGTCCAGTAATGATATCTTTGCATCCTGTAGTCGTAACGAAAATTTGTCCCTTGGGTGCAGCTTCCTCCATTGTGGTTACTTCATAACCTTCCATAGCTGCTTGAAGTGCATTAATTGGATCGATTTCAGTTATGATAACACGTCCGCCCAAAGCACGGAGACTCTGTGCACATCCTTTGCCAACATCACCGTATCCAGCAACGACACAAACTTTGCCAGCGATCATGACATCAGTTGCGCGTTTAATTCCATCGATCAAAGATTCACGGCAGCCATAAAGATTGTCGAATTTACTCTGTAATAATAGAATGATTAATCTTTAGTGGTTATCAAGATGAGTGATAGATGTAGAGCAATCTAAGAACTTGGTAGGTAATCTGAATTGTGATATTCGACTAGGATTGCATGCTACATTTGCAAATATCGGGACATCGAAATAGCGCTACAGCTATTGCATTTATGACGATTCCCTCTTATCTTAATAAGCTTGTTATCCATATGTTCACAAACTATGTTAAAAACTTTTTTAAATACTTTCGATGTCAACAGCAAAGATAGGTCGAACCAGAATCAGACCAGCTCAATACAAATCGGTAACTCTTTCATGATAAATCAATACGACATTTGACATTACTTTCATATTCTTTCATCATTTCGTTACAAATCTACCGTGGAAAAGAAGTGAAAGATTGTTCCCTCCTGAACTCACAATTTGAACTTTCTAACACCCCAAACAGTTTTTTATCATTCCGATATAGTTAAAAAGTGGAAGAGAAGAGAAATGGAACAATCCAAGCAAACCTTTGTAACTGAATCATTGACATTGATAGCTGGGACCTTGAGTTTTCCCTCTTTCACCATTTTGTAAAGATTGTGAACACCAGTGGTGGTTTCTTCAGAAATTCCTCGACATTCTGTTAGGTATTGTGGATATTTCTCGTGAACAAGATTTGTTAAATCACCGCCATCATCCAAAATTAAATTCAATGGTTTTCCATCTTTGAATATGAGAGTTTGTTCAATGCACCAATTGTATTCTTCATCAGTTTCACCTTTCCATGCATAAACAGGTATTCCTGCCTGAGCAATTGCTGCAGCGGCATGATCCTGGGTGCTGAATATATTACAAGATGACCATTGTACCTTGAAAAATAATCAATAAAACATCTTTAAATACATTCATTTTGGGCATACATAAAAGAATAAATACAAACATTGATAACAGTTCCGGGTCGACACATTAATGATAACCTGTGCATGTGTAATTTATCTTATCTATTTTTGGAAAACTTCCATTGATGTGGTGAGCACAAATTACAATATTTTATGTGTAATTCATTTTTCTTTTCTTCTCATTGTAAATAACATAAATATAATGTTGTTTACCTCAGCTCCAAGTTCGACGAGTGTTTCAATGAGTACGGCTGTTTGTACAGTCATATGAAGACAACCTGCTATTCTTGCACCTTTCAATATCTTTTGTGGTCCATATTTCTGACGCAATGCCATAAGTCCAGGCATCTCATTCTCGGCAAGAGTTATTTCTTTCCTGCCGAATTCGGCTAGAGAAACATCAGCTGCGAAGAGAAAAAACATGCAGTAGATTAAAATCAAATCTATTATCATTTTTGTCTTATCATTCCAATTGTAGATGGAAGTTTTAGATATTTCTTTTTTGTTTCGTCCCCTGAAAAATTTACTCAACTAGAAATCTCTTCCCCTTCATCCATTGCTATTATTGGCATCATACTGATGTATTATCTGCCAACCAAATTTACTCCTAACCACATTCATCCCTTAATGATTCTGGAGTAATAATATTAACCAACACGGATTTATTAATAAAGAATATCAAATGGGCCACGTGCAGTGAAAAGCAATGGCGTTTTATCAATAAACTCAGCTTCTCGTGTATATAAATTCATCGACACGTTCAATATCAGTTGAAAATGAATTTTAATTAAACTTACCAACTTTGAACGAAGGTTTGTTCGGCATTTTGAACAAATGTGTATAGACAATATTAATTTGTATTGAAAAATGTTATTTTTGCGTGAACTGAAGAAACAAGCCGGCAAACGTGAGAAGACTGTTTGCAATTTTTGAGCTGCTCTATTCTCAATCAGACTGGGTCAAGGAATATGAAGTCCAGTAGAGAGTGAAAGCCACCAGCAACGTAATTTTCTGTTCACGAGTTTATGTGTCCTCTGGTTTTTTAGAGACGTAACTAATCTTGAATGTGGCGCTAAAATACAAATTTATGATCGGGAACATGAGTCAATTGAATAAGGGTCAATATGGATTTTACAGTTTGGTCTCAGTGTCTTATGAAATAAAATACACATCAAGTTGGAATTGTTTTAGGCGAATTTGTCCAAAAAGAAGATGATTTTGAAACTTATTTGAACACTTGGATAGAAGAGAGCGGGCTTATTTGAAATTACGAAAGGGGAAAAGAGGATCAGCTCATCGTTAAATCAAGCAGGGACATCATTATAAATCACTTTGTTTACACAGCCCCCGTAACATCTCCGTATTTATTAATTAATCATTCATTTTAGTCAATAAAATCCAATGAATACTGTTTTTCATGCTGTTAATACTAATTTATTTAGATCAGGTATTATTGTTGTGTGATATATGTTCGAAAGGCAGAATGGACTTACCGACCGAGCCTGTTCGATTTTGATGGTTCATTCTGGTATATTTTACAAGTTAATGAATTAGAATTTCAATCATATGATGATACGGCACAAAGCTGCGATTTTTTTAAGTTATTTCTTTCTTATATGAATAAAAAATATATTTTGTCACAACTTGTAGTTCAGTCGGTATTGTAAAAAATCAAGCACACGATCGATAATGCCGGGTATTTAATGAACTAAAATTAATGATTTGCGAAATTTGGTGGGAATTCAAATGTATTTTTGCGCGTGAGAAATTTTAATACGAAATGTATAAATAGGATAAAATAGTTTTGAATGATTGAAATATTGAGGTTATGTTACAATTTGTTATGATATGCATAACATATTCAACCTGTGCGATTATAGCGTTTTAATACACTTTGATCTTCTTTCATCAAGACGATAATTCTTCTTCTTCCGACGTCCATGCATGATGTCCTCAAGATTCCGCAGCAATATAAAATTATTCCGAACTATTTCTGCTTGCCGTTCTCGTTGTAGTTGCAGACCTTTAGCATCGCGAATTACATGTGGTCGAGGTCGGGGTGGATTCATATCCACGGTTGGCGTTGCTGTTTTTACCTGCAGTCACATTCATAAAGACGAAATGAAGATTCATAAAACAATTATACGACAAAATTCATAGTAGCATTCAAAAAATAATATTTCACAATATTCATTCTTCATCTCAGTCAGTGTTCGACTTACTCGTGTCCGATGCCGTTCGTACGCTCGTTTTTCCCAAGAAACCAAATTAACGGCACTGGCAGCTCTCGGATTTGACATCACAATTACACAAAAAAATAGATGTAAACGAGTCAATGACCACAATGAAATTCAATCAACAAGATTATCGTTTCTATCAGCGTGGATGAAATACGGAGCACACTTGTTCTAACTACTACATGAAGCCCATTTGATATTCTCGTGGTTGAACGTGAGCTGCAGCTAATAACTGTGAGGTATCCATGACTACTCCGAGCATATAATATTGATGCCAACGCAACGATATCAATATCCTACTCTTTTTATCACAACATTCATATTGATGAATAATAACTGCTCGAAGGACTATTTCAATTCTGTTGATCTTGTTGAATGCAGATCGAAATGAAATTCCTCAACAATGTACCATCACATTTCAGATGGGAAAAAGTATATCTAAAAAGTTAGAATAATGATGAAAAAGCAGCATTCCGGAGATAAATATTGACGATGTTCCATCGATATATGAGTAAATATAATCCCATTGGTAAATAAGGATACACTGTGTGTGTACTCAATATACCTATGCATGTGTACATACTCGTACTTTATTGATCGCTTCAGGCGGCTTCTGGAACTCTCGGCGCTATTCCTCCGTTCTGAATGGAGATAGAAGCATCCTCCGCCTGGAACAATTATGAATATCATTTTCTGTGAATAAGAACAAAATAGTAGAAGATGGATCACATCATACTCATGGGTAATTTACAATGAAGATATAGCTGAGAACTCTTCACTCCAAATCCATTAAAGAAGAAATGATTAATTTCATTGGATATTCCTTTATAATTTCTTCTCATGTAGAAGAAAAACCTGGCGTATTTAATCCACAGATATATCAATAAAATTGGCAACACAGGGAATGACAGTAGAGAATCAGGATGGAAATCATCCTGAAGAACATAGAAGAATATTGAAATGGAGTTCTATTTATTTCAGAGGAGCATTAATATTATAATTGGATACTCTTGGCACGCGACGAGGTCGACGTGTGTTCATAAATATATGTACTAGAAGAAATAGTATTAGTATATATGAATGGATGTGTATTCATGCATGAGTGTACACATATCAACGAGACTGGAACTGAACTCGCAACATGCTGTCAGACTGGTTGACTACCATTGGTAGATGGTATGGACCAATAGCAATGATCTCTCAAGAGGTGGCTGCATATGTTGGAACTGAAGAGATGGATAGGGAGTTACATCAACAGCATTTGTAAACTACCCTCGAGGAAGGATGTAACGATATGTATGTACTTACTACACACCAAGATTTTTTAAGTCTATATCGTAGATACTGATCCGAGTCTGTTATATTTTCTACTGAGATATATTAATCCAATAGCTCAAGAGATAGCGTTGCTCATAAGAAGAGAAAATAGGTCAATTCTAGATAGATGTAACTCCAATCCCATCACATATAGTCGGGTTTCATTACATCAATGATCATTGATCTAAGCATGAACATTTCCTTCTGTTCAGTAGTTCACATCTAACAATTTTCATAGACAATCTGGCATTTTTTCTTGCTTCTGGATTCTTCTTCCAGAAAACATGAGTAATGTGGATTATATGAAATAGTAATATCAATTCGATCAGATTCATCTGGTAATGGATCCATAGCTGGCAGTAGGAATTGTCTATGGTGAATGTTTGGATACATATCAAATAGGCAGAGGAATCTCAACTTTGATCATCATTCCTCCTATCAGAATGAATATGTAATGCAAATCCAACCTACAACATGCAAATTAAAAATCATAAATTGGTATATTGAATTAATTCATGAGCTTGCCATTATAGAAAGTATCTGTTACCTGAAATATATGAATATATAACAAAAAGCGAGGAAAGAAAGGGAAATGGATGATACGAAGTAGCAGAGCAAAAAAAACAAAAAATAGAAAGATAAATGGATATATGTATATATCTATTTTGTAACGCGCATAACGTGCAAAGCTGCAAAGGGTCCCGCTGATCTTAATCGTGCTTGGATCTTTGACAATGATCCTCTTGAATGGATGAGCCACTTGAGAGGGCGAGATATAGATAGATATATGGATAGATTGTTGAAAAAAAAGGACGAGTTGGGGAGAATTAGAAAGAAAGAAATAGCAATGGAGGATGGTAGCTCTCAATGTTATTCCCTGAGGGGTGGATTCATACTGTTGATACTCTCTCGCATTTGATATGTCTACACATAGGAATAGAATAAGTATAACATACTCGAGCAATATAGGGGGGATGAAGGAAGGAATCCCCATATTCCTCTTCAGCGCCCCAAATATGTACATCATAAAAGGAGGCGCACAATTCAGTGCCATAATTCATGAATTCGATGCATCCAATGATATATCGATGTGACATTGGATCGCAACAGTTTTCATTCCTCGTTTTTACTTTTCCTTACCAACGTGTAATGAAATGGGATTATTGGATACGTCGTTGGATTAAAATTCGCAAACTGCAGCGAATCAATATAAAAACAAGTGAAAAACAGAAGTATTATCAATTGGAATGAGATAAAGAGAAATGTGTTGTATCAAACAGGTATAGAAGATGGCCATGATTATAGAAATTCCAAGAATGTTGCATATAAATAAATTTGTGATTGATTCACCTTGTTGTAGTAATAACATTGTCAATTCATGATGCGATGGCGCTGAATTCGATTTTACATTGTCAAAATTCATGAATAATCCATTCCTTCAAGAGATATATATTCTGGCGTGATATTTTCATGAGCTGGAAACAAAATATAATTTCTAGAATGATTCAAAAATATCTCATTGAAATCCTTCGTTCGGCTTACCTGTAATAGCCGTTTATATAGACTCTCTGAAAGTTCTGTTGTTGTTCATGCGACTGCGAAGCCATAAATCCAAATTCCAATCTCAAAAATTATTTTATATATAAAGATAATTGAATGTTATTAACTACGAGGAAAATTCTCGAAGTATAAGTAAGTCTGCACAAATACAAACTGTACCACTACATTAATGCACGTAGTGGGGAGAAAGGCAAACATTAACATCGTGGGCGTAGCCGAGAGGGCGGAGCGTCCTGTGTATAACCTCAAACTCAAGCGCGCCGCAGCGGGCGCAGGCTTTAGTCTCCATTGGGACGTCGGAACGCATGCTTGTGAGGTAAAACCAACTCTGTTTGGCCGTCTGAAAAATTACGATTGAATTTTATCTTGTTTGTTCAGTGAATTAAATAAAAATTGTACATTCACCCGTTAAAATACTCTTCCATATTTGAATGAAGTGAACATAGTCATATCACATCAGTTAAAGCAGTGTGAACATTGCGTTTATTTAATAACCGTTTTCTCTGAGATTTCTCCGGAATCACAAGAAGATTACTCACGTGTTTACGTGCATGTGTTATTAGACTAAATTCTACTGTGGATAATACGTTAGGTATCGACCAATTGGTATTGGAGTGAATAACAATTTTTTTTTTTTTACTGTGGAATAGGTTAGTTCTTCAAATAATTCCTAATGATGATGCACGCGATGAGTGAACATGCCGGTGGTGCGGGTGGACTCAGTGTTATTCCCTTTGATGGAATGGGTCTGTATGAACAACCACGGCCAAGATTTGTCTTCAAGATGCCGCGTGTTGTGCCGGATCAAAAAGCCAAATTTGAAAGTGATGAGCTCTTCCGACGATTGAGCCGTGAGTGTGAGGTAGGTAAAAACAATCATTGTTTTTTCTGTTATTTGTAACATTATAACGAATATATTCGACGTGGATGATGAGATATTTCTATTTTCTATTTGTATATTCCGATACCAAAAAGAACAAGATTTAATTGGAGAAAGAATTATGAAATGATATGCAAATATTTCTTGGACACATGCCATTCACAAAATCAACTGATACTCAGAGGATTTTGTATATCATCCAAGAGAACGATTTAAATTTGAATAAGTATATGGAATACGTTTGAGGATCAATCTCACAATAGAAATGATAATATAAATTTGGAAATTCGTTATCTTCGTCTTGCATCTCAGTCTCCAATACAAATCAAGAATAACATACGGATTAATTAATTCACAATATCACATTGTTGATCACTCATTTCATGGATAACTTTAACGTTACGTTTCAAACTTTGAAATATTATTGTTCAACAAAACTACAAACAGAAATATCTCATACAAGTGATGATCACATGAAATAATTGTATATACTTCATCTTGATCCTAATCCGTAGAAGAATTCTATTCATTGAGAATAATTGATGAAAAAAAAAAATTTAGTGACCAATGAAACAAAACAGTTTTAATTTGAATATTCATTCGTTCGATAAAATTGAATTGTGTAAACTCTATATATTATTATAAACAAAAAAAGAAAAGTACCATTCGCAATGTTAATATTCAACATACACCTCTGTTAATCATTCATTTTGTTCTGGTTCATGTCCAGGTACGTTACACTGGATATCGCGACAGACCATTAGAGGAACGACAAGGACGTTTTCATAATGGTTGCCGTGAGGGTCATGCAGAAATTGCGTTTGCTGCTATGGGAACTAATCTCCAATTGACATTCGGTCCAGCGGCGGGAAATTATGGCAATGAACCGAGTCAATGTGATTTCGATAAGGAACAAGGCAAAGTAAGTACTTATGCATATTAAATATTTTATATAATTCATCAATTGTAATAATTGATGAAAACCAGGTAATCCACGTTAATATAATACTTTACATGGTGTCAATTTCCAAACAATTATACGGATCATGAAATGTTTATGTAATTAAAATGAAATGATTTTACCGTATCAAATTCTTCTTTCTGAACATACGTGTAGGATAAATTAGAACGAATTTTGTGTGCACAATGAAGCCCCTCACGAATATTGTGTAAAATTTGCCGGTACATTGTGTTTGTATATAAAGTCAGGTTTTGGAGGCGGACAAAATTCAATAATGCTCGTTTACTTTCTCATCGTGTGTTATATATAACGTCCAAGCGTTTGGACACTAAAAGCCAAAGCCGACCAGCGCGAAATGGCCTCAATTTGACAATAGGTAAGTCTGTGTCGTTTTGGGATCATTGATGACTTCCGTTCACCCTCGAATATTTTCCAATTCTGTGCTTGGGTATATATATCTCTATATTGAACGGATTTTCACCCCCGCACTGTACCCTCACTGCAGGAGGGCCTTTCGATACATAAATGTGAAGCTGAGTTTCTTCCAGGTTCGAAGGATACATTTATATGACGCTGTATATAAAGACATAGAAAGTGTGATGAGTCCAATTTCTAGCAATAAATATTTAACTGAGAAGAAAATGTCTTGCTCGAACCCTCATGGTAAATGCGGAGACAAAAATATTTTTGACAACTTCTTGGAAATATTTTCTTGGTTGTAAATGGCATTGTTGAGTGTGACAAGAAAAAAATAAAGATGACCAGAACAGGATGAAGAAGAAAATCTTGGAAAATATATAGCTGTGATGAAGGGAAGGAATATTGTTGGAGGATTTGGAACATTTTTTTATATTTTTGGGTATAGAGCACGCGTTAGTTGTCAGTCGAGGTTTTTTATTCCTCTGACGCATCCTCAACAGCGCAAGCTCTAAACCCAGACGACGCCTTTTTGATGTGCCATATTGCGATCGATAAAGCGTCGCTGGACCGCCATTTTGTGGGGGAGAATATTCGCGAATATATATCAGAGTGTGTGATGAAAGAATATTTAATCGAAATATCTTTTGTATCATCATGAGACAATAATTTGAGCCCAGTCAATGGACAATTGTGAAAAATATATTTGCTAAATAATTTTCCAATATGACAAATGAAGGGCAATCAACACCTCAATAAAATTTCCTCGAAACTTTTATTAGTGAGGCTACAAAAGTGAAAGTAAAGGACGACTCTGTCATATCCTATAACATTTGGATTACAACAGAACCATTTTACCGTCGTAAATTTATTGGATCCTGGTTGACACGTTTGACGGCACCCGTAATAAGACACATTTGAAGGATAAAAGTTTTGTGCCTGCAGCCACGATTAGCGGCTTATGTTTGAAAAGTCTGTTTACTATCGTCGGAAAAGATGAAGGAAAATTCTTAAGCATTTGTTCGAATATAAAACATATTTGAATTTCTAATGAATAGAAAAAATAATACAAATAAAATTATTCTTCTGTTTGTTTTAGTTAACAAAAAATTCGAATATACAAATGGACTTTTGGTTTTCTAATTGAACATTTGATAACAATGCTATCAATCGGATTCACAGAGTGAAATCGCTTATACGTTTCTTCTCTCTTTCAACTCTATTGTTCCTGTCATTGTTTTAAATGTCGACGGGCACATGTAAAAAGAGAGGAAATAGGACACGTGCCTGGTTATTGTCGCGATGCCCCGTGGCGAGTGCAATAATTACGCAAGATCGGATGATGATAAAAAGGAATAGAACCAAACGCCCCTATTTTATTTTTTCTTCTTTCTTCTTTTTTCATGATATTCAATATATCTCCATATTTTATCGCATAACGAGTTTATAAAAATCTCTCATTATACATTGTACACTTGAACTTTGTCGATTGATGTTAGAAATAGATTTCATATCGTGATTTTTCGAATTCTTTTCGTATTTATTTAATTCAAGTGGATCAACCATTTTTTGTTTTACTTTTGTTGCTGCTCTTTTGAAACAACAAAGCAGTTTATTGTTGTATATTAAACCCATGGATAAAATATTATCAAAAATAGTATGGAAAAAAAAGAAAGATTGAACGATTTGAAATGAAATTGTCACTTCGTATTTCAACTTAATAAATTCGTGAAATTTTTCGTTTAACAAACAAGAAAATCGATGCTTTCTTCTACTCATTTTCTATCTTGTTACATTTAGCACTCTCCATTCTATTATTCAATTTTAAAATAACATTACTTACAAATCGATTCAAAAATCACCGCAGGATAAAAACGTCAATGAAAAAGGGGATTTTAATGATCCATTTATGGATTTATAAATTTTTTTCACCCCTCACAGTAGATATAGATTCCTTCTTTATCTCATATATCATTGTGTTTAAAATAGATAAATCAGTTTTCTGTCAACATATGTTGTGCTACTATTTCTATTTAATCTAAAGAAAAGTAGAAGAAAGAAAAAAGGAAAATAGGAATAATGTCCGGAGTGAAATGAAATAGAACATGAACATAGATAACAAAATATATATACACGTCCGTTTATATTGGATATGTAGAACAGTACATAGGTGCCTTTCTCGCTGACCGTATGGTATATAACTCGATGACGAATGTCCTGGCTTTTGTCCGAACCGGACTTGGCGAAAAAAGGCGCCGGGTGACGCCCACTAAAACAATGCCGTCTGGCTTCTGTCCGTCTTGCTTATATATATTATAGAAAAGAGAGAAGAAATAAAAAAAGAGTTCATATAATAAAATAGGCTAGAGAATGACACATACAAAGAAAGATTGAAGTCAACACCCAAAGCGTATGAAAAATCTATGGCTTTTAATGATAAAGTTCCCTAAGAGTAAAATGTTCGCACCCCTTTAACGCATTTTGTATTTTTTAATATTCGTTTTTTTTTTCTATGTTTTCAATTCTCTTTTACGTGCTCTATTTTTCTCGTGATGCAAATGAGCTAACGAGTCAAAGGGTTGTTCGGAACGAGTTACAGTTTAAATATCACTGGGTATTATGTGACTGTAATGGGTCACGCCCAAACATGTTAAACTTCTCTCTCACTTTGCTTGTAAATTTTTTTTTTTTCATATTTGTTTTTATATATCTCTCTGTTTCATTTGCAATACTTTGGCACCTTCGCTGGGTTTTGTTTCTGGTCGCGTGAGAACGATCATCATTGTTGTAGAGTAAGAGAAAGATGAAAGAGGAAGAAAGAAAAAAAAATTGGAAGGGTTATGAAAGAGTATTATTAATTGTTATGGTTTAAACTGAGCGTGAATATGATTTTGACTAATTGTCGTGTCATAACTGCACGTTGACATTGAAGAAAAAAAAATATTAATCAGTTGATTATGAATTTATGTGTGAATGTATAGTGAAGTGATAAATTGTGTTTTGTTCGTGTTTGAATGTGTCGAGAAAGAGAGTGATAAATAAAATGTTTGATGATAAAATTTATAACATGACGCACAATACACGAGTAAATAATAAATTGTGTAAATTATATGTTTGTAGTTGCATGAATTTATTTACAATATAAGAATATAGTTGGAAAATTATAATGTTTGAATGAATGCGTGTGACATTAATGATATACGTTGGATTGTGGGTTTTTCCTTCAGTTAGGTACATGACGTGTTTGTGTGACGTGTTGCATAATTTATTATTCTTGATCAGAATTATTGGAAGAATGCAATGATGCTTTATTACATTTTTTGCGTTATAAATTAATATTTTTCTGTATCTTACGAATTATGAAAACATTTTTCTTTTTGTTATATTTATTATTATATTATTATTGATGATATTGAAGAGTGGGAAAAAATATTTTTGTGATTTATCAGTTGACAATCAGTGTTAGAGTGATGGAAAAAAATTTCGTTGGTATCTTTAGACGAAATACGACAGATTTTATATTAAATATGTAGGCAAAAGTAAAATTGTAATGTGTTTGATAAATAAGTGTTTCGTAGAAGACTTTTACGTATTTGTTTTTACGGCGTGATGACAATAATTGACAACTCGTGACGATAAGATTTGTCCTTATGTCATGTAAATGTCTACAACAACAAAAAAAAAAATTCATGTGTATATGTGAAGGCAACCCCGTCGCTCAATTATAATTCGAATGAACGTCCTGTGGTGGTCTCTTGCCGTGACAACGTTCAAAATGAATACTCACAGCTGGTGAAAGTACAAATTGAAGATATAAAAAATATGTAACGCAATGAAAAATATATATAACGAGATAGGGCCCTACTTTTTTTCATTAAATGTTCAAATTGTGTAGAATATTATTCAATATTTCTGAAAAGCACGAAATAGTTTCCGTGTGTGTGTGTGTGGGTTTTTTCTCTATTCTAAATTAGGATGAATAAGTGTAATATAAGTTGTATGGTCGGCTATTAGTATTGGGTATATTAGGCAACACCGGAAATGGACTCGCAGAAAATAAGAGGTCGCAAAAAGGGATATATATTGTATATATATAATTTTGGAGGCTGCAAAAATTCTTGGAATTTATACTCCGCAGAATAGCCTCTTTTTTCTGTATTGTTCTATAATTAATGTTCATCCAGTGTATTCATAGATTTGAAATAATTTATTTTCCATTTTACATTAATAGAAAAGTATTGGAAAATTTAAACTTCAATTCGTAAATTTTGTTTTGTAAATTGCAAAAAATGGATGAGGAATTAAAAATGAACCACAAATGTATAATAGTTTTTGATTTGTATCAGGTAATACAAAATTTGTGTTTTTATTTCATTTAAATTCGTATTTGTGGTTCATATTTGAATAGAAACATATTCGATTGATTATTACAATAGAAAATATTCCAGACAAATCATCCACTTGTTGAATTATTACATTTTTTTGGAGTCCCAAGTTCAGTAAAATAAAATTGAATAGAACAAAAAGTGAAATCAATTACCAGCTACACGATATTCGAATGAGCACCGCATTTTCAATTTCGTGCTATCCATAATTTTTCTTTCCTTCTTTTTTATTTTTACGTTCAACCTCATCATCTTCTTTCACCATGAATGCACGAGCGCGCGGTCTTCTTGTGTTCCGTCGGGCACTATAGGTGAATTATTTTCAGTGAGGCGATTACGCAGATTGCACAGTATAATAGTTGCCATGTAGCCACGAAAGCAAAAAGATAAAAATGTTACAACTGTAGAATTCCCCTACAAATATTCATCTTTAAATTCACTTCTTCAAATTGAAAATAAATGAGATAGGAAAAAAATAGGAAATTGATATATTTTTATTCTTTTTAATTCATAGAAATGTAAGAAAATTATTTATTAAAATATTATGATATTCCCATGATTTTATGTAATGAAAATTTCTAACTTAAAACTAATTTTTTCACTGTTTTCTTTCTGTTTTGTTTAAAGGTCCATCTACGATCTCACTTGATAATGAATGGTGTTTGTGTGAGATGGCGAGGTTGGATTGATCTTGATCGTCTTGATGGAGTTGGCTGTCTTGAATTTGATGAAGAAGCTGCTGCGTTAGAAGATGAACAATTACGCACTCAATTGACTCGATATAATGAGCGTTTACGTCAATTTGATGAAAAGCAACGAGCCTATCGAAATGCTGTGGCACAACAGCCACATCACAATCATCATCTTCCGCATCATCATCATCATCATCTTGGTCATCATGCAGGTGGTGGTGTAGCAGCACCTACAGATAAATTTTATTAGATTTGAAATTTAGTTTTTAATTGTGAAAAAAATCATTTTCCTCTCTTCCATCATTTCATTAGGTACAAACTGATTCAATTTAACTATTTCTTTTATAGTTTCAAATATAAATTTATATATATAAATATTTAGTTGGAATCAATGAAAATATTTATTTCAATTCACATTTTTATTCAAGTATTGAAATCAACTGCAATAAATTCAATTTTAGTGCTATTCTTAATACATAAATGTTCGATTAAATTATTATACTTTTTATTTCATTTTTATTATTGATTCTTCAGTAAGACACTATATAATCATAATCAATTGTCACAAGAAAATAGATCAGCAGATGAAATAATGAGGGATGAGATATTAAAACTTCATTCAATATGAAAATGAAGACAGGAAAATAACAACACACTAAAAACGTAAATTCACTTTCTTCCATTTTTTTCCCCCCCGACGATTGATGAACTAATAATCAATTTCATCATTCAAGTAAATGTGCATTATTCATGAAAATGAAAGATAAAGAGAGATGTGTGCGATAAAATCATTAAACAAAAGAAGAAAAGGAACAATAATTATAGACAAAACTCATTTCCGCATGATTAACATATTCCATAAAGTGTTCAATAAAATAATAAGTGATAAATTCATGAAATCTCAAATTGAGCTGCATAACTATATCTGATAGTAGTAGAGAAAATATGAGTTGAAGCGACGGCACGTACGATTCAACATTGCGACATTACATTATGAATCAGACGATACATGACGAGCATTAACATATGACTCATTCAATAAAATCTCAACCTCTCTCCTTATTTTTTTTTATTCTTTCATTCATGCATTCTTTAAATATATCGTCGAAGTATCGTTTGTGGCCACTGTATCTTTTTTAGCCACTTTATTTCCAAATCATTGTTCAAATCATTCTATAAATATATTAAAATTATGAATGAGATTTATTTAAGTGTAAAGATTTCAAAATTCTATAAATATATCATTTAAATATTAAGACTTGCTATTTATTGATTTACATTTATACAGTATAATTTACTTTAATTCTATGTTGGATAAGAATTTTGTTATGTATTGTAAATATTTGTCAAAGAGTTTATGATTATAAAATAAAAATTTCAGTATAACAAAGAAGTACATCAGTAAATCATAATTTATTATTACATCTTAATAATATATAAATATTTTTATTTATAATTTGTCTCGTTTCAAAGTCTTCCGACAATGTGTCATCAGTTCGAGTAAATTTTATTTAACACTTTGTTATTTCCTGTGTTAAAGTATTTTTATTTATCATAGATCAGGTATTTTTAGTGTCTTTCATTCATGCTATTGTCCAACATCATGTAAAACTTGTGCGATTGTACCTAACGTGTCGCTAAAAATTCCACGTGTGCACTCAAAAGAAAAAAAACCACTCGCGTGTCCATATATCAAAGACATCAAAGACTTTGTATATCTCAAAGAAAACGAAGGACAGAATAATATCGAAGAAGACTTTATTCGTTGTTACTAAAAGAAAATTCTTCAATTCTGTTGTGAAAAAAAATTCGAAAAGCCATTAATCAATTTCGTTTTAAAACTTATTCTTACATTTGTGTATTATTATTTATATGAACATCATTTCCCATGTGTGTGCCCTTAAGGCGCGACGATAATACAAAAAGTTTTCTTTATATTAAGAAATAGAAAATAGAAAAGAACATATTTTTGTTCACAGAATTATTTTGAATTGTCAGATCCAGAACATGAAAAATCTTTATTCAACATTTGACTTTGTATTCATAAAAATTTATTGAAAAATAGAATTTATATATCCATTATTGTTGTTACTTTTATTCTTCATAAGAATTACAATTGAAATTTCATTTCTGATGATTCAGTAGCGCGTGCGTATATTTACCCATCGCCTAAGGGTGCTGTTTTCACTGACGGAAGCACCACAGGGTGTTGAAGCGTGGAAATCGACATTAGCATGCGCATTCTCCCTCAAAATCCTCCATGCACACACCCTGATCGCAATCCACACTTTTATATCCCGCAGTTCCCCCCATAACATTCTTATATATGTGTACTTCATATATATATATATAGAAATTTGAGTCCACGACCCTTTTATTGTTTTAAGCGACTCTATTGAATCAATTAAAGAGGATCAGGGTGGGCCTGCTTGTACAAAGTGATTTCGCTCCAGGTTTATTTCTACATACACATAAAAAGAAAAATTTGCAAACAACTCAAACATAAGTTAAAAATTGTCATCCATAAAATCATAAATAATTTTCATTTATTGAAAAATTTTTTCTAACAATTAAACTTGTTAAAATAATGAGAAAATTTTTTTATCAAAAAATTCACAATTGTAATAATTTTGTAACATCAATTTTTATTTCAAATTTGTGCAAATTTTCGTGATGTTATGTACGAATTTTATTGATTATGTTGAATAAACAATAAATGATATACAACATGCAATGACAGTTTGTAATACGATAGTTTCATCGTTGCATTATTTTATACGCAAAGAATTCTTATAAGAAGCCATATATGTACATGAAGAACATCAACCGCTAGCGAAAAGAAAAAAAAAAAGGTATAAAAATTGTGTCTCAGGTGGAGAAAGACAATTCCCACGAAAGGCGCCACGAAGTTCGACCTCGAAAACAATATCTCAAACAGTCAAAAATTAAAATTAAATTCTTCACTATTCTCCTTTCAAAATATTATTCATATTTATTTTCGTTGTATTATTATCAATTCATCAGCATCCTGTCGATATCATTATCAGTTAATTCACATTAGTCATAGATAAACAAATAAAAAAAAAAAGAATTTCACTAAAACATCAGAACAGTCCATTAAAACCTTTTGAACAATACAAAATAATACAAAAAAGAAACAAAAATCAATTTACAATAACAAGAAAGAAAAAATTTTTTCAAATATTTTGAGAATATCCCACATTGACTT
The DNA here is from genome assembly GCA_030523085.1 of Meteorus colon. NCBI lineage: Eukaryota > Metazoa > Arthropoda > Insecta > Hymenoptera > Braconidae > Meteorus > Meteorus colon. Next base: position 252,081 of record JAPYZH010000166.1, on the reverse strand, counting down.
CAATACAAATCAATTCATCCAAATATCCATGCCCCACTTGAGCAATGTATTATAAATCGATAAATAATTGACGTTTGCAAATTTCTTTAGACCACCTACGGATAAAATCTCTTAATATAGTTTCATCAGTACGTCAGAGTGTTGGGGAACAATAAAATACAGATACAGGGGGAAAAGTATCCAGAAGATGAAATAAAATATGAATATATATAGTAATACATATGTAGATAAATATGTTGCTCTAACACTTACACTCTCTCAACACATTTTATATGTATCGTTTTGTATTTGTAAAAACAGCATTGTACATAGGGGTGAGGGGTGAAAAAGTTTTCCATGCACTTTTACACTGATCGCCCGTTGTGACCCTGTTGGCACACTCGTCGCATCTGCCTTCGATTTATTTTCAAAATCATATATAATTGATGACTTTGAATGTTCAACAACATTCTTAGCACACTCGACATACAATTTTATATCTATATATATATATACACATATTTGTGTTTGTATTTGTAAGTATAAATACATAATCACATGTTGATTTTCAAGTGATACATTGTCAGCAATACGTGACAATTTCTTACTCATCCATAGACGAGTTCAAACATGTCTTGTTCTCATTTGTAAACGGTTAAAGTTTGTTTGCGTAGTAAATTTATATTAAGTGTACAGCTAAAATTTTTTCAACATTTATTTCAACTCGTTTGTTATATTCAATCACTTAATTGATATATTTTAGCATTTAGTAATAATAATGATGAGTAATAGCATCTGCTGATTTTCACCCAACTCTTTAATTTCATTCTCATCTTCAATTGTTGTAACTTGTTAACATTATTGAGACCATTCCAACATTTATTACACCTGTAGACACATAATTGAAATCATTTTTGAACTCCTCATTGTAATTTATACCTTCAGAGATGATTTAAAAAATTCACCCCTTTAATATTCTGATTATGTTGTCACTCTTATCGCAACTTATTGAACAATCTGATAATCAGATAAAATATTTAAGTCTGAATAATCTGACTTTTTAAAGCACACGCGATATGGATATGAATGAAAAGTATAAAGAGAGAGAGAGGGAGGGAGAGGGGGAGAATTCAATAATAAATAAGCATAGAGAATGTGAGCATATGCAAAAATGTGAACGATTACCGATCCCTAAATCAGATATGTTTCTATCTTGTTTTCACTTTTGATTGTCACCCCTGAATTTTAACCCTCTTTCTTTCACCCGTTCTATCTTTATATAAAAAAAAATAACCTTCTATCTATGTGTATGTGCACACATATATATCATGAGTGTTAATAGTTTTCGTTTAGTCCAGCACGAGAGGGAACACGTGCGTATTTATCATGATTTATGGTCTTTTACTGCATAGCACTCTCATTTTAACGTTGGATGTTTTAGTATGTTCTTCAATTTAAATGAGGGCGGGAGATGAGAATAGAAAAAAAATTTGCACGATACAGGGTTGATATTTATATTGAATAGATAAATAAAAAAATTATTTATTGAAACTGTTGGTGAAATTAACAATGAAATGACAGAGCTCAAGTTGATAAATTGTTTTATGTTTTTTGTGCACTGAGATATTTATAATTAAGAAAAAATAATTTGTGGTAATGAAACAGGTTGAAACAGGTTCATGTGAATAGTCTGTTGACTATAATTATCAATTGATTTAATATTGATAAAAATTATTGTAATGAAAAAAATGATATTTCAATCAATAAATTAATATTGTTCATTAATATTAGAAATTAAATTCAAATTATTTATAAACAATTTAAATATTTGACAATTTATATAAAATAAAATTCCCCATTTGATTCGAAAGTGGATGAAAGTAAAATGTCTGTTATCAATAATTATTAATAAATATAATTAAAATTCTAAATTATTTAGAATCATTTTGAAAATATTTTCTTTTCAAGACTAGACTTTTATTAGATGCATATGAAGTACATGGATAAGAGATTGTGGAATGCAATAATGAATACGAAGAACGTGAGCAATTTAATCACTGTATTAACCCTTGGGATGAAATAAACAGGAATGAAAGAAAGGAAAATACCCCTTGAAAAAAAAAAAGTCTATTCGTACATGCAGACATATTGGTTAGGGCACATCTGCGCAATGTTCTCTAGTGCAAGAGTTTGCGAACATACTAAAAGCGCCAGGGTTCGTTTTATTAATTCACTCCCTCGTCACAAAACGTATACGAGGGGTGGGTGGTCCCATTTATTACCTAATTGTTGCCTGGTTTGTTCTGTTTTTATATATGTATGTGAGAGTGTATATTATTGACAGGTGTATGATCGTATTTTAAAATGATAAAGAGAAAATTTATGATAATTAATAATAGAATTAATTTGTCGTTATATTTAATTTTGAATTTTTAATTTAATTATTTGATTTAATTATTATTCGCCAACCACACATGTTTAGATTGATTTCATTTTTTAATTTAATTTCTATTATGATTGTTCGTTCAAAAGAACAAATGCCCGCATGTTTATTTTGTTTGATGAAGAAATCAAAAATTTGATAGTGTAATTTATTATTATGTTTGTATATGTGATATGTACTTGGATAGGTGCTTATATATTGAGATGCGGGATAAGAGCAACAGTGTTAGAGAGGAAAAAGAATTGAGTAAAATTTAGAATAGGGAAGAAGGATCTAAATGTTGCCCCTGTTGAGTTGTGTGTGCCAACAGGCTAAATGTGTTTCACAGATGACCGCCTTTATTCAATGCATTTTTGCTTGGTGCTTTATATCGGTTCATTGATGCACTTCATAGTATTGTCGTGTGTGTGATATATAAATGTATACTTTTATGTTTAACGAAATGTCAATGTCTTTTCATTTTTGTTGTTGTTTTTATTTTTTTGTTAGAATATGACAGAGAAACATTTTTGTTAAGATTTTTTTAGAGTTTATTTGTGGAGATAGAGAATTTTCTATTGAGTTTCGATAATTTATTTTAGAATTATTGAATGCATATGAGGATATTTAATAAAAGGGAATATTAATTTGTTAATTTGGACGATAAGAATTTTAATAGAATTGTTGTTAATAAAATTGATGAAAAATAATGACAAAATTGGCAATTTTACTTCATAGTTTTTGTTTTTATTCTTTTGTTAGAATTTATTTATCAATCAAATAAGTAATTGATCAATGGAAAATTTTTTTTTCTTTATCCATTGGTAACAATAATTCTATAAATCATTTTTATTTCTTCTGTGTTTTTTTTTATTAAGGGAAGGAATTTTCCATCCATGCGTGTATTGTCATAGAGGAACGAATTAAACAATTATGGAATCATGTTTTCAACCCTTTATATTTTCGAGTCCGTGTGTGATAGTGTTTCGAATTTTTTTTTCAGGACAATAGAACAGGCGCGAGTTTATATATATATACCAGGTGATATTACTGGTCTTCATATGTCTCTATACACAAAAAAAAAGAGATGAACATTGAGAGAAATAATCTCTGAATTTTCTTCCAGTCGATTGCATCACTTGGGCGTGACTCTTCGAGGGTTGAAAATGAATATGAAGACCAACCGTTTCTCTCCTTTCTAATAAACAAATATAAAAGAAGTAAATCAAATGAAGTTCACATAGAAAAAAAAAGATAACATAAAAGAATTGTCAATTAATTTTTTCTTCAATAATTTGTAAATTTAATTTGTAATGGAATTTATAATAAGTTAAATTTTAGTTAAAGTTTTAATGTGATATTGTAAAGTGCACTTGTGTGTATGATAAAAGAAAATCATTTGAATAATGGATTGTCATTGGAAGGTGACGATCACAAATTAAATGATTCATTGCGATTGTGTATAAGGGCGGATGGATTAGCATGTTACTTAATGCACCGTATCCGGCTCGGGCTTGTGTATTTCTCTGCGTAACATTTATTCAAATTTAACGCTCTTACCCCTCTCTGCAGATGCTATCATGCTCATTTTTTTTACTCTATATATCATATACATAAGCATATACACCTCATTTTAAATCGCGTGAAATTGTCAGCATTTTTTTTTCTTTCTGCCTTTTATATTGTGTCACAAGAGCCCGAGAAACCTCAATTTGTTTGCAGTATTGATTCATCACGTGTGTGAGAAAATGTAAATTTATTTAGAATTTTATTCTATTCTGGGTGAGTATGAAATAGAGAGAGAAGAAATTATTGTAAGTTTAAATAATTGAGAGTTAAATTAAAATGTTTAATAGTTGAAAAATATTTTATCCAATTTTTCAATGAAAATGATTTATAAATTTTATTCTCTTTGAAATAATTGTTATGAATATTAGCAATGTTGTGTAATATTTTAATTCTCATGTTCTTCAATTTTTCTATTTATTAATTCCTTCGTTTATTTGAATATTTAATTTATTGTTTCCTTTTATTTCTCATCATAAATTATCAATTGTTCATAATTATATTCGAAGGTTAAGGAGATTAATTCAACAATCTCTACATTTTCTTGTGTCAATAATTTAATATTCAGGTGTTGAATTTCCCATGAGTGTATAGACCCTCCTAAGGGATGAACGATCTCAAGTATATTTGACAAAAGAATTACACCAAAACTATCTTTCAACCCCTATAAAAATGCTAAAAATAAAACAGCAATCAAGAATTAATACAAATAAAATAGACTTGAACCAAAAAATTTATATTCTTCAATTTTCAACTTTAAAATTGAAAATGAATTCAGTCAGGTACACGAAAAATATATATGAAAAAAAAAAAGTAACCACCCTTCTTTAACGTTGATCGTGATCTACACACGCAGCTTATCCCCAGCTTATTCGTCGGCTTATCCCAATCATTTCTATCTCACTCACGCACATATTCTTCATTGTTAATGTCACTTTTTTTTGCCCTTCTTCTCTTTTATTCCTTCTTCCTTTTCCTGGTGCCAATTACGTCAAATCAACGTCACATGGGACAATGAGTTCGTTCGTATAATAAATATAATGGCACAGGATTCAATTGATGTGTGTTAAAAGAGATTCCAATCGGTTTCACCATTCTTAAAAAATAAAAAAATAAAATATCAACAATGATATAAATGTTCATAAAATACAATTTATAAATAAATTAGGTATATGTTTGCACTAATTTCTTTATCCACTTATCGATAAATCCAATTACAAAATAAATTTAAAGAAATTTTCTTATTTCAGTTCTCTCAATTTATCTAACCTCAAATCTTTCCTTATTTATTAATTGCATCATTAATTTTTCTCCATAACCTCAAAACTAAAAAAATATTTTCAGTAGAATAAGAAAGAAATTCATAATCACTTGGAGTATTCCATTAAGTCTATGAAAATAAAAAGAATGAATAGAAACATTTGTTAAATAACAAATAAATGTTTTATAACTATGAAGAAGCATTTAATATTATACAAAATGTAGGGAGAAAATGAAAACGTCATGTTGCACCATGCACACACAAAACGTTCACACATTGTCAGGGTCAATAGATTGAAAATTTGCATATCTCACCCAAAATAAATTAGCATAATAGCAAAAGCGTAAAGTGGATTATATGTAATGGATACTTCTATGATATCTTACTCATCATTGATTTAAAATCAATGATAATAAATTCCTCATGATGACGATCCAATCTCATTGATCTCTTTCCATAGTAAAGATTCAGTCGGTGTGAAATATAACACACGTTCATTTAAATACATTCAAAATCTTTTAAATCAAATTCAACTCAACATAAAACCAATGGATAACCAAAAAAATGCAACACAAATAAAATTGACAATTATAAAACTTTACTATTATTTATAAATATTCTAAAAATGTATTATAAATTAATTTTTGTATTTTTCCTTTATCACTAATTACTGTTAATTATTATATAATAAAAACCTGTCGTTTAATGTGCAAATAAAATTGCCCCTACGTTTCAATAGCTCACACAATATTGACCCTCTGTATTGCGGGGGTGAACGAAAAATCGTGAAAGCGAGTGAGTGAACAAATGAAACATAATACAGAGAGTACACACATACACTTTATGTTATATATTGTCCATTCATTTCGTATACGTTTCACGCATTGACAGCCCGTCATTACGATTGAGCGCAAGGTACACACAAAATTATTTGACGTATATATACAAACGATTCGCATTCATTTCATTCCATTCATTCTATGAAAGAGAATAAAATATAAGATGAAATGAATACTGAGTGAAAAAAAGAATCATCAAGAATCGTCTATTAGACAATTATACACTACGATTGATTTTCTGGATGATAAAAATGTCTGAATGAGGATCAAATTACATTTGTAATTTATATTTTTACATAATAGGTAATATGATAGTGATTAGTGTTGACTTATTTATATTGTCACACCTGTTTATGTCAGGAAATTAACTCAACGATAATAATATGAATATTATTGTCATTATTATGGTGATGACATGGGGATTAAGTTGCACCACGTAAATGTGGTTTCATGACTATGCAAGAAGTAAGAAAATATTTTTTTTTCATCATTAACATTCTCTTTCTCTTCTTTTCAATATTTTTCAATCTAACAATTTATACCAACAACATTTTTCCATCAATTTTACTTAATAACTTTTCTTTATTTATATCTAAAATTAAACAATTAAACAATTAAACAATTCTAATTATTCATAATAATTAATTTGTTATATTTCTTTTTTCAACAGATCAATCAAATGTGAAATTCTTTACATTAAAAAATATCATTCAAATTAATAAACAATATCGAACAAGTTTCAAGTGGACGAAAGCTTTGCAGCATGTAAATGTGAAGTTGAAGAATGCAAGTATTATAAATGCACATTGGGAATTTTTATATATATATGAATATCAAGGAGGTTCTTTGACACGTGCCACAGAAGTACTCATTCATATATATATGTATGTATGTATGTATATCAGGGCAAATACGAGAACGAGTGACAGAGAAAAGATGACAGAAATAATAAAAAAAAAAAACCCTCTGTCAACGTGTGTGCATGGTCGTTCGCACTAAGCCTTCGATAATTGCCAGCATCACAGGGGATCACAGCAACGATCACGCTTGCCAGGGTGCCACGCGACTCTTTCTCTCTTCCTTTCACTTATTTTTATATTTATATATATATATGTGTGTATGAATCCACACGTCCATGTTTAATTACACGTCACGTACGCTTTTCTGCGGGACATTGATGTCTCTATAGTTTTTTTACGGATATTGTAGAAAAATTTTGTATGTGAATTACTAATAATAGAAAAAAAAGAAAGAGAAATAGACATTTATTAATAGTTTATAATTTATGTTATTGAATTTTGAGAGTGTATTGTTGGATTAGTTTGTAGTATTTAAGTGGTATTGATAAGATAATTTGGATAATTTATGGCGATGATGAAAATGTTCATAGATTTTTATCATTGACAATATTATTTCTAAATCAATTTAGAAAAAAAGGAAGGGTAAAGTAAAATAAAACTGTCACAAAATTCAGAATTATTTATACAATAAAAAAAATCTATTTTTGCAACTAATTCGTTCAAACAAATAATTTATCTTTATAAATATTGTTTCAACAGTTTATTCAATGCACAAATTCACAAATATATCTCACGTATGTATATAATTTCTCGATCACGGTTGTGCTGATTCTCACGTTCAAATCTCAATGTGTAGTGCATTTCTTTCATTCTCTCTTTTTCTCTCTGTTTAGTAATCCGCTAGCACGATGTGTTTGCACATGTTTTACATTGGCACCCTGACTGTGTTTGCAGACAGTAAATTACATTGGACAATGAGACAGAGAAAAATATGCAATAGAGAAGTAAAAGAATGAGGAAAAAAAAAATAGTGAAAGTGTATGAGTGAGAGTGAGTTAGAGAAGAATGAAGGGAAACCCCTTTAGTATATATAAGCCAGACCCGGATTATAAAATGAGCTGGAAAAAAAAAAGAATGAAATAAAATAAAAATACCTTGTAGTAAGTAGTAACAAACCGAATGCTCTTTTATTGTCATGACTCTCTTGCCCTCTTGTCATCGATCCCTTGTCGCATCATGAATGTACATCTCAATCAATTGAAAAAATTTCTCTTTTATATTTGCATTAGTTTTACACACATGAAAATAAATGTTCGCAGTTATTGTTAAACATTTATGGATAAAAAGAATTTATTTGTTGACAAATAATATATGAAGATGATGGAATTCAGCTAGAAGAAAAGAAGAAATGAAGAAAAGTTTTAGAAGGAAAATTGAGTAAATCAAAATATTGAAAGTAATGAAAATGCCAATACGAAAAAATTTTTTAAAAATGGCAGAACAATTAGAGAATTAAGTGAGCAATCGTAAGAACTTTATAATTAAATAATCATTTGGTATAATTAATTTAGTAAAGTTATTTACACTGCGATATAATCAAAAGAGTTTTTATGTTATTATTTGGAGATAAAATTAAATTTTTTTTTCCATAGTTATTGTGAGAATTTGCTATGCTCTGTTTTGCACAAATATTATACGCACGATCGATAAACATTTAGCGAACGTAGGAGTTGCTTTTTCTTTTTTTTTTTCGTCTCTTACTGTCCTCCATCGACGTCGACGAAGATGTGTATCCATGACGACGCAACGACGATGGCCGTCGGCGAATCATTGCGACGCCTGCGTGGTTGTTCATACCACCCTTTTTCTGGAATTAAAAGGTGATTTTTGTTAATGTAGATTATGTGGATGTAAAAAGATTAGAGAAAGATAATTGCTCATAAAAATTGTATTAACATTAATTATTTGTTATGATTTATAACAATTATAATTAATAAAAAATTAATTAATTTATCTTCTTATCTTTACAAATTAGGAAACGACAATGAACACAAATAAATAGAGGAAATTATCTTCCCAAGTTCATATTTGTACAATTTCATTTAATTTTGAATTAAAAATTTTCTACTTTGAACAAAAGAATTGAAGAGATGAAATAAATAAATAAATAAATCATTGTAAAATGTTGATAATAATTATTAATTATCCTCATTCATTCGAAGTACTATTTAATTATAAATAAACATAAAAGTAAAACAATTTCAATTTATATTTACTAACAATTAAAAAATCTCCAATTGTGAATGAGTTCAACTGAATATATTTTCATTTAGGCTTACAGGAATTCAGACTGAAATTTTACTTGATTTAATTCGTTGGCACGTACCTATGTGAGCCAAAGGCACGACCGAATGAACGTCAAAGCGTGTTAACGTCGTATAAATCAAAATAAAGGACGACGAGGAGCCAACAAATATAACAGGGTGATGTAGGAGCAGCAGCAGTAACATCAACATCATACATGTGTAGAGAGACGGGTGGCAGAGCAGAAAAATCAGACTAGGGGAGTGAATAGAACTCAAACACTCGCACAAAAAAATCTAAAGAATCGAAAGAGTTACCTGCACTTTGAAACTTTTATACTGTGCACAGTTTTATATACAAATTATAAATAATAATATCAATTTTATATTTATGGTTAGGATGAATTCTTGCTTGTGATCACGTTTGAGTATTATCAACCTTCATCAACACAAAAAAAGTCTCTTCAACATATTTTTGATATAAAATATAAATAAAGTTAGTATAAAATTGTTTATTTATTAATTTGGAAATAGATTTTGATGGAGATGAAGTATAAAAAAGAAGACAAATTAATTTAATATTATTCCAGTTTTTGTCGATAAAGAAAATTGAAATGTCACAGATAAAATTGGAAATGAAAAAAAATATTCACCCCTGATTAATTTTCACATGTAGGCGTTTACTTTCCTATAAACAGGTTGTTCCACATTTTTTTTATATTCTCTATATTTTGCTCTAATGTGTACATTTTTTTTCTATTTTTCTCACTAGGAAAGTAACACGTGGGATAAGTGGTAATTGATTTCACGCCCTTGATTTACGACCCAGCGATACGAAATGTCAATTTGGGGTAAAAAGCTTGCTATTCTTCAACCCCATCACATGGACATGTGTCGCATCTGTATACAAAATGTAGCAGAAAGTAACAAAAAAAAAAATCTAAAAAAGGGGTTGAACTGTTGATGGAAAAAATTTCCATCTTTATCAGTAAAATATTTTTTTTTCTTCTCCCTTTCACTCGTTACGCACAAATAATTTTTGTTCTGCTTCATGTGAGTCATCAAAGGAAAAAAGTAGAGAAAGAAAGAAAAAAAAAACACCAACAAGAAATTTGTTTAATCATTTCGATAATGCAGGAAATGATAAAAAAAATATGACGCTGTGGTTTTCCTGTTAGATACAACCAATTTGTATCTTTATTTTATCTTCTTATTTTATATTTATATATAGAATTATATCTCAAAATAATAATATAATTCAATGCATCTCCTATATAATCTTCTTAACTTCTCGACTCTCTTTTATATATTTATTTCACTTGTATATAATAAATGTACAATTATTATATAGCAGTGAAATTCACGTGAATCAGGAAAAAAAAGGCGTGCGTTCAACCCCTTTTTTTTCTTCTCTTCAAATAGACACACACGTCAGTATAGTGGCTACGTCAAACGACATAATCGGATTTCGATGACTGTTATATGTCCCTCGTCTCTAGTATTTACCAAGTGTGAATTCAAACGATACAAATAATGATATATATATGTATATAAATGTATATATTTGTATTAAAAGGCGACTTAGAGAAAAGTTTGCCATGAAAATTGTACAAATTTGTGTGTAATATGGGAAAGGCAAATATATTTGGCAGAATAATAATAGGAAATAAAAATTAAGGGTTAGTCTAGTTAGTTTTATATATAAATAAATATAAATTCACAAATAGAAATATTAAAAAAGAAAATAGTAAAATACGAAATAGATAAATTAGAAAAAAATATTGAAGGATTTGTTCTGCGATTATTTTTATCTTTAGATAATTAATATTTACTTTTTTTGGAATCTGAGTTCAATTTTTAAAAAAGGAACATATTGAAATTTTAATTCTATGTAAAAATCTAAATTGTATAAAAGAAAAATCACAAAGTCCACTTTTTCAAATAGAATTTTCCCCTTCAAGATTTTTATATATAACAATTTTTTTTTTATTTCTCATTGTCCTGACTGGCTTTTGTCAAGTGAGCGACAGAATTTCTGTTTCAACGTGCGAGAATGCGACACTCGATTTTATAAAGATATTTTCTTATATAAAATGAAACGTTATTTCAAGAGTGTAGAAAAGAGGAGAGCGGACACGCTTCGCTTGTCGTCTTTTTCATCGTGATGTCCTTTCCGTCGGTCTCGAAATTATTTTCCATTTCTGTACATACACGTTTTTATATAAATATATATATATATATATATATATATGTAGAGAGAAGGAACAGAGTGAAAAAAATTATTATATCAAACATCAACAAGAAAAGAAAGTATCCGATTCGATTGACGAGCGATAAAATCAGACGATCTTGTTCATCGATATCCACGTCGGCATTCTTTGAAGATTCACTTTTGACATATACACACATGTGCAAGTTTATTATACACGCTCTTCTTTTAAAATTTCTTGTAATCCAATAAGCATTTTATGAGGACATTCTGAACTACATTTCCTGTAGACAAATTTAATCATAAAAATTTCAGTTATCAAATTCACTATTTTACGTTTTTACGTACTAATTGACGTAAATTATGATTGATAATATCATAGATTATATTAATGAACCAATAGATAATAAACAATAATATCCTCCATCATATTTATATTGATTAACATTCACGCACGAATTTTAATGATAGAAAGTTGATCATAACATCGAAAACTCATTTCACAGTTAATTTATAAATATTCATAATCAAAAATAGAACATTGATGAGAGATGTTAAGTGAAGTACTCAACAAGGTTGTCAAAATAGTTTGATTTTCATTAATTAATTGTGTCACAAAATATTAAATATTATTATGACAATGAAATTTCAATGAATCGAAATTTGACAATGTAAAATTGAAAGACTGAATAGATCTCTTACAAATGTTGTTTTCCAAGAGATCCCATTTCATGTAAACAAAATCATTGAAAATAGTTCGTTGGTGTCTAACATTACTTTTATAATTTGAAATGTAAACATAGTGGGTTGGTCTGCACCATCAAATATTAAATCTAAATACTGAATAATTCCCATTGGTATATTGCAACGAGAGACCTTCCGTTCTAACCTCTCTTTGCTATACACATATCGTTCTTTGATATATTTATTCTTTTTTTCCTCTCGGCTTTGGCTTTCATCATCAGTTCCTTTTTACCATTTCACCTCGTGTCACTATTCATTGAATAAAAGAAGAAAAAGATGATAATAAAAAAAATAGAAGAAGAAGAAGGCGGATAGGGTGGGCTTCATTGATGGCATTCAGGTCTCGTCAGCTAATCCGCTGATTCCGCCGACGGCGCATAACGCACATCATCCTTCTCAAATTCAGAAGCGCTTTTACAATTTTTTGCTTCACTTTATATTTTGTGGATATATTTTTTACATACACATTGTCATTCAATTCGAATTCAAGAGAATTATTTGTAACAACGATATTTTGTTTACAGTTGATTTAAAAGTAAAAGTCGAATGAAAATTTTCAAAGATTTTCATCATTGATTGACCTTTAATATCTCCGAATTAATTTTCAATAAAGAAAAAGTATATAGAGCAAATTTATTTTCATTAATCAGATGATTATTCATTCCTATCCAAGAGTTTGAATAACTGGCAAAAATCTATAAAAAATTTCACTACATAACCTAACTCTCAGATATTCATTCTTTTGTTTCTCACAGTCTGAACAAAATCAAATGCAATAAATAAAATAATATTTTTCAATAATCAAAATAAATATAAAACTGTTAATAGTAATGCTCTTTCTTTTAACATCAAACATTGACCTGTACTATTTTCTAAAATGTAAATATGTTTTCAGGTAAAAAATAAAAGAAGAATAAAGAAAATAAAAAAAAGTGAATTGCACTCAACTGTGACGATGGCCAGTTTGAACGATCACTCTTCAATGTGTATATGGACAAACGGAAGTGATTGATAGCCATTGATGGATGCTGATCCGTGTAATTCGCGTAGCATAAGAGGATCTATACTCTCACTGGGATATATATCCGGCAATTGTTCATCTGTCGTGAGTATAAAGCTTCAAATACATATATATATGTATACATTTGTATATATTGGTTTCATTTCCCTCGTTTTTGACGGATCCGCGTGTGCGCATTTTTTTTTTCTTCCTACTCTATCTCCCTTCTTTATGCTCGGAAAAATTCAGGGATACAAAAAAAAAGAAAGACTTGAAATTCTGATGCATAAAATTCAAAATGCCTGAGAAAATTGTCATACGCTTGTCTCGTGTCAATTTTATTTTTACTCTCATTTTCACCTTTTTTCATAGTGGAAAAAAATTTTGATATCTAAATACGTTTACTCCAATTTCAAATATTTCATTTCTTTCTTCATCTATTATTATTTTTCTAGGTCGAGGTAAATTGAAGAAAGAAAAGTGGCGTGACGATGGGGAATAAGTCTTGTTTGGTGATGACAGAATTTTTTCCTTGATGGTGTAAATGACGTCAAAGTGAAAAGAGAAAAAAAAACGCTATTTGTTTGGATGTATTCATATACCTGATGTCAATTGTGAACCCAAACGTTGACACATCGGCAGAGAGAACATATCTAGAAGTCAACGAGAATGATGAAAAACTTGGAACGTTTGTATGGAAATAAAAATATTTCTTTTTATCTGTGGAAAAAAATATTTCAATGACATTTAAAAATGAACGATTGATTGATTCTACAGTTGGGTATGATACAGTAGTCTATAATAATATCTATGATATCTATATCAATCATAAAAGTATGACTTATAAGTCTATTTATGCTTTAATTGATTTGAAGATATTGACAATAACTCTATAAACGAAATTTTTCTCTTCAATTCTTCTGATATATCAAATTTTTTTTTCCCAATAGATGTACCGGATACAGAAGAATTAAAAAATGGAAACAAAGTCATGCGCATGATGTTTCGATTATGAAACTAGAAAAGAATAAACAAAAAAATATTCGCATACATGTAATTATGAATATTTAAAATTGTGTGAGTTTTATTTCACAACGAGGGAGTATATCTCGTGGCCCGTAAAATTTAGCACCTAGAAGACAGTTATGAGGCTCATCCGCGTGAATAAAAAATATTGGGCGAACACATTTTGCCCACATCTATATATATATATTTATATATATAGATAAAGCGTGAACGTATATAGCAACCGCTAATTTCACAGTCATTTAAAGGACGATAATTCACGATGATTTATATCGCCCTGTTCAACGTCGAGTTCTAACATGAACACACATACACACACGTATTTTCGATCCTTTTTTGACATCATATTCCATTAGAATTGTTCACAGAAAAATGCCGAAATGTGAACACATCTCCACAAATTCATTTTCAAAAGTAACCTAATGCTAAAATTCCTAAATCTTTTGTTTCAATTCTACTTCTCCATCTTGATTTTATTTCCTAAATTCTTTTTTTGATTTGTCATCACAAGTTGACATGACAAATGACAAAATTATTAAACAAAGTTGCATTTATTTATTTATAAATATTTTTTCCTTCAATTCTCTTTTATTGTGTCGATCTATAGTTTAATTAAAATAATTATTCGACTTCCAACAATGAAGAAAATTCTCACTTTATCAAATTCATATCGAGAATAAAAATATTTCTTTGTTTTCAATTGTATTTGCCATTTGTGTCCATCACTTCCTATACATTTTAAAATTCTTTAAAACGTATGAAATTTCCCATTAAAATTCTCTCAAGAAAGTTAAATCCACATAACACTTGAAAAAAAAAAGAACTGTAACATAAATCGCTACAGGAGGTCGTTGAGGATTTAAACATCCAAATCTATAACGAAGGGTTGCAATGAAGGCGGGAAAGTGCAAATCGTTACACAACATCCAGCATATATATATATATATATATATATAACGACACTTATAGAGAACTTTTACAGAACAACGATAACACGACAACGTGACTCTAGCAGAGCAATCACAGCATGATGTCAAAATAACCAAATGTCAACATTGTCAGGCGTCAAGGGGTTTATGATCGAATTATAGGGGAGGCACGATCTCCCGGTGTGTCGTCTCTTTCCTTCAATTATGTGACAATAACGAGTACGAATGCAGCTGCATCTTTCGTCCAAGAGAATTTCTCTCATAGATTTTACAGGATATATAATATAAGTTAATACATAAAAAGTTTGAATGTCTCAACGTTCATCACAAGGTTGCGAGCACAGAGAGCTCAGTCGTTTTATATATTTTATTTTTCCCCCGTTACTCTTTTTCATTCACTCATTCATTCATTCATTCATTCATTTATATATAATGAATGAAAAAAATTGGTGCGTGTGTAAATTCGCAATGTATATTTCAGAAAAAAATCGAACGTACTGACCGCGCCTCTAGGCCGGACGCACTGCCAATTTTGTGATCGTGGCAATTTTCAATGGGCGGACGTGTCACGTATTGTTCGCGCGAGTGGACCACGGTCATCCGCATGCGGTCAGTCATTATTATTACTTGTATTATTATTATTGACATTATCATTTTGTTCTTTGAATAAAAAGAAGAAGAATAGAATAACAAAATTCACACGAAATTATTATCTGTTGAATAGGAATAAAAGTTTCCAATCAAAAATAATTATCAATGAAAAATTTGGAGGTTAATTAATTAGAAAACAAATTGGAAAAAATTGATGAATCTTTGTTTTGTTAGTATTATAAAGGTACTGAGGTAATGTTAACGATACCAATTTCATCAACCCCTAATAGAAATAAATGGTATTTAAAATTTCTTTCTTTATTTTTCAGTTGATAGAAATACGATGGCTGATTATAAGGCAAACAAAAGCGATTTATACATACGAGTGTGTGGGTGGAAGTGTTTGACTGAAAAGGAACGCGTCAGTATAAACAATAAATGTATGTATATTTATATAAAATAATGACTGACGCTCTATTATACAAAATAGAAGAACAAAGCGTTGATTAAAACGAGAATTGGGGAATTATGTATTTTAGTACCTTATGTCCTCAGTTCGCACCCTTTTTTATTATGTATTATTCACTCTATTTTCACCCTTGCATCGAGAGAGTTCAAATATATATCTATGTGTATATACATATGTGAATATATATATATGTAATATATATAAACTCTTGTTCACTCCTTTACCCGTGAAATTGTTGGAAGATGCACCGGGTGTTTTTTACGATCATATTGCAACACTTCATATACTTCATCATTTTTCATTGTAAATTAATATCAAATGATGAATGACATCAGAAGAAGATGAAAATTCGTTTTGTGTTGTAGTGTATTGACGAACGATTAATTTGCAACATTGCACAATATAATTTTTATGTTATAAAATTGATTCATTCGTATTTTATTATTTTTGATGAATTTTCAAAGATTTTTATTGAATTTTTCAATTGTTAATACAATGACAGTAGCGAAATGGTTGTTAATAAATGAAAAAATGAAGTAAGATATAATTTTATTAGTGGAAAACAATATATTTTAGATAAATATTATTGTCTCACTATTTTTTATTTTATTATTACTTTATTATTCATTCTACGGTTTAAAAAAAAATATATTTTTACATATACACGTGTAAACACACCCTTTCAAAGTTAGGAGGAATGAACAAAAGAAAATAAAAGAAAAAAAATGAAACGTGACGAGGACAAATTAACTCTACCACCCTCACGTTTACATGCATGTGCTCTACTTGCCCTTCATCTTTACTATACTGATGCTCTTGATTAATAGTCTAACCAGGTGATTTTACAACCCTACAATATAAATTTTCGAATGCAATTTGATATATTTTATTTTTCAGATTCTCATAGAGTTACGCCTACCAAAAAACGAACAGAACGTTCTTTTACCCACATATCAATGATTCAGGAAATTATTTCACCAGGTCCTCTCTATAAAAAGATTTTTAAACGTCATGAAATCGTTAAAAGGTTCGTTGGGACAGTCTAGAAAAAAAAATCCAGAGACAGAATTTTTTCATATATTTATATTTTTCTTTTAAACATTGCAAAGTAGAAATGGTGATAAAAAATAAATACAAGCAAAAAATGTTGGGATTTCTTGTGAGGATGTTATTTAAATTCCTTATGATGAACAGTTATTCTTCATTTTCTAGGGATACAGCGTCAATGTCGTGGAATAAGGTGGACATTTCTCCGCAAAATGGTTTCACATACACATTTGCACAATCCATCACATCAAAACTTAAATTGAGTATATAAAAATGTATATATATCCGTTTTTTGGTTGTGTGTCGGCAGAGAACATCAGAGAAGACTTATATCCGTACACTGGTATATTACCCCAGGGTTATTTTATCTAAACAAACACGTGTGCCCATACGGCCTTATTTTATTATCGACGAAGCGGCCGTTTTATTGCGACGAAATGTTTGCATTTGGTGTGGGACCATTGGACGCGTCTTCTTGCGTTTATGTGACGTTTATATACACATATGATACACATACAGTCAGCATCCGTCATTCGAGTGGAATCTTGTTGCGGGGTCCTTTGACATTATCATTAAAAATTATTTCATTTATGAGAAGAAAAATAAAATAGGAAGAAATGAAACTAATCCGGATGAATAAGACTTTTCTTCCATCCGGTTTTGTATTTTATTCTGGTTGGTAAAGAGCATTTTATATTTTTAAGATACATAAATATTCATCAATTTATCAAGTGTTATGCTTATAAGGAACAAAAACATCAGATTTATTGCATTAATATTGAATAGAATTTGTATAAAATGGTTTTATTCAACAAGGTGAAGGGGATTTTTAAATTAAACAAAACTGTTATTTGTTCAAAAAATGTTGTAGGATATTTACAAATGATTTTTGCTGGAATTTTTTCCAATGTAACGTTTGATAATCTTAGAAATGAATTCAATTAAAAAATGGCGAGTAGTTGAATAGCTAAATTGATATAAAATACACTCTGTAATATATAAATATTATCTCGTAAGCCATTGCATTAACCAAATTGTTTACAATACAAATATAGGTAAATATATATTCAGTGGTGTTAAAATCAAAGATTAATGGTCAAGAGGTAGTGGTCAAGATAAATTGATCGCTCGTGCGACACGCCGGAAGTTGTGTGTACATTTTCACTTGGTGTGTTTGCCCAGGCTTCATCCTGCATCTAAGGAAAATCATGAGCATCATTGGGAAAAATAAAATGCGCAAAGGTCCTTGAGGAATAAGAGTGACTATGTAAGACATCTCTCTTTATATATATGAACGCAGATGTTTATTTTCACACTGAAATCCTTATTTCTATTGGCCTTTTTCAGTATTTCAAGGGTCAACGAAAATATTTCCAATCATTTCATACCTCACCATGTCTTAATACATATTTATACAGACCCCTCCGATGCGCTCTCGTTTTTCAATGTTTATATTATATTATACCTTTTGTAAATCAACTATATGCATTTTGAATTGTATATATTGCATTCGTCATGGAGGGGAATGTCTTTCTAAAAATTTTCGTCTCAATTTTACACGGTTACTTTGGCCTGTTCAGTAAAAGAATGAAGAAGAGAAGAAAAAAAAGAAATGATAGAATATTTCCTCTCTTCTTCTGTTGCCAATTTTTTTCTTTTTTTTCGGACCTTCGTGGCCTTTTGCTGTATATGTATTTGTATATGTATATTCGTACGTATATAAGACAGAATATATCCTAATAGCAATCATCCTGTTGACGTTGAAGAGAAAACCGCACAAAGGATATCGCTCGCTTGCAGATATAACAAAGTCGGCTTTTATTTTACTTTCATTCTTTCTTCCTGTGCCTTTTTTTCTTTTTTTCTTTTCTTCTACTTTTTATTTCTCTACTATCTTTTTTTTTTCTTCGCACGTTCTTTGCACAATTTTTGACGGAATTTGCTTCTGAATATATTAGAAAAGGTGAATAGTATGAATGAAAGAATCTTTCAATAAATTTCACAAATGATTTTATATAATTTTCAGACTATTCACCAACACATTATTTTGTTTTTCATCACCACAATGAATTTTTCTTTTTTATAGGATATCAATTCAAGACGGCGGATAATTTGATATCGATATCGATATGCATCTATGGAGTAATTCAATATGAAACAGGCACACGCAAGGTCTCCATCGCACGATCAGTTTCTTCAAGTCTTCTTCGACCATTATATTATATAGACGTTGGTCATAGAAAAACACTATGCATAATATCTTTACCAACAATTACAAGCAAGCATGACTACACCATATAGTCTGTCAGCTGGAGGACTGTGGCAGAAGAATATATAGCTAAAGTAATGCTAGTAGAGCCTCAAAGTCAAATTGGATATGTGTGTAAACATATATGGAAGAAGAACGTGTTCCTTGAGTGCCTTCGGGATCCATCTGGCGCGTGCGTGATCCTCTTGAATTATCCGCATTCTATGGTGTGTATATATTTTTATTTTTTACACATTAAGATACACAATACACAAAACAATAGTCACAAAAATTTGTTGTTTTTTAGTTTCATTTCGTCTAAAGATAAACTACAGTAAAGAGACCATGTGAATTTCATCAATTTTGAAGTCAATCAAACTTTGCTGTTGATGTAAAGCAAAATCGTCAAACTCTTCATGGTAAGGAAATTGAAATACTCTCTCATAATTTCGCTACAACTTGGAATTAATTTATGGAATTTTTATTGCAGAATGAATTGAACTTGGAATTAATTTCATACATCGATGAAGGGAATAATCAAATCTTTTTTATTATATGAAAAATTGTCAACGATTTTTCTACCTTCACATTAAATTCAATCCTGCAATGTCTTTCACGTCCATAATATCGATTTTTTCCAACGGTTCATCATTACATCGTGAAAAAAAAAATAAATTCAACGATTAAAATCTCAAGATGCATCAACAGATACAAAACATCCATGATAAAAAACCAAACTTTCACATTCACGTCTAAAAAATCACTTATACACAGAAGAATATATGGATATTTCCTGTTATTTCACCCTTCGAAATTTTCAATTCCTTTTTTTTATTTCTCGTTTCGCGTCGCCGCCCCTTAAAATCCTATCCAAAGTATATCTGTATACATCTGAAAGTTTCCCCTTACGAGTAATACGATACATCCCCTTTGCAAAAAGCTGTCGCTATGATGGGGGGTGAAATGCGCGCACAAACCCACCCTGCGCGTTGGCGCGTACAGTCAAAGAGGTGGGCTATAATGCTGCATTCATCCCCTATTTCAACCAATCACAATGCTTGACAATCCGCCCCATGATGTCACATATACACATACACAACGATATCAGAATTTTTATTCACCCTTCGGATATATTGTGAATGTAATTAGCCAATCGGATTGCAAGAGGGAGATTTGATGGCTGTGGGGATATAGGGAGAGTGTACGTCTGCATTCTGAATGTTCTTGCACCCTGAGCCAATTTTTACATCGACCAATCATGCTGAGACCTTTTTTTTTCTTCCAATCCCTCTGTATTTCAACGGGAATTAATAATTCACATGGTACTGGTAAAATCATACACCAGTCATTGGTGCTACTGTTGTTGTTCGTACTAAAATTCGTTTTATTTTGTCTCACTTCATCATTGTTATTGATTTATTTTTTCATGGGTTCCAGGTGACCATTTTGTTGTCATGTTCAACATCAACACTGGAAATGAAACGATGTTATGAATTGTTCTATGGAATAGTTCGACGCCGAATTGCGTTGGAACCAAATGAACAAATATGAAAAACCATTGGGAATTCAAGAAAAAATTTTTAATTTAGTGTGAGCATCAATTTGAGTTTTGTATTCTACTTCATATCAATTGCGAATCGGATGGAATTTAAATAGTGAAAAAAATAATTGCACTTTGTGTTTATCTACGATTTCAACATTTATTATCTAAATTAGTGTCTAAGTAAAAAATATTCCTATTTCATTATGACTATCATTATCTCTTCATTGATATATTGAAAGTAACGATAAACTCATTTTCTTGACATTCTCAAAATAAATTATGAACAAATAACAATCAAAGTCTTCTAACATTTATAAAATAATTTCCTGCATAATTCCATACATATTTTTATAAAGTTCCTTCTCCACATTTTCTGTCTTCTCTCTTCCCCTTGTAATATCTCATGTTTCATCCACCGACATTCCCGTATAATACTTATTCACCATAAAAACGAAGAAAAAATAAAGAAAATAAAAAACAACAACACGAAAAAAAGAGAATACAAAAATTGTTGTAAGACTTACAAGATGAAGCCAGAGATAACGATTATATTATATAAAACTGCACAGAATAAGAAGAGAAGGAAACAAAAAATGCAACGAAAAAAGACGAAGCAAAAGATGAAGAAGAGCAAGACGAAAAAAAAAAGCGATAGATTATAAGAATTGAGAGGTAAATTTTCTGTATAGCTTTCACATTGCTCACAATGCAAGGAAATATACTGAAGAAGAGTCGTGTGTATCGGTTTCTCGGTAGTTTGTTGGGATAATCCGCTTATATAAGGTAGTAGTCTCTTTTACTCCAATCTCTTCATTGCGCCCTCAGGAAATTTTTTTTCCTCCACTTTCTCTCTTAAACACTTTATCTTTCTGTATCTTTATTTTCTCCCTCATCCACTCGACAAAATCATTCGTTTCATCTTTGTTATTATCATTGTGTCATGTATATTTCATTGCGTTTGTTGTCGGTGCTATTGTACGTTGGTTTTGTGAGAAAACAGCATTTTTGTCGCTCGAGGTGGCGACAAGAACGAACTTAACTTATCTTTTCGTCACAACACAGAAGAAGAAGAAGAATTCATCCATTTATTCCGCTTATACTTGTACATTTTATATACAATCACCGACAGAGAATATAAGTGAAAGAAGTAAGATAGAGAATAACGAGAATGTAGCAGAAGTAATAAGAGTAGAGAATATACCTGTATGAGTATATGAAATCTTTCTTGTTGCATTATGTCATTTAATCCTCATTGAAAAAATCATTGCACACCTAAGTTCACCTGTGTAATAGTGAATTTTTTTTTACACTTCTCTAAAATTTGATATAAATTTGTGAAAGTTTGTGTGCACAGTAGAAAATCGATATTATGTAAACATTAAAGTGAATATTAATTACCTTATAAAGATTGAGAGAAATAATAAAGCTACTTGAGGATATTGTTTTATAAAGTTGTTTTGTTTTTAAAGTAATTATGAATCACTGCTATGATAATTTTGCAAATTTTAATATCATAAAATGGGAGAAATAATTAAAATCAAAAGCAGTATATCAATATCAGACATTTACTCCATTTATTTAAACAAGCAGTCGAATAAAAAGTTTCATTCTTAATTTTGCATTTCACATCCCGTCAACTATTCAAACAATATTCTCAATAAAGATACGTAAAAAAAAACCAACTAATTTTCTTGTAACTAAATACTTGTGCTAATTATTTTATAATCAATTCCAATTAAAATAAATCTTTTCTACTTAACATTACAATCCATATTTCTACATTCTTACAAATAAAATTACTTCCAACATTGTTTTTTTCTTTTTCTACTGTACACAACGTAAAATAATTCTGTTACACTCGTTTATTTCATGCATGAGGCGTCACTTGAGGATGATTGATCGTTGCATGTGTCGAGTAAATACCTGTCATTACTTGCTTGAAGGTAACATTAATGTATCGTACATTCATAAATTTATATACATAAATATTTTTTTACATATAATCTTGTCAACTCTTTCGATATGGCGGTTTTCAATAGAGACATACATAACTGTTTTGTTAAATTCACCCAGCAAACGAAGGGTTGAATAAACGTAGTAAGTGTCCACACCCTTTGTACACTACATTACATAATCCTATGAATACGAAATCGCGTGGGTAAACATTTGGCACGCGCACGCGTCAAATATTTTTTACGATTTATATCCTCGCGATATTTCACGGATTAAATCTAACTATAAATACATACTAACATTTTTTTTCACGCTCTATCGCGACACGATCGAGATCGATTGCATGTTTAACTCTCGTCGTCAATCATTATTCACTTGGATTTGAGCTGATTTTCTTTCATTTATTTTTTTATTTTATCACGGAAGTCAAAGTAAATACAACACAATCTGATTGAATATAATTTCCTTTTTTTATATTTGATTTGCAAACTTTTTTAGCTTAAGTATCTGTCGAATGTAAATTAATGATGGATGACGAGAGATTTGTGCTTAATATAATTATACTATTTTCACCAAGGAGTATTCAGGATTTGGATTGAATTATTCATATAAAAAATTGATAACATTGAAAAATAAGATGTTGATAATGAAATCAATTTTGTATTTATATCTTTTTTCCCCATCATTATGTTTGTTTTGTATTAATCTTCTTTTTCTTTTTTCACAATCGTCACTTGTATCAATGCAAATGGAAATTTTTTATATAATCATTGAATTAAAAATTATAATTATTGCTATTATATAATTATTGTTTATTTTATTAATGCCATTGGACAAGCTTGTAAATGAAGACATGCCTGATGCTACGAGTAATTGAATAGATAGATAGAGAAAAGGAGCGACATTAACAACATTTAGTACAACAAAAAAAAGATAATACGCAACGGAAAAAATATATGGGAAGAAAAGAACAACATTTTGAGAATAGAAATCGCTATTGAAGATCAAAGCTCGTTCAAGTTTTATATACCTATTTACATGATTTAACGTAAATATTATTTGATTCGTCAAATTGTATTATGAGCAAAAAAAAGGCTCTATTGTTAATACATTTTTTTTAATTTGAATATATTCTTACTTATATATACTCTCATGCGTGCACATTCAACGTAGAAGTTTTCAACTGGATCACCATTCGTAATTTCACCCAAAAAAATTGTTTTTAAAAAAATGTAGTGGTATGAAGAATAACATAAATAAAAAATACTTTGAGAAGACGCGCGATCAACAGTCTCACGAATAATTCAAAAATGTATCATGCGCAGTTGTACACTTGAATAAAAAGTGAGTAAAAAGAAATGAAAAAGAACAACAGAACAAAACAAAAATTGAATTATATGAAAGAATTGTTTCTCATGCGTTATCAAAGTTACGAGTGTCAAACACAAAGTGAATAAACCGAACCAATGAAAAATAAAATTCAGACATTAAATAAGTACATGCAAACGTTCATACTTCATTCGTATATGCGTAATTGTACACACTTAATTAATTTTTATTTGGACGGATTATGAACGAGTTGTTACACGTTTTCTTTTATTATTTATTGCTTATTAATCTCTTTCTAATTTTTGTTCTGTTCTTTCTGACATTTTCAACATCATATTTCTTCTTACATCGATTAATCGATGATTAGATTTCTTTTTATTCTTTCCAATAACTTCTATGAATATTATTTGAACATAATTGATTAATTTTTTAAAAATATCTGTAAAAACAATTCATCATATCCAATTTGTGTCCATTTTGTAGATATATATTTTCAATTGTGACTGTATGTGCTACGAATTTTTTTTTTTTTCCGTTATTGTTTCTTTATTAAGGTAGCAACGAGATGTTGAATGATTGAGCTTCAATCATGCTTCATTGCTTGGGAAGAAAAGCAATGAGAAAGTATTGAGAGTATCATTTTTATACATATATATTTAGATGCATGTAGTGCAATACGCGAGCACTAAAGCCACCGTTTCACTTGAGAAACGATCGATTTGTCTCGCCCCGTCGTGTGAAACTGGAAATATATATATAAAAAAAAAAAGCATCTGTCAACGTAATGCATTTTTTTTCATTTCATCACGTTTCTTCTTGCGAAACCAACGGATACCTTTTTGTTTTTATTTCTTCATCCAATTTACCATTTTCATTTCATCACTTTGTGTTTTCAATTTCTTTCTTTTCTTCTTTTCTTTCTTTTTTTTTTTCGCTATCCGTTTGCACATGTAATTGTCGACATTTTCTCAATTCTTAAAAAATATCCCTCACATTTTATGTACTTCATCACACTACACTTTTATACACGTAATGTCAGCTCACATCTATCGATATAAAATTTGTTCCTCATTCGTGTTTTTTTTTTCTTCACTTTGTTTTTGCTATGTTCATCAGGCCATTCTTCTTGCAAAAATACAATTATCAATATATATTTTCAGCTTAAAAAAATGTTTTCTTTGACTATTAATAGTGATTATGTTCTCACTGATTCCATTTTTGTTTCCTTCTAGTGATATTAAATATTAATAGATATACATGACAAATTGAATGCTTGTACTGGCTGATAATTGATCTAACGCCATGTCAAATATTTCTGCTAATATATATATTTGTGTATATAAATATATACAAATATTTATATTCTTACTATATTTACTTTTGTCCATGCTTCTTACAAATATTTGTGCCCTAACAATCATATATTTTCTCGAATGCACATTTTGAGCGAAAGACAATTATCACGATGACAAATTACAATAATAAAAACAATTAATTATTAAATATTACATTGGTCGAGCACAAATGTTTCCTACAGAAAAAAAAGAAAAGAAAAAAGTACAAACGAATAATAAATATAAAAACGGGTGAATTAATATTTACATATAATGATAAAGTTGTTTTCTTCTTTCTAATAACTCGTGATTGTCATCGATTGTATGGCAATAGTTGAAGCGATGACTTTCACACGAATTTGTGAATTAAAAAAATGTTCATTTATCACCGTACACAATGGAGCTGTTTTTAAAATCTTATTTTCTTATTTTTTCTCTTTACTCACACACATAAAATCGTTCATTTATTCCATTTAATGTCTTTTTCAATTTGTTCTTCACGTATGTTTTATTATTATTTTTTTTTCTCCACTCTCCTATAAGGAAGGACTAGCCGGGCAAGTTGTGAGGCCAGTAATGATATTTATATTTATATATGTATATGTAAAACCTCTTATACCTCAGTCTCGAGTCTGCGTAATTGGCATTTTTTACACTTTATGGAAGTTTCACGTAGCACCGGTGTAACAACGGCATGTGAACGCCGCGGTCACACTAATGTATTCATAAGCACATTAATTTCACGGAAGAATGAACCAACTTGACCTGCATTCGATTGCTTCTTCTGTATTAATCCACGCATTGCTTCCAATTTTTCATAACACGCCAGACATTTATGATATCTGTAAAATAAATAATATTATAAATAAAAAATTAATTCATATAAGACAAGAAATCAGCTAATTGAATCATCATAAATTTATTCAATTGCGATCATTAGATTTTATGTTAATGAGATATTAATGAACTGCAAATTAAAAAATGCTATTTCATTACCTCTCCTCACGGGAAACGTCTACGCCGATTGTGTGCAATGGTGCCTCGACGTTCGACTTGATCACCGGGGCAAAGTTCCGCAGGATTAATTTCAACGCTGCGCAACCAACCGTTACATACCTGCAAACAATGACAAACAAAAGATTTTGATATTTTAATATTTGGCAATCATTTTCTCCAGATTATTTTCTAGTACTTGGACACTTTATTAGATCGTATATTATCCAATCAGACAATTCCGAATATTGAGTAAGATTATTTGAAAATGAGGTATTGAAATTGGTGTTGGCTAGTGCGAAAGTTAAATGAAAGTAAACTAATATATGAAACAATTTTTCGATGGGAAAAATAGAGCTCCCTTTCGCTTTAAATATATTTATCACTCTCTATATATATTTATAGTTCATATGTGTAATTCTTTTGCGATTGCACACGACACCCACCACGTTACGCCTTTTTTTATATTACCCGCTCGATTTTCTTTTATTGCAAACGTTATAACGATACTAATAAATAACAATGCAGACACGCGAATGTACGAAGTAAAATTCGGTGCGCTTGAATTTCAACCACCGATAAAGGGTTTAGTCAACGGGATGTGAGAGGGGTTTTTTTTTTCTTTTCTAAATCGGTGTGACGAATTAAAATTGCTGTCATGAATCCATATTCGATACACATTTAGAGATATATATACAAGTTATATTATTTTTTCTACCTCACATTTCGTCTTCAATTTAATATTATTTTCATTTTCATCCTACTTTCTATAAACTAACAAGAAAAATTATTGGCTTAAATATTCTTGATATACGTTCGTTAAAATGAATGAATAAATAACAGAATAATTAGAGAATTTGCGAGAACACTCAAGTTCATATAATTCAGACATACATTAAGGGGGCGGTAGAGATGGGCGGACAGGGTAGATTAAGTTATTCATAACAAGGACTATATACAATTTTTTTCTCACGAGTTTTCGGGGTCGAAGTTGACACCGTAACAAATGAACCGTGAAAAAGATATACAAGTAATAGTTATGCAAACTTGGCAGGCTCTAACACACCAAGCTATGGCATATTAAAATGTTTACATGGTGGTAATATAATAAGTGAAAATTGATCA
Organism: Meteorus colon; assembly: GCA_030523085.1. Lineage (NCBI taxonomy): Eukaryota > Metazoa > Arthropoda > Insecta > Hymenoptera > Braconidae > Meteorus > Meteorus colon. The sequence goes on along the minus strand of JAPYZH010000166.1, from coordinate 224,371 downwards.
TTGAACATTGTCATAAAAAGCAAAATGATGCTGTAAATTTTTTTCTTCTTCACCACATCATTGAAGTATTACTTAAACATTGAATGAAAAAACCATTAACAGATGTATAACCGAATTGAAATGAATTATCTGTTTATAAAATTCATTTTATTTTTTACTTCTAGCGACAGCTGTTGAGCGCGTGGTAATTAGTGTAGTAGAATTCACTTTTATGGCGCATTACTTTGGATATATACAGTGGTAACTACAGTTGGTTGTTGTGGTTTGATTGACGTTTAAACGTAGGTAATGATAAAAGGACTAATTTTCAGGTTGGCTGAGTCGCAAACGAGCCGGATGTTACTCGACTGACACATATAGATCTACAGAAAAACTAAGTAAATAAATAAATATAAACATAATATAAAATTATAATTGTGCTTTCAATATTTTCACCATATTACACATCGTTTATAAATATTTTGGTGTGTTCAGTACGCATGAAAGTGATGGTTGATGACTTTTGATGGTAGTTGAAGGTTTTACATTATCACTGTAGTGTAGAAGAAAAAATGAATGGGGCTCACAAAAACATGTTCTTGTTATATCAATGAGATTGAGTGAGACAGAATGACAAACATAAAAAGAAAGGAAATGCCAGTTTACTTGCGACAGGTCAACGGCAATGGTAACAGCTTGTGGCTGAGCATGGAATAATTGGCCTATTTTGCAGTTGAACCAAAAATTACGTTCTTTCGTTTTGGTTAGACACGAACATAAATTCTGTACATGAAGACTCCAATTGAAGAAAGAGTGAAACGATATAAATTATATATTGGCTCATTGCCAACCGAACGCGAACAAATTTGGAGAATAATAAATAATTGTCTGATGAGAAAATAATGAATAAGTTCAATAATTGGAGCTATAAAATCATTATCCGAAATTCAATCTCCAAGAAATGTGAGGTTTCACGAAGATCTGAACAATATTAATAGAAACATTTAGTGAATTCTTCAATTGTGAATGGAGAAACAAAAATATTGTCCAATATCTAAAAAGAAGAATTATCGAATCAAATTTCGAGAGACAGGCGCACGTGTCATAGATATTGATGAATCCTTTCAAATCTTTCATAAGAATAAAAAGGACTTAAAGCTTTTTTAAAACGCCAACGAGGGGTTGGATGAGGCGAAGAATTAGGAAGGGATATGGACATATGCAACTCGTGCGCCCTTTAAATAACTTGAAACTACAGAAGTAAAAAGAGAGAACTGTACAGACAATGGTGAGCGCGACATAGAAGTGTCCAGCACATGAATTTGCATCTGCTACAGTCCCACATTGTCTTGGCTAATTTCGTGTCAACCCTCCCATGAATATTTGATCCACGGTAACGGGTTTTTGTACTAAATTAGCTTTTCCCATGCATAAAGTGATCGACAGTGGATGAAATTCATATTCAAACGAGTGCCAGGGTTTTTTATTTACTAGAACAGGAGAACTAATGTGATTCATTCTCTTGAACGCTTCACGTCAATCAACAGATAATAGTTGAGCAAAAAAAATTGAGCCAAAGTAAGTGTATGCAGATAATCCTCTCATTTCACAAATGTATATATAGATCGTCGATGCATAACACCAGTATAGAAATGGAAAGTGTTATTTTTTTCTTTTCATTACAACCCGCATAGTAGATTCACCTCCTATCATCAGTGTGAAACATTGCGCCACAAAATAAACCGGGCGTAGCAATAAATTTTTTGGTGACTCGGCTTTCTCTTCATCTCTGTGAACATCATCTGCGAGATGAGAGACGAGAGGCAATAAAACAAAGAACTGTAGAGAAAGAAAAAATAGATAAATAAAAATAAAGATGAGGGATATGAAAGTTGTGGCTTAAAGTATAACCGCAAAACCGCTAGAGGAGATGCACTTCGGCCTTTCGCGGTCCCGTAACTTCGAAGTCATTCAACGTCGTCACCGTCATTGTCTCCGTGAACGCATAGAGAATATTGCAGTTTATAAATAAAAATTTATGTATATACACACAGCTGTATATAATAAAGAATTTTGAAACCGAATCCCATTCGAAATTTTACAACCTTATGAATGTTTAAAACAATTTGGTTTTACTTACATTTCATATTTACTCTGTAGCAAATCAGCAATTGGCGTGAGGAATGAGTTGCACATATCCAAATTCCACATTGCCCTGGAATAATTGAAATATTCGAACACTTAGTGCGATCAAGAAAAGACAAGGATAAATGAAAATGAATTGCATCAGTAACAACAATGGGGAAAAAAACATGAAATTAGTCGAGTGTGAATCTTGGTTCACACAATGAAGAGCTCTGTGAATCATTTAATGAATTATATTCCCCTCATGAGGAAAGAATGATTTGAATATTATCCTTTTTCTCTGCTCCCATTCCGTCTGTCTATTTGAAAAATAATAAATGGAATTACTGATTCCAGAGATAATTTCTTTACATCGTTTCCATTCTTTTTTCACAAGTTCAAAGAAAGAACCGTTTAAAGTTATGCTTAAATTATTCTGTTAACGGGTCCAAACAACTTAAAGTGGAGTAAAAGACAAATTAATTCGGATGACAAAAATATGCGAAATACCGGATTGATAAGTTGACTCGAGGAAGAAAAAAACCAGCGTGACAGTCACGCAGAGAAGAACAAGCCAGCACTTATGAAAGTTCACGAAACCTTGAGAAAGGAATGATATAAAAAATAAAATAAGAACAGTAATAAATCTTACGGTTTCAAATTGAGAACACCAAGAAGATCGACAATCACTGAATGATCATTCATGGCGACTGCCGAGTCAATGGCTGATTTAATGTCCTTATTATGCCACAACGAGTAAATAATTTGTAATGACCTCTGACGATTTGTCAATACAGCCATCATCGAGTCGTGCCCTCTCATCATGCTATTTATAACTTCAGCTTCCGACATTTCAGCCAATCCTTGATTGCATCCAAGTCGCGCCGATCCAGCATAATTATTTGGTAAGAAGTCATCGACATCAAGACCAATTGGTTTATCAGATACCATTGGCACAAAATCATCTTTATCAATTGGTTCTACAGCCGGCCTCAATTGTGGTATTCTGATTTCAACTTTAGGATTTGGTGGTACTTGTGCACGATTATTTTTCTTACTTGCTGCTTGATTACGTGCTGATAATGGCCCAGAATTAATAAAATTACGTGTTGTCATTGAATTAGGTCGAGCTTGTCCAGTGTTTGGCCTATTCAATGCTGGATCCGAAGGACTATGTTTTATACTTGTATTAATTTTGACGGGAAAATCACTCTCATAACCATGCTCGCTGCCATCACGACAGCTGCTCTGTCTTTTCAAAAAATGTTTCGGTGAATCGGGACTGGGCGCACGTGATTTAGCTTTACCATCACCCATGACTGGTGAAACAGCAGCCATTGGCGCCACTCGTGATGTCAAAGTTGAATTTGATCGTTGTGGCCCCATTGGTTGACTTATTGAATTGTTGGTCAATGTTTTTTTACCAATAAGTGGCGTAATGCTGTGTCGTAATGGTGGTATTTGCGCAAAATTTTTAGCATTTTTGCCAACGCTATTATTTGTTGATTGTAAGCTCGCTTTTATTTGACTGCTTGAACTAATAACATGTCGCTGAACAGGCGGTGATGATTTTATTGTATTGCCTCGCACTAACACAGGTTTAGTGAACAGGGTGGATGATGGTGGTGGTGCAGTTTGTGTTGGTGATGTTGGTGATATATTTTCTTCACAATCACGTATTCCAACGGTTGTCAAACTTGTTATTGAGGTAGTGAGATTTTGTATTATTTGCGGCTGTGTAGGATCTGGAAAAAAATGATTCAATATGAAATAAAAATATATATGAATGAAGAATGAAAGATGATTTCTAATGAATACTCAAAGATGTTTAATGGTTAGTGTACACGTCAAACAGGAGAGTGAAATGAAATATAATCAAGTAGAATCATTCAAACGTATCTTTCTCATTTCTTTTTCCATTGTGTTACACACATCACAAAACTTACCTATATCTTGAGGCTCCAGGAAAGCCTCAGCTTCCGGTGGCGGTGTTCGGCACACTGAAACATAGCGTGCATGTCATGCTCATTCACAAACCGTTACAAAAAAATGACATTCAGGTTGATTAGTTGACAACAAAAATATATCAAAATTAATGGTAGAATTATAATCACTCAAATCGCGTCAATCCTGTACACTAACACACCAGACTATCATAACGTGTAAATAATACAGAAGGAAATATAATTACAATTACTCACATGAACGATGCGGTTGAAAAATATCACGAGAGTCTGATAATTTTGTTATTTCAACATTCGTCACTTCGTCCTCTACATCAGTTCCCGACTTATCACCCTCCTCTATCGTCGTTTTTACATTTACTCTGTGAAATATAAACAGAAGATTGATATCTAATGATTCATATGAAAGAAATGACCTACTAGAATCAATACATAGATATAATAAAACTTACGTGTGCTTTTTAATGCTTTCTTTTGTAAAACTTCTTCGCGTTGGATTTCCATGTGTAAATGGTGATGTTGATTGTGAAAAATTTGTAAATGGCGCAATTTTCTTCAAATCACAAACATACAATACAACATTTGTACCATTAGAACTTGCAGCAATTAACTGACTTTGAGCAATAGCCATATCTTGTATTTTTCCCCAACCCGTTGATACAGTGTCCAGTGTTCGTGCCGGCTCCCAACAATGTACTTTTAACAAATCTTGACTACCAGCAAATAAACATTCACCACCTTGACTAAAGTGTAAACATCTGATTGCTGTTAAATTTGGTTCAGTGGATGAGACCAATTGAAATGATTCTAAATCCCAAAAGTGTACTGTTCTATCCATACTACCACTGACAAGTAGAAATTCATGTGGATGAAATTCAACTGTTGTTGCTGCTCTTCTGTGCTCAGAAAATTCACGCAATTGTCGGCCCGCTCGCAAATCCCATAACTAGAAAAGTAAAATAATTATTAAAACTAGAAAGAATCCAGAAAGGTTCAAAGAATAAATAGAAGTGTAACGTTATGCTAACAGACATACCTTTACCATTCCTTCTTCACCGGCACTGGCAATCCATTGGCCATCAGGACTAAACTTTAAACTATTAACAGTTTCATCGTGGCCTTTATATGTGAATATACAACCTTTCCGGCGTATATCCCACAATTTTATACCGGTATCCAAACTACCAGATGACAATAATTCACCATAAGGATGAAAATCCATACATCGTATACCAGCTTTATGACCAGTTAATGTTCTAGCAAGTTTAGCATGCTCCAAATCCCATATTTTCAATGCACCAGTTTGTGAACCAGCACACACAAGATCTTCAGTTTGTCCAAATTTAACGCATTCAATTGGTGTTGTATGACCACTCAAACTCATAATACAATTTTGCTTCCCAACTGCCCATAGGTTAACTTTTTTATCATCACCACCAGTAACCAAAACTCTGCCTGATTTGTGTCCAAGTGCAAGGCAATTTACATTCGACGTGTGGGCAGTAAAATCCTCTGTAAATAAATTCATTCATTAACTATATCCAACATCAGTCATCACTATTTCATCCTCGCAACAATTCTTGCAGGAATTCAATCAAAAAATAGGGAAATAAAAGATAAAATTATAAAAAAAAAACAAATATGGTGACCAAAATAAATGTTGAAGTCATTGACTCTTTACTTACGGAGTTTCCAGGATTTTTTTGTTGACGTAGCCATTGTGATAAATGTGAAATTTTTCGTTGGGTTGAAGGACTTATTCGGGCGAAACAACAAATCGAGCATTGAGTCTGCAGATGAAGAATTTTTCTTTGATGGTCAAGTACGGTCGTAACATTATCATTTGTGATTTATAAATATATATATAGATATATATATGTGTATATACATATATATGTATATATATATATATTATTTGTGAAGAATATTAATTGAACAAATAGTAATAAATAAACATAATGGCACTGAGGACACGATTGTGACAAAGCTATGTCCTCGGAATACACTTGAAATAATTGACAAACTCTTTGTTAATTAAATGTCCTTCTTTTTCGCTGCTGCATCTCATTTCCCTTGAATCTGTCTGTCCATTCGTGGGTAGCGCCAAGTCGTTGCGATTGCCTGTGACGTTGAGAAATATATGTGAATGTGTGGATTCTTGTATCTGTGTGTGAATTTTCTGGTACGCATGCGCACACAATTTCTAACTATTATTTTAACCAGTTGGTGTCGCTTCGAACGTTTTTGTATGGGGATTTTTTGTGTATAATTGTGTATTCTTGCCGATTTTCTACTAGATTTTTCGACTTTTTTGTTGGTACAATCTGAAAATCCGGTTTTTGTGTTGAAAAATCTGCAGAAGTGGACCAATGAGGATGTTAAAAAAAAGTCATTGGCAATGCATTGGGGGATTTCTTATCTGATGCGTTTGAATTTGACCTGTTCTCACGCTGTATTTTTACAAATTAGTGAGAATATATGAAATTATCGATAGAGTCCTTTCTTGTCGTGAGTTCGAGGTCAATTTCCTACGAATAATGCATGGGATTTGCACTCCGACGTTATCCAAAGACATTTTTACAGAAAATATAGGTTATGGTAACTCGCAATACCACTACAACGCCATTACGGAAAGAGAGAGAGACGGCAGATTAAAGTTGAATTATTATTGCAAATTTATAGAATTATTCTGCAATGACAATGCTTATGAGCTTCAAAATTATTATTTAACAAATTATATTCATATATCCTGTTCGTACATAACCTCTAGTTAGACAATCTCGGTAATACAAGTTATGTAGGTTTATCATCACGAATAATCCGTCGCGTATTGTGATGTAAGAAACAACGAATGATCTCATCAGGGGGCTAAGAAATTTCACCATATAAATATAATTGTTACGTCCTTAATTGCCATTACACCATATCCGAAAAAGGGTATTCGATGTCATGAAATTTTATTGCTTTGTCGATGGATATTTTTACTGAATGTACGTGAAATTGAAAATAATATCGAGATTATATTATGTAGTGTGACATAATATAAGCATAGCATTGAGAAATTAATTTCATGCTGATCGGAGTAATCAGCTGATATACAAGCTTCGACCTTTACTTTCGCTTGGAGAGTGTGGGCGAATGGTAATGATAAAATGCTGCCCACGCTAATTCGAAATCAGTTGCGATCGGTTATTCAAATACCTGGTGTACGATATTATGTTGAATATGTACAAGGACAATCACCACAACCTGGTATACGTGAATATTTCTATTACATCGATCACCAAGGAATGGTAATTCGTACTTTATTACAATATAAAATCTATACATGATATCTGTTTCCTCAATAGATTTAATCCTGAATCGTATTTGAATAATGCAAATTTCTTTCCCCTATTTCATTGCAGTTATTTTTAGATGATGCGCGGATCAAGAATTTCACATCATGTTTCAAAGGTAAAAATATTTGTTAAATTACACATAAAAAACACTTCAGAGACATAAACGAATTTTTTTTCTACGCATTTGATTTTCAAATAATTTGTCCCGCAACTCTGTGTTCATATCGCAATCTATATATTTCTATAAATTCAACACTTTCACAATAAAATGTACTCACTTGATTTGTAAAACCACATACGTATGTTTCAGAAAAAAAGTTCTTGACATTTTTTTTCAAACGATTAAGGCGAAACGAGACGAATCGATACGTCAAAGATTTCCCATATCTTTCACTGTGCGGCAGAGAACGTAATTACATACGTTGCGATGATCTGCCCATAGTTTTCACACACGTACTAGATAATAATAATAATACGAAGAATGACAGTCAACAAGATATGTTTAGTTATGGTCATGCTGGTGAGTCTCTTCTAGTTCCGTTCCAACCAAATAAGTTGTGCATGAGTGTACACACAGGTCGGGTTTATCATCCAGCACCAGATGTTGTTGGTGGTATCGGTTTAGTGAGGTCAAAGCTCGCAATAGAATTTAGTAGCTCATTTAAATTCGGAAATGGTGAGAATTCTAATCCTACGCATTTCACGTGGCGATCAACTCAATATGAATTAGACACTGAATGGTATCAAGATAAAATATTAGAAAAGTAATTTCTTTGTGATTTTTTTTAATAAAACCAGATGTGTCAATAAGCCATGGATATTTGTCTCCATTCATTGATACAATTAAAAATACTTTTCTTAATAATTCTAATCCATAGAATGTTATTCAATTTTTACCTCTATCAACCAACATTTTTTTTTTCATCAACAATCAGCTATTTCAAAAATTCGTGCAGTGGAGTCGTCTGACGTCGTTAAAATTTTACTGTTATTTCTGTAAAATGAAATAACAAATCAATTAATGAATTGGCAAGTCAGAATAATATGAAAAAATAAGATGGAATGTCTCAACTCCTTACTTGGAAATATAAAGATCTAAAATATCTTTGGAATGTCCATACAATGTCTTGATACATTGACTCGTTCGTGCATCATAATATCTGACAACACCATCCAAACCAGCTGAGCACAAAAACGGACTTGTTCCTCTCCATACGAGTTTACTTACGCCACACTCTTGCGTTACTTTGTGTCTAATTACTTGTTTCACAGTGTCCCAAATGAATATTTCACCATGGATTGTGCCAGTTACGACCATATGAAGCTCCGGATCTTTGCAAAATGCTACAGCCTCAACCCAATTTTTTGTAGATTCATCGTCAGTATCTTCACTTGTTTCTGCACTGTTTGATTTTCTTTCTTGCAAATTTTGGAGTATTGATACTATTTTTCCAGTTTGTACTGTAGTAAGAACAGTTCTACCATCAACTGCTGCGGAGACTATTAATTTTCCATCTAACTGGCAATCCAAATCTGTTATCACGCCTGAATGTGCTATTCCTGGAGCAATCGTTACGTGAACTGTACCTTCTTTCAAGTCCATAACACGTATTGTGCCATCTTCATATCCTGCGATCAATCTTTTACCTGGAATAGATGGCAGAATATAACTATGAATTAATAGATGATATGATGAATAGATTGGAGTGAATCTAACTTTTTCTCCAGTTCTATTATTCGGGTGAATCAATGTCCAAGTGGAACATTTGGAAAAATTCAATGATTGAATCTCAGAGCACAAATTCTAGTGAACTAAAGCAAATTCTCGTTAGTGTTGAACAATGTTAATGAGAAATCGTACCATCAGCTACTACTTTAGCAGTCTCAGTTCTCTGTCCATATCCTTGAAAAACTTTGCATTCTCCACTCGGAATTTTCCACATATATATTTCACCTTCGGCACTTCCAGCGAATAGCACATTTGCTAAATGATGCCACCTCATCCACTAGAAATCAAATCAATGAAACGAGACATTACAATTTGAATCAAAAGAAAATTATAATTATATTTTCATTCTACTCACACTTGCATCACCCATATTGTAATCCCACACCATTGATTTATCACTCATTTTCCATACTTTGATAATTCCACTCAAATCACCAGTTGCCAGATACGTATTATCATGATTAAATTCAGCAAATATAACGCTGTCTTGATGCCCTTCACATTTGTGAATTATTTCTCCTGATGATGTATCCCATATGTATGCAATATCATCCTCACCACCAGTAGCTGCGATTTTTCCATCAATTGTCAATGATCCACAAAAAACTGATTCTGAAATTGAATTCTATTTTATATGTGACGAATCTGAGACAATAAAAATGTCCATTCACTTTTCTATATTGAAATACTGAGTAGTAAATAACATCGAATAATTCCAAACTTACTCTCGTGATTTTTAAATACTGTTAGCGCATCGTCAACATCATTGGTATCATCTTCCATCTTCTCATCTTCACTTTCAGCTTCTAATTCATCAATTATTTCATCAACATCACCGACATAAATCATTTCCTCTTCGTCGAATTCTTCCATGCCTTCCTCCTCATCCCTTAAAGGACTATCTTCCGTTTGGCGCATCTAAATAATTATTATAAATTCATTTATTTTACTTTTCTTAATAAAATATAACCTCACTGTAAATAACTGATGAATGATTACTAAAATTGATAATTTAGTAGTGATATATGCAATGAGTATGAAAGATAGGTTATGTTATTTCCCACCTTATGTTAAGACATTATTAACCAAATATCAGTAACAATTTACCTTGTTGTTTTATAAAATATATCCTTTTAGTTAACCAAGAAAATATTTCGTCAACCACGACACGTGTGATTGAATAAATCTCAATAATGCTCTAAATGAGAGATAAGTCGGTATACCAGATATCTTTTACCGGCCGAGCCTAGAACTCACAAAAATATCTTACCATAAGAGATCGATAAGGCAGGGAATAAAATTCCAGTTGGTAAATTGGTGCAATAGGCGTCTCTCTAGAAATTGTAAAAGTTTGTGAAAAGCTTTATCAGCACTAATTGATTGAGTATACATATCCATCAAAATTAATAACTTCCACGAAAACTACTGAGATGAGAAAGGAAAAATCGCCGTAATACAAGAAATATCTGTTTGATTAGAAAAGAAATATCCATTATTAAATAATACAGAGAAGAATTGGCAAATTCAAATCTAATGGCGGTTGAACACGATTTGTAATTGGAGTCACATCAAAGTCAAATTGAGCAGATCTATATAAGTATACTACACATCTTTCAGAAAGTAATTGGATTCAAGTGAACATAGTGGGATAGAAGTGTAGTGGATAGTTTGGTATTCGAATTCCCGGATGACCACTACTTCTCTATACAACTCTGTATCTCCATCCCTGCCTCTGTCTCTCTGTAGAGCCTTTAGCTTGTATAAGTACGTTCAAAAGTTTGGTAACCACATCTAACTGTGTAACTTCTCTTAGTTCTCAGCGACAAGTCCTTCCATTTGCTTCCACACAAATTTGTTCTCTCATCGCATTCAATGCATATATACATGCATATATCCAAATATAACTATGAGGACAATGCTTTTGCACCTGAACCTATATATACATTAATACAACGTATAAATCATCATGATTTTATTATATCCACGGCTACCAAATACATGTTCACTATTTCCACGTTTTGGGATTAAATTACCCAAAGCGTCTCTGCCAATCCCAGTACATGATAGTTATACCACAGCAATGAAAGCATATTGAAGTGGAGTTACATCGTAAAACCACATACAACATGGTGGTAAATTCGGCAGTAGAGTAATAATACTCTCGTAACAATGGAATGGCATGGATCATACATGTGTGCATATGTAGAAAGAGATATATATTCATATTGCAGTGATATCACGAATTGCAGTAAGTAAGCCCTGGGGAGATAGATGTATACAGACGTGTACATACAGGAATGCATGACGTTGAATATTAATTCGCCCATTCAATTATTTTCTCTGGCAATTAAATTTTGTCTCTAGCTAATGGACAGAAAATTGCAACTCAGGTAGGTATATGTGTATATGGATGTATATCAAACGGAAATATGTATGCAGATGTGTAGGTTTATCAGTCCGGGAACTTTTTAATTGAATATTTAAGATTTTAAGTTTCGTTTCTGGTATTGAACGGATTTCGTTTATATTAATAAGTCACAATCGCAGTTTTAATATTGAGCAAACAATTTGAGAAGGTTCCACAACAGTTCTGGGATTAATTGAATACTGGTACAATTGCTTTCTTCTTGGTAATTTTTATACTCAAAAGTATGTCACTTCTGATATTCGTTCAGTATTGTTGAAACTCTGAACAATCACTCTGAATCTTGGATTTAATCTATTGTTATGTGTTCTTGAATTTCAGTAATCGCTGAGTGACATCCTAAATAATAATTACCAAACATCAACAGAGACAATCATGATTGTGATTAAAATATTTTTGGAACTTGTTAGAGCTTCTTTGAAATAGTCCAATCATACTCCATGCCATTGTAGTCAACTGGCTTACAATACAAAAGAAAACTAGCAGAAAGAAACTTTTAATTGTGACTTAAAATCAAAAAAAGTCGTCAAAAAGTTGGACGTAACTTAGATGTATAGTTATACACACATGGATATACAGTGTATATGGATACATAGATAGTAAAAGATATACAGTCCAGTCTCACGAGACACACGAAAGGGAGAAGAAAGATAATCAATCGAGAGCAAGGGTAAACTGATATCTTATCAAAGTTAGCCCATCTTAACGCGAAAGTTGGTAGAGTTCGCGGAACCAGTAGATCCTTCTCTTTCTATCTCGCGATCCTACAACCTTCTTCCTCTCTATTTCTTCTTTATTCGTCTTCTCGCATCTCACCAGTCCTCACCAGATCTTCGTCTTCGTCGTCGTCATCGACATCCTTATTCGTCCATTTCGTCCGTTGGGCAAAAGCCGTTCGTACGACCGTCAAGCCGAGTGACTATATCTGAACCTTCAAACTCCCTTTTCTTCATTCTCTCTCCTTTACTCTCTTCTCCATCTTCACCAGTATATATGCTGTACATCGCGAGACTTCTCTCATATCCGTGAGCCTTGCGTAGCTTCAACACTAACTTAGATGTGGAACTTTGTCGATCAAAGTTGAGGAAGACTTCCGGCCCACTTCCGTACACTCTATATATATTCCATTGCCGTTTCTGCTGCCTCTACGCCAAGAACTCTAGTAACAAAACAAACACAATATAAATGTAATATCAGCTGCCATTATATGTATAATATAAATAACATTTGACTTTATTAAACTATCGTGACTAATCCATATTGTGTTTGTATTACAGATGACTGCTGAGATTTTATATATTGCCGAGGATCAAATCGCTTTTGGACCAAACAGAAATACCAATGGGCCAAAACAAATTGCTACTAAAATGAAAATTCCAGCATATGAGTATGTGCTTGTCTGGTTTCATTGTCAGACGTATATAATTTAAAATTACGTTTAGCTATTGGCTTTGTAAGGTAGTCCAGGCAATGCACGAAGAGCGAGGAAAGGGATAATCGTGAAGCGTGGACATTAAAACTGAGAAGCACGTACCAAGAGAATGGATAGTTATACTTGGCATGGTGACAGGGACCAATCTCCGGCACTGTCCTCTTATGTCCACCACCTCAATTGCCTTGTTGAGTGTGAAGTGGACAGGAGATGATGAGGAAAAAATATATGAGAAGGAGAGAATGATGAAAGCAGATATAATCGGAAAGATGCGCAAGCATTTTTATATTTATTCATCTATGAGGATGATTTGATATGAACGGGATTTGATATGTCCCTGTTCTGATATTAATTCACTTTTGTAGTAAGTATGTTAGGTATACTGTTGGATATATTATTACATTGTCACTTCTTTCTTTTTACTTCATATGGATGTCACTTTACTGTGTGTCACAAATTGGAGTATATAGGAACACAGAAGTTGGATTAATTTCCGCAATGGCAGCCGTTCCATTCTTATTTCCCCTCACGTTCACCACCCCGAGGGAGTTTCACTCTCGTCCATACTCTTCCTCTATACGGATGTAATGGACCTGAGAAACAGATAATTACCGTCTCTTCCGCTCACTCGCTGTTTCTACCCCAGTCTTGCCACCTACATGTATATATATAAACATTATATAGGATATCCATCGTTTCTCGGGGGATTTTCTATTGGGCACGTGAATTTTTCCCCTCGTTTATCCTGGGGTTCGATGTCCCATACTATTGTAATGTGCCTTGCGTTGTAATAGCCTTTGCGTGTTTCGGCGTTTCTCACCTCACCCCTCATTAAATTCACCTACGCTTCATTCCAACTGCAGCAAACTTCTGCTAGGGATATATATCTATTTATATTAAGGGAAGGTGCTACGGAAATTGATCGGAAAAACATCCTTCTTCCGGAGTTTTTTATTCTACACTGTGCTGCAAACTAGTAAAGATATTGTTAGACTAATTGCAGTACTAATTGGAATGACAATTTGTGATGTGAATGTTAACATGTCGATTAAAAGACCAACTTTTATTGGATATAATGGAATGGTTGGAGGGAAAATAAGAATTTGAGAATAATTAGTATATATCAGACGACTCTGAATTGACAAGCAATGAAGAACAATTTTTTTATGTCATTGCACTTTTGATCTCTTCAAATATTTACTATTAATATTTTATAAAAGTTATTATGTATGATCTTAAATGTTGCCCATTTCAATTCTTTTCAATTTTTCTCATTCAATAGAAAGAATAGCAACAATAATTGGATAACTTTGATGGTGTTCTTTCCATTATTCTCAGAAACTTCCCCCAGACTTCTTTATAAAGACGAATGAAAAAAAAATTCGTCTACATCAAAAATTAAAACGAAGACTAATTGTTCGAATGAATTAGTCACGCACAAGCTTTTCGGTTGAAACAGTATATTTATCCTTCACACATGCATATAACCACGTTTTGTTTGAACGATTGCATGTGTGACTATTAACCACACCCATATTCAATATAAATACCTCAAACAGTAACAAAACGAATGGAAAAGAATAAAAAAAATAAAAACAAAAATAGAGAGAATGGAAAGAAAATTAACAAAAAAATAATACAATGTCGCGTGACTACTGATACTTGAGTTTCAAGAAGGGTAGTATGGCTCATCCATTTTTATTTCTGCCCTCTAACTTCCTTCCTATCTTCACCCTATCACTTATAAACAATTTTATTTACTATTCATTCATTTAACTTCGCCAAAAAAAGTAAAACTGAATTAATTTTTCTGTGTTTTTTTTTTCAGCTCTCTGATGAATTGCCATAAGTGATATCATATTCATATACAAAATATAGTTTAATAAATATATGAGTATATGAACAAATATATGAATGTGTGCCTATAGGAACACCAAACCCCTGTTGACGTTTCACCAATCAACGCAGGGATAAATAATGACTGGTAACGTATATACCGTCATATCGTAGCCCTTGGGAGTTTACGGAGCTCTGACACGCAAAATGGTTCTGCTAATAGGCACATACTGCTATATGTACCGACATATATATATATATACTTCGAACCAACCCTGCTGTCTAACCAGCGTATGTGCCAATCCATTTTCACTATGATCCATTTGGGCTATCCACTATATTTTCTAAATCATATACCTATCAAATATATTTTATGTATAGATATATTATTTATTGACATTGAGCACATTTCAATACTTTCCGTAATTAATTACACAAGTTATTAAAATTGTATTGTTGATTTTAGGGAATTATTTGGAACATATTATTCATTGTGTGATCATCGTTTTTGAATCCTATCTTTTCAATTACATAATTAATTTGTTATTTGATGATGCTTTTATATGAAATTAAGCTCTTAGTAGTAGATTTTTAATCTCTTTTCCCGTAAATACGAAATTGTGATATAAAACTCACCAATTTGGAATCACATGATAATAATTAATGAAAATCCCTAATTGAAAGTCGTGAATATTTTTTTATTCATTCAGAAAATCATTCAGTATTTGTTATTTCATGAAAATAATTTCCTTTCTATTATATCGATATAATTACAGCGATGCTGTAATGAAGGATCGTGAATTTTAATTAATATTGAAACTGATAATGACACTTATAAGTTGTAATCATAAAAATTTTAATTACAAAATTACAAAATATTTCTCTAATATCCTTTTTGTTGATGAAAAAGTACAAGTGAAAAGTAATCAGAAGTTTTGTTGGAAATATATCTTCACTGTTTGATACTGTTCCATACACAGATCACCTATATTATTCTATAGTAATATACTTGATAACCTTTTCTCTCTATTATTTAATTTTTTTTATTCTTTCATTTTAGGTTGTATATACGAAAGAAGAATGTTACGATAGTTTGAGAGAAATTTTCGTTGTTGAACGTGAAACGTTCACTCTTTCTCGTCGCGTAACTTAGAAAATACGAGGCTTCTTCACCGAGTAAAGGACACGGCTCCTTGGAGGTCTAAGAGGTTGATGCTTTTAAGGATATAAAATACGTTTACGTCCATGTGTATATTTTTCTTGGATGTGTTAAGTCTCTCTCACGCCCTCTTATATATATGTACACGAGTGGAGTTTGTCGTAAAGCCGCATGATCTTTAAACACAATCGATATAAACATCACATGGTACAGTTTGTGGTTTAAAAGACGTTCGTGCTCATATATACGTTATACAGAGTTTTGTTAAAGATACTGCAAGGCCTGTTTCGCCGAGATAACTTCGTATTAAACTAGGTATGTACCCTATTACATTATATAAAGTTGGCAACTTCCCGCTTCTATTTAACTTTATTATCATGATGTATTTTTTTTCGTATCGTACTTGTTTTCCTTCTTTTTATTCTGCTCTTCTTTTTCAATGAAATTTTTTAGGGTATATTGACTGACGAAGGACTCCAAAAACTTGACCAATTATCATCAGGGTATATAGTGAAACATAAAGAAAAGAAGGAAAGAAAAATAATAATGAACGATGGAGAAGAAAAATGAAACAGGGAGACTATAAATAAGTGAGTGGAATAAATGGAGAGGAAGCGGCGTGAGGTGTGTAAGAATGACGTCGTAAAAATGGGTATAAGACTGAGTAAGAAAGTCTGCGGATATGCGCCGCACCGAGAGCTTACAGCTCAATGAATATTTAAACTCGAAAAGGAAGAAGCAACGAAAATAGCAGAGGTAGAGAGGAATGCAAAAGAGGTAAGGAAGAACCCCCTGCACCGCATACATATACGCCTTTTAGTGTCCCGCGCATTTTATCAATGATTGAACGTGGTGTACGTCGCGCCCGCAACTCATACGTTCCCGTCAATGTTTCTAACACGTTTTATTCTTTTTCAATTTTTTTCTGTTTCCCTCACTTTCTCTATTTTCTTTGTAAAAGTTCTTTGTGTCCTATGGTCTTGCGTCTAATATATCACCGATTGTTTTCGCAAGCGCGGCTCAAGTCACTGTGAGAGATAAGCGCACATTAAATATATATATATATATATAACTATACATATACATACATATATATAAGGGAATATATATATAATAAAAGTCATGGCATAGTAAAGCCACCCACGAAACTGACATAAAGATAGACCATTAGTTTGTGCTTTGATATAACACACGTATCATCAACGAAAAATTACCCATTTAATTCTGCGTGTTCACAAATTAATTATATTTTTGTTCTGATAAGAATGGTCATGTTATTGAGAGAAGGGTTTATCTACTATTCATAATGTAATCAGGATTGTAAGAGATAATTTATGAGTTTGGATAAATGAATGTATAAATATTTTTCCCGGTTTATTATCCAAGCATTTATTCAGAATGAAATCTAGGAATGTTCCACTGCTTGGATGAATATCAGATTCATATTATTTTTATCAATATCTCGAGTCGGAAAATCCGAGCACTTTGAAAGAATTTGTGAGCTGAGGAAATATTTTTAACATAACATTTCTTGTTACAGTCTCAGAGATTTTTTAGCAAATGTCTCGATTGGATTTATTTTTCTTATGACGCCGGATGTCATTGTTAGGTCAATCAATGCGTGAATGATAATGAATATATATCTTATCCAGGCATGATGTCTAATAAAATAAGAAAAATAATAAACATTCCAGAATACTTGGAATTTTTACGAAGAAAACTCACAAATTTTTCTAGTATATTCGGTGAAGAAAATTATTCTGAACATGAAGAACCATTGCGATTCACTTTAGATGAACGTTGATGCAGATTTACTGCATAGCAAAATGTTCTTTTGAATGTCGGAATTTGTTCACGTCTTTTTTTTTCTCACAATTTCTTCCACCGAGACATCAATAAACACTGCATAGAAGCCAATTATTTTATACATTGTCAACTGAACCATAATAAATTCTTGAAATTCATTAAATCCAACATCTATGTAGATCATCCCATCGAATGCATCTCAATGTGTGTTGGTACCAACCACATGCTGATGATTGAACAAAAATTCGATTGTGTAATCGGAGACTGTATGTTGCGTCATCAACATCAATGGAATACTTCCAACGTGTGACAGCTCGAGATGATATAAAGTAGGGATATTATTGTTACAAATTTGAATAGCTATGCAGTTGCCATGGCGACAGTTTTATTCATTTTATTTGTGTATCAATTATCCAATATGAATTCAACAAAGAAAATTTCATTAACTAATTTATTACACCTGTAGCAGTATCCGAACAATTCAAAAACATTCAATGAATCCAACAAATAATTCAATGCATGAAGAAATCGATAAGAACGATCAGTACATTTCATAATGAAAATAAACATCAGATACATATAAAATCTAAAAACTCTTCCCCAGACAAATCATCATGAAAATTCTAATCAAAGAAACCATATTTATTTAATCCAACATCAAACACTTCTCTCAATATTGATCAAAGTGAACCAATGCAAAAATATATTTTCAAAAAAATGTCATACATAAATAAATGAATAAATAACCGCATGCATATTTAAATATATGTGCATGCATGTAGGGACAATTTATCAGTATGCGGAGCAAAACGCAAGCTAAAAAGTATGATAGAGAAAGTCAGCTAGTGATACATACACATATAGATAGCGTGAGTTTAAAATTTCCCCGGAGAGTGTGTCGAAGGGTGTTCTCCGCATTTCATCGTATACGCAAGAGGAGCAAATGCCGAAAGCGATATCCTGTTCACAATTCTCTCGACGTGCTTGCCATTTTATTTGATTTCGTTTTTCACCTTTCTTTTCTTTCTCACTCACTTTCACCTCCACCTCTCAGTAGTATTCTTTCTGTTTTTACACTTGACTAACACACATGAGGGGATAAAAAATACAGATGTTAAAGGCACTAAAGTTAAATTGTATGCCCTGTAAAGTATTTCTATGTGCGTGGGTGTATGTTCATGTACAAGTTACTATGTAAACACACATATACAATATGTAAAGGTTGACGAATGACAAACAGCGGTTTTGAAAAGATTTCATGTAAAAAAGAAAGTCTGTATAAGCGGATACTAAATGAGCTGCTCCAATGGATGAGCAGAAGATGAGAGTCTTTCGCTGTGAAAAAAAAAAAAGTAAAAATGAAAAAAAAAAACGGAAGTAGTGAAAGAGAAAAAACAAAAATTTGTACATATATATTTCTTTGGTGCTGTATAGGTGAGCTTTCATATAAGTACATATATTCACTCTCATCTGCTTTAGACAGAGCTTTATGTCTATTAGAAAAAATATGAAAAAGAAACATTCTTTTTTCTCTCTTCATTTATCCCAAAGTATCATTAGAGTGAAAAATTTCATTTATAACTGGTCTATACTCAGTGCAGTGTGTTGGACGAATTTATAAGCGGGTAATGGTCAAGAACAAAGCGAAATGAGAGTGAATTGTGGGTGTGAGGAATTGCAGCGATAGTTAAGTGGAATAAGTTCGTATATAGGAGGGAAAATATTGTATATATGTATAAGTATGTGTGTGATAGCAAAGTCGCGTGAGCATGCGCTATTGGCTCGCGCGTATTATCCACACTCTACCCTCAGCGTGATCTCGCTATGGGCTTTTCATTCTGTCAACTTCGAACCGCCGTAAGAGTCGTCACGGAGTATTAAACGCTCTAAAATAGAAAGAAAAAAAAGAGGCAACGTGCTCTATCACATTAACATTAAGTTTTCAATATTGTTCTAATTAAAATTTATATATATTTTGGATATTAAAAATTATTTAGATAGGAAAATTTATTTAAAATTTACTGAATACAGTGAGAGAGAAGTAAGAAACGAAATTAATGAAACTTTCTTTGATTGAAATACATGTTCATTATTTTTTTTATTAAATATTCATTCACCACGTGTTAGTGTCAATTGTATTGACATTTGTGACGCAATATTTAATTGGCGCTTACAGTTTAAGTGTGTGCAAAGTAGAAAATGAAAAATAATTAATTGGTGAACTCAATGAAATGTTATGAAATTGATTGGTAACGAAGTTGTTAATTCAAATTGTTAAATCAACAAGTGCTTCAACGACTGTGACGACGAATGGAATTGCCAGTAACCGCGAACTCATTTTTTTTTTGTTACTTTTTTTTTCAATCCGATTGGTGCGAAAATGTATAGTTGAGTTTTAAATCATTGATGCGGAAATCGTCGACAGGGGATCGTGTGAGAAAGGAAGAGAGTGAAAGAGTGGAAATGAGAAAAAAAAGGTTGGAATAGGAAATAAAAAAAATCGAGAAAAAGAGAAAAAAAAAAACGAGGGAATAAAAAAAGTTAAAAAACGATCGTCAACCATCGGGGGAGTCCTTGAGCTCGTCTCGCGGCTACGGAGATTAATTAAGTCGTGCCAATTAGTTTCCCGGCGAAAAAGGTTCGACAGAGAGTGAAGGAGAATTATCTACAAGCTAGGTGAATCACAGTTGAAAAACTTCATGGCATATATAAAGATAGACAAAACAGTTCGTAAAATAAATATTAATCTTCACTGGTTATAGCAAAATTAATATCTATTGAATGTGCGCGTTCGTGTTTATATATATGTACTTATATTTAATACATATATAAATAAATCGTAGATGTATACGCTTCATTCATCAATGTTTAAAATTATTGAATAATTTTTTTTTCATATTGAAATAAATTATTCAACGTGGAGTATTGAGTGTCTGACCAGAATGTGTCTACTACTACTTATTGCCACGACGTTAGTTCTTGGATTCTTTGGCACAGGTGAGGCAGAAATGTTGAATATAATTATGGGAAAAAATATAAAATAAGAATAATATAGAACTTTAAGAGAAAAAAAAAATTGTAACGACACTTTTTCCCTTTACGACGCAATTTCTCCCTTTTTTTTTTATCTCTCAAACTTTTTACTCTATTCTTTTATACTTCCTGCCTCTTTATCTATTCCTTTCTTTTTTTTTACGCTGTGTATTTCCTTCTTCTCTGCTACAAAGTAAGCATATGTGGAGCCAAACAAGCAGATGCTATAGTCGTAGAAGATTATGCAAACAACAGTGAATTCGATTCAAGTGCACCGCAAATAATCGTAGTTTTAAGGCCATTCTACATTCAAGATAGATACTTACATACATACAAAAATATTCTCACATACACATAAAAACATTCATATATATATATACAACCGAGTAGGTAGCGCGTTTGGCTTCCTCCAAAGATTGTCCCGCGTATTCTCATTAAAATATTATGCCAATATATTCCATCGAAACATCGTTTACGATTTCCGATTTTTATTTTCTACCATTCTATTAATATTTTTTTTCCCATTCTACATTGCCAGATAATATCCATGCCAATTGCAAGCCAACATTCATATCTATTTTGAATTCTGAAGTACGTAAAAAAATAAAATGAAAAAATATTTTTTTATCATACCAGAACAATCCCCCAAAAAAAAAAGAAACAATTTTTTTCTTCTATTTTTTTTTCTCGTTTGAACGTTTATGATCTGGGAGGGTGCTACATATCAACGAAACAGGAAGAGGGTGAAGGCAAGCAGAGGATTATCCCCTATAACGAGTTCCTCGGTGTGTGGGGGCGTGCGTGGGCGTCAGTGAACGTTGCAATATCATATATACATAAATAAATATAGTTCGACATTTTGGATTATAAATTGTGCGAGGGAATAACCGAAATATTTGATGATATTCCAATGGTTCACTGGATCGCATATACTTCACAATATTTTATCTATTTTCCTGTCCATAGATTTGGTTTCGCTCATATTTTGTTCAATACACAAAATTTTTTTTCTCTCCTCACGATAAGCAAACAAATGAGAATATAATCAACTAACAATGAACAAAAACAGAAAATAGAAAAAAGAAAACAGATACATGTACCGCCCATACAGATTACATGTTTTTGCCTCAAATTGGCTTCATCTCAAGAGTCATTTGTGTGTCGCGGATACAATTGGCACAAGGGCTCTTGGTGAAAGCCACAAAGACTTCACGAACAATAATACCCTCTTTTGAAACATAGAACAAACACACATACATATACATCTCAACACGTACAATATCGTCAATCCAAAGAATAATACACATTCATAAACTACAAAGCTACTTAAATTAAATCAATAGCATTTTAATCACATCTCATATTATAGGTATATATATATATATATACATGAACAAATAAATATATATCCACATAGCTTCATCATAATTCTTAATAAATCTCTCGTTTACAACTCAAAGGCCTCCATGGCTTTATATTCCCATAAACTCCTTTATAGCAACGCAATATAATATATGCACGTTGAATTATATTATTTGATAAAGTCTTCAAACTTTCATTTCAATACGAAGACGTTCATTAATTATAAACGCCTCATTCCATAATTCACCCACCCTCATCATATACCCATATATACATATACTTTGAAGCGTCCCTATTTTTTTTCTCTAACAGAATGAATTATAAGGTAGACAGTCGAATAAGCGTGTGCGGAAAACGATGAGGGAAAAAAAAAGAGGCGCTATATGGTTGATGGACCCTCGAGATTGAACAAGAGACAGGGAGGGAGAAAGAGAGAGTGAGTGAGGACAATGATGAAAAACAATGAAAGTAACCCATGCCAGGGCGCTCAGCAATAATTAACAATAGAATCGTAATTGAGGCATTCCCTGTTACACACACATACATATGTAGCCTATGGGGCATTGTGTCCAAAAGCGGACGTGAATTCATAGGCACATTGCAAAAATTCACCTTTCTCTCTTCAATCCCTTGTGTTTCCAACATCGATATGAGCCTTCTTCCGCGATTCCGCTTGCTGGAATACCAGCTCACATTTTTTTACTTTACATACATATGTACGTATACACTCACGTGTCAATATATATACAACTGGTATGTAGTACCACAGTACCATGACCATGAATGGAAAAACAATAGGCATGAGTTTACGTTGCGCTCTGACTGCCGCTATTTAAACTGGCCTCGTACATGCCCCGTTTCCGTCGCACTCTTCCTCATTCTTCCTCTCACTCTTTTACTCTCTTGCTTTTTGCTCCCCCTCCTCATCATTCGACGACCCAAGTCATCATCTTCAATTATATTTTAGTAGCTCACTTCATATACACAATTGTCCCTGGAAAAAAAAGAGGAAATAAATTTAAAGAAAAAAAAATGTATATATAAAGAAGATTGACGTGAAGAGTCTAGAAATATTGGATTAATTTATTATTGAGTATTGTGTATGTGTATTTTTATTTACTGTATAGCTTATATAACTGTGTAAGCAATTGGAGAAAATTGGAGAGCAATTATCCCAAGGGAGATGGCTCGTGGCGAGAATTCACCACTGGAATACGTTATAAGCTACTGGAAGCATTCCTTACAGTTTGTGTGGTCCACTTACTCCAAAAGCGATATATAAGATCGCAGCTTAATTAATTCATAGTATGTGTATAGATGTATGCATGGGTGTGTATGGTGTATGGATGAATTTGTATAGACGATGGATCTGGGGAATTGTCCGAATCCAAATCCCTATTCACTTGGAATTGAGATTGATACAATGAAATTTCTGATGATTATTAGAGTAGATATTACTTGGCTGTTGTAGAGATGACGTAAATGTAGTATTTGTATTATAAATTGGTCGTGTGACATTAAATGTGCCCTTTTTAATTATGTTCATTTGTAAAAGTTGCTTTATTTTTTTTTATTTTCTTCTTTAATTTGTTTCTTGAGAAGGGAACGTTCATAGAAAGTGTCTTTATGTATCTGTATGAGTATTCATATTGTCTATGTATTTGTGAGTTGATGAGACAAGTCGCCACAAACGACTGGCGACTGGCCACTCGACTCTTATGACCCACCCACATTTCATAAGTCAATGACTTTCATCTGAAACAAACGTTAGAGATGATGAATTATTAAGAATTGTATGTACATATCTTTCTTTTTTCTTATTTGATGTATTAAGAGATGGTCTCTGTTTAATGGACATTAAATTGTAAATTTCATGCTATTTTCTTTTGCTAATGGGGTGCAAAAAAAGATATATGTAATTGTGATGTATAAATTAATGAACTCATTAGCGCAAGAGTGTTAGTTCTTCATTTGACAAATAAGAGAAACTTTTTGTATGGATTTTCGAGATTAAATTACCTTCGTGTTCTGGATAGGAAATTATGAGATATAACAATCGAATTTTACAAGCCGTTCAGTGACAGTTGTTTACATATTAATTAATGTCCTTTATCTATTCCTGAACCTTCTAAATCTATTTCGGTAAATATTTTATAAATTGTAGAATTTCGTGTTTCATATGATCTTTTTATCCCAGAAATATTTCTCATTCTCACAATTTATATAAAGGACAAACTTCTAGCAAAGATTGTCCGATTTACAAAATCTCGCCATATCTTTGAAGAGATATTTACAATCAAAATCTTTCGCAGTTATTTAGGTCAATGCACTGCGATTTTAAATAAACAAATAATATGTTAAACAAAATTCACGTAACACTGAATAATTGAAATTAGTAATAACAGGGAATAAATTAAATTGCCACATTTAAAGTACACATTTACCCACAAACATGAAATTGGTTCATCAACAGACCAAAAGTTAATTATTGAAAATTAAAAAATAAAAAAGCTTATGAAAACGCCAACATTAACTGTATGCATACATGAATATTTCAAATGTGTTGGTAGTTTAATAAAATGAAAAAATGATAAATAAAATAGTTGAAGCACTGTGATGAGCGGAGCTGGGTTAATTGGTCATTCACACAATTGACCAATCCAATATATAAACGTTAATCTTAGTTGCTTCCACCTCATGTGCATACCATGTGTAATTAACTATTGCTCTCTCGTCCGTGGACATCCCATTGCGGTGGGAAGACTCTTCCTATACACATTAGTGAATGTATGCAAAAGAGACGTAGGGAGAAAGTGAGGCAGAGAGTGTATAGAAGTCTAGTTATACTGTCCCGCATGGGAGTTGAGTTAATATAAAGAGTCAGACGATTGTCCACGCAGTACAGTGGTATGAACCGCACACATTCAATGCTTGTATTGCCCCATTGTATTGCTGTTAACTTTGTATTGTTCTATGGGATACAATGCCAATATTGCGTCCAACCTGAAACACATGAAAAAATAAAGTAACAACTTCAACAATTATTACTCACAAAACTGCATTGAAGCGAATGAAATTGGTGTGCAAATATTTGCAATATAATTTTTTTAATATTCCCTTTTGTGATGGCGGTAGAGGTATAGTTTTTTTTTTTCTTTAATCAACTCAAACCGGAGACCATGAAATATTTTCATATCTGGGAATTGCTACTATTGGGTTGGTGGGAAAAAAATTGGCGAATGCTGTAATGAAATATGTATGGCGAGAAAAAAGAAAGAAGGTGTAGAGATTTTTTTTTCTTCACAGGGTAGTGAAAAAAAGTTATTAGGTCTTGGCCCAGAAATTAGTGGTGAACTCATAATTTTCCTCTTCGCTCCTTCTATTTACACCGACTCCTACTCATGATTTTTCGTGACCCTATTTCTCGCCTACTTATTATAAGGCTTCATTACTCATATCAAGGTCTAAGTGACTTAAAACCGTATTCAGCTTCTCACTTCTTCATGATCAATTATTTACAGTATGGAAGAAGCAACAGAAGGAGAAGAAGAAATTTCTACCTTGCACACCTTTTTTTTTTTTCTTTACTACCCGCAGTTTTTATTTCTGCACTTTTTATATTTATGCATATATAATCTAGCAATATGACGCAGCACTCTGACTTTAGTGAAAAAAGCTTTTTATTGGATTAACAAAAAAATTGTGACTACAAAAGAAGGAAAATGAAAGTCGAGTAAATAGAGGATATGTAAAGGAATGTATTGAAATTGGCAGAAGATAGGCAGTATGATTTGATTATTGCCAGAGACTACAGACGGAATTTTTTTTCCATTTGTAATGTATGAGCATCGTTCCCTGTGAAATATTTCTGGATGAATTGAGGTGCTCTCGGTTGATTGAATATATATTGGATATTATTGAAGGCACAACCATTGTAAAAGTTGGGTGGTAAAAATTTCTAAGCCACCGTTTGGTACTCTATAACTTCAATAGTTTGCGATATTTAGTAATAATATTCTCCAGGAATTTTCTTGCAAAATACCAAAACTTCTGTGACCACATCTATTTTCCTAACTCTTACGATTATGAGTTTGAGAGAATGTCTTGATGATGTTCGTTTTTTCTTGACTGATAACTGCGAACATCATTTTCAATCTGATGTATAATTCTCGGATGTTATGTTTCATTTTTTGATGAACTGTTAATTAATTCATCTTTACCACCATGACCAATTAACCGAGAGCTGTAAGTTAAGTTAATGGGATACGCGAATGGAATTTGGAGCAGATTAGATAGTTAAGAAGTAACAGATTAGTTAAGTTTCTAGGTACAGAAGTTTCTTTTTACCTTTTGTTCCAAAGTTCAACCATCATACTTGTTAAAAGGGGATTTTCATGTTTTGGTTTGGTAGGATTTGATTCTTCTCTATACTTTCTGTTTTTCCATGATTTTTCTGGGAGTCAGTGCATGGAAGAATTTATCCGAAAAGTTCAATAACATGGGAGCTATGAAGGTTGGCAGTCAACCATACAGAGATCGATAAATATCCACTAAAAACTTTTTATGCGTTTTCATCCGACTAAATGTTTGAAACTCGTTGACATGAAATCCCAAAAATGAATCAATCAATTCTCAATCAATTTTGCTCGATTCGAATATGAATTTTTTATGTCTTAAACTAGAATTTTATCGATATATCAAAATTTGCTTTTTTTTTTCTATAATGATTTCAAGTCAATTGATTTTTCTAAAAGTCGAAACATTTGTTTTGTGCCGCGACGATTCTTCACGGTAATTCTATTTGTTTTCAATAATGTACTCTTAGATTTCACGACCACTTCACTGAATGAAATTGAATTCGAGTTAATCATACCTTGAAATAATGAAAATGTATGATAATTTCTCATTCTTGGACGCTTTATCTGATGATTTCATATCCAATCTTCGTTAAAAAAGAAGATTAGATTGTAATCACAAAAAATTACTTCATTTCGTTGATGTAAAAGCTGAAAAATACGAAATATAGATTCAAAGTATGCAAAAATAAATATTTCAATGATTTCAAACGCTTTTTATCTTCTGTTTGAAAGTCCGTTTCATCATTTCACTTCTGGAAATTGAATCGACTTAGTGAATAGCATACAGAAGCCCATATGATTGTAAAAAAAAACAAATTGATTCACATGAAAAAATATGAAGATTAATTTTTTTTTCAATTTCAGGTGGATGTGTTAAATTCGTTCGACTAGAAGTTCCAAAAATAGTGGATCCACGTTCGGAAAAAATACTATTATACTGCGATTACGATTTAGCGGGCAAAGGATTATTTTCCGTAGATTGGTTCAAGGGAAATGATGAATTTTTCCGATATATGCCAAACGAATTACCGAACAAGCCACCAAGAGTTGATGCATATAATGTTGATGGGATACGAGTGAATCTTGATGAGAGTAATGACAAGCGTGTTGTCCTGCAACAACACGATGGCGATAAGTGGGCAAATCTCGGTGGATCGTACGCCTGCCAAGTGACTGCGGAAGCTCCAGAGTTTGACGTTGAGTTCGATGTGGCAAACATTAGTGTTGGTGTGTTACCACAGCGTGATCCAGCGCTCGAGGGTTTACGTACTCATTATGATGTTGGTGATTTACTCACAGCTGAATGTACATCAGCACCAAGTTATCCACCAGCTGAACTGTCATTTCATTTGAATAATATTCCGGTTAGTATATATATTCATACATATAAACTATCATCTATGAATAAATTCTATGATTATTCACAAACGATTTTACAACACTGGATATTCCAAAGTACAGATTGTGGAAAATGTGAACATTTTCTTTTTACCAACGTCAATTTATAAAGACGTAATAAAACCGGGTATTGGTTCTGGCTAAAATGTCACGTCTCTGGATATAAAAAAGTCGTTGTGCATCCCAACAACGACTTTTTAATCCTCATCAGCATGAGGAAATCTCTCGAGCTCAGTTTGAACAGGGAAAAAGGGGAAAAAAAAAAGATAAATTGTGATCATGATGAATTTCAACGAAAATATGTATGGACACTTCAGAAGGTGCATAACAAGATTAAAAATTATAGACGCAGAATTCTGATATTCCCATAACTGAAAAAAAAAGGAACATTGAATTTTAATAAAATAGAAGAAAGTTCACAAAAGTATGAAAGTCTCTTGGACTCATTTACTTGAATAAATTCCAATAATGGATAAATTCAATATTGAGATGTAAATCGATATGACACTTCTTCAAGAAAAAATCTACACCGTGATAGAAATACTGAAGTTAAATTATTTTATATATAAACCATTTTATCCAGAACTTTTCTTTATTTCAATGATGATTAAAAAATCGCTTTTGGAAAGGTTCTGTACTGGGTTGGAAACTAACCTTTTTTTTTTATACAGTTCTCATATGGTGAGTCCCTGAAACTCTTCTATGTTGTTGTCCTCCAAAGATAGATGATGCTGATGAGGGTTGAAAAGCTGTCGGTTTGTTCCTCTTTCTGTCTCTTCGCTTTCATTCAATATGAGCTACTCGTTCTTGTGAAAAGCTCGAACGAGAAAAATTAGGATTTTTTTTTCATATTGATTTTATAGCCAGTTGGGTTACGATGAATGTCTGCCTATCATTCGGATCTGAATTCCAATTTAACGAGAATTATTGTTCGAATATCGCGTGACGAATGCCAAAAAGCCCTATATGCGCATTTCCTATTTATCTGGCATTAGAAACAGCACCCAGGCGTACAAATATTTTCTTTTTCCAGCTAGAATCAGTGAATACATAAACAATTAACCCAGAAACCGCTGATGTAAACGAAACTGACAATGGAAAAATAAAAACAACTATGCGAGATAACATACAAAACATTGTTATCATTAATTTTTTTAATTACGGAAAATTGAATCGATATGAACTCGTGCGTGCCTCTGCTTCTAGACTTTATATTAATACTTCTCTTGTATACCTCACGTGTGAGCAACTGTATATATGGTCAAAGTGAATCCATGAAGTTTAACTCGAAATATACCAGAGTGTTATTTTACTTCGACCGATTTATACACAAACTTTTTGAAATGAAAGGATTCAGTTCTGATTACAAAATTGTCAGTAAACATTGTAAAAGAGCTTTCGTCCCAGCAGAAGTATTTCTACAGTGAATAAATATTGAATTTGACCCTAACGCAGAGTGTCAAGACAAATTTGAATAAATCACACAAAATCAAACAAATTGTTCACCCTCTTGAAATTAAGACCGAAATTTTTTGGCACCTCCTCTTTATGATTTTAGCCATGTACTATTTGCACGTTCAAGTCGATCATCCAAGTGATCACATGATGGAAATCATCTATTAGATCCACTTCATTCTGAAATTGAAATAGCAATTAAATATAATAAACAAAATAACAAGTGGTCGGTAAAAGAATTAAATGACATCAACAAAAATGGAAGTTTAGCACACATTCGGCTACCTATCAAATAATCTCATGTCATAATTTAGCGTATCCTCATGTGTTTTCATTAACTCTCTGTTATCAGGCAAAAAAAACATTGATGACACAACTCCCCGATGAGGGACACGTTGAGGGTGCCGTCGTCTCCACAACACGACTTGGGCTGTCACTGTCACTTCAGCGTCATGACTTTAATGCGGTTGGAAGTTTGAATCTCGTGTGTCGATCGATTTTACCAGGAATTCCAGGTGCCAAGGCCCGTGAGACCAAAGCGATCGTGTATCTCACCACTAGCAATGAGAAACTTGCCCAAGAGGCAATAACAAAATTTTCATCAGCTGCCGGTGGGGGTTGCAGTATTGCTCTCACACGAAATATTGTTATTGTCAGTACAGCGACAATTTTTTTCAATTATCTCCATATTCACATTGTAAATCCCATTCTGCATACTGGATAATTCGAAATGTGATGACAATTGATGTTGGTTCAAGCTGAAAAAAAAAACATCCACAACAATACAATTGAAATATTGGATATTACATCAGCAATCGAATGGACGGATCCGATACGATATTACCTTGTAAATAGTGTACCATTTGACCTGATTTTACTTCACTTTTCATAATTCTTCATTAATTCATTCATTGACTCATTGATTCATCAATTTAATCGCTCTCATTTGAATAAACAATTACTTTACTCGAATAAATTCTGTTCTTTTGTTTATATTGGTTTGTTAAACCAATCAACCCTTCTCACCTACCTGAAAGAAAAATTGCCATTTTCATGAATCAATATTCTATCTAAATTGATAAAACCTCATTCTATTTCTTGGATCAATCACCAACCCCATATTCAAAAGAGTTATTGTTAATCAAAGGAATATTTTTTTTTTGTCACCCGTTTGCACTCTTTATACAGAGTCGCGCGTGAATAAAGAAAAGAAAAAAAAGGAGGAAGATAACAAAAAAAAAAGGAAAAATACCCGTCAAACTCTCTAATCCGCTGTGGAATGAAATGGGTCTCTTGGTAAAAGCCTCGAATTGGAATGAAACGAAGAAGTGCGCAGGATGTTGGGAATAGATAGAGCAAGTCAGAGTGATAGGGGTTGGGTGAGCAAGAGAGAGTGGGAAAAATAGAATGAGAGTAACGGATTCTTCACGAGTCCGTGGTGAATCCTATATCCGTTCAACTTTTACGGCTTCGGGATTTAGGCGAGCGTCAGTCTCTGCGTTGCCAAATTGAAATGGGTGGTGGCATTGGTGTAACCAAGCGTGAAACCTTTCGCAAATTTTTATCATGCAACTTATAGAAATATACATATATAAATGTATGAACATATATATGCATATATGCATAAATAGAACAACGTTATTTTCACTTTTGCCTTGTGTTCAACCGCTATCTACATCGTTGTAAAAGATTCCATAAATATAGATTAATTTTTTGCATTTTCCTTTTTTTTTCTCTTGTCGTAATGATGATACTGTGCACATACTGACGCGATTCGAGAGATTGCACGTGCCGGCTCTGATTAAAGCTCAAACGATAAAAGCAAGCACATGTGTACATAAAACTATATTTTTCCATTTATTCTATGTACACAAACATATTTATATGAATATAAAATTACTTATAATGCACCGAAATGTACTCACATCATGCATATGGATGAAGAATAATACATCGATATGCGAACATCTCAATGAAGATTAACATAAAAAAAAAAAAATAAATGTGTAGTGAATATAACCGGGAAAATCCGTTCATTTTTACCTTGTCAATCTAGTTCCATTGAGAATTTAAAGTGTTTTTCAAAAGCTACAGTTTTTTTTATAAGTTTTTTAAAAGCTCAAATTTCTGTTTCGATCAAGGACATGACGATGAGTGAATGCTTTCATTCATTCAATGACCGTTGATAACACTCTGATCATGAGTAATTGCAATTTGTCAATGCTGAATTCCATCTCTCTTCTTCAACCGTATAAAATTTGAATTCAACAACTCTACAGCTCACTTCATTCAGTTCACTATATCGATAAAGAACAGTTGTGAAAATGCAGTTCGATTATGTTCGACCAACCTTTAACCTCAAATTAATTTTATCAACATATCATAATAATTCATCAACATTAACATTGATGTATTTACGTAACTTGTTTTTTTCCACTTAATAATATCAAATATTATAATAAACAAAAATATTATAATGTTGCGATGAGAGATAAAGTATAGAACTATATCCGAGTAAGGTCAAGGGAGGCTTATAGAGCATATTTGCCTGGTGCACCAGTTGCCAGCCCCAGAATAAGTAGCCTCTGGCTGTTTAACTCACGACAACGTGCCCATACAATTCTACTTTTGACTCTGGGCTTACTCTTACTCTATCTCTCTCTTCTACTCTCGCGAATTCACGAGCACCTTCTCTGCTTCAACTCTCTCTCTATCCCTCCATGTGCGAATTGCCTCCAGCAGTTTATACATATGTGCCAACACCATTCAAAGTGACTTTAACATCTCTCTGGATCATATACCTGTACGAAAACATATCTTTATATATACATACAAAAGTATATATAGTTAGTCTATATATACATACTTATACCTACTGTTCGACTTCATTATTTTGTAGGATATCAGCACAACAACAAACTCTGAACTACTTAAATTTAATGATAATGCTTGGATGAAGAGTCATCTGTCCTTTTGTCTTTAAGTACTTGATCATGATGGTACCATGTTCATAAACTGACGATAAACTATCCACTTGAGATATATATCTATGAATATATATAAATATATATTTACCCAGGATATGAGTGTGCAAGTGTGTCTCACCAGGATATCCGTTCGTCAAGAAAATCATATAGGATACACCCGGAGCGCTTTCAATATCCGTTATTCCTTGTGTATCCTGCTTCAAACGTTCAGGTATATATGAACTATGTATAAACATTCACAATCGATGAATCAAACTTTTTGGCCAATGAGTTTGTGTATTCTCCACATTGCCCCTCACATTTTTTCTCCTTCGTTTCTGTTTCTTATATCGATATTGCGGATAAAAGTAGCTGAACAAACAGAAAATTCAAAGTAATATAATTCGAAGTTGGAATACCGATTTTGAAATATACATATATATATTTTATATTATGTGTATAAATAACGTGGAAAATGTTGAAGTTTGTGGGCAATTGGATGAGCCTTTTTTGGACTTGCATATATACATATAGAAATACCGTAAGAGGATTCTCTTGTTTTTCACCAGCGACCACATCGAAGAGACGACCTATTCTCATTGTGAATGGTATGGAATTGAGGGTTCGGAATGGATAAAAAATAATAAAAAGAAGAGAGAAAAAAGGAAAAGGGGACGTACGTTTCAACAGCTTTTTTTGTTGGCATCTGCAGGCGATTGAATCTTAAAGGCGAATTGCAATTGTAAAAGCGTTAGCCAATTCGTTGAAAGTCCGATCAAGCGTCGAACAAAAAAGCAAATGGATAGTGCTTATACATATATGTAAGTATATATATACATATATATGGATGTATATGTGGCGGCTTGGGGTTTCTTCTTTTTTATCGAGTGTGCTAATATTCCCCGACCTCCGTCGACGTCAATTTGGTGCACTAAATATTGGAATAAATTCTGGCAAGAACACTTCGAAAAGCGGACACTCAACTTTGTGCGATACGCGGGCTCACATTTATGCTGAAGAAAGAGGAATAAAGAAAGAGGGTGAATCTGAAATACAAGAGAAAAAATATATGTATATATATATATATATATATATATACAGAAGTGTATAATGAGAGGAAAAAAAAGGTGAGATGATGATGGCGGGGGTAGTAAATGCCCTTATCGTGTGTTCGCTTCACTGCGCGCCTCAAAATCGTCTAGAAGAGAGGAATAGGCTTGGTATGGTGGTGTTGGTGGCGGGAATAGAAGTTAGGGAGGATAAAAAGCAGACGAAGGATGCACACTCTTCTTTTGTGCGTCTTGTTTCACTATTTTTATCATTTTTCTTTATGAGTATTTACATGGATTATTTGTTTTTTTGGAATATGAGTTTTTTTTTCTGCTGTTTGGATATTTTGTTCTGTTCTTTTCTTGTGCAATCTTGAAGATTGGAATGTGGATTATTATTGTGGATTATTGTTGGGTTGGTGGACAATGAAGAAAGAAATGTTGGTGTGTGAATAAGTTTTCTTTGGGGTTTTTTTCTCTTGTTATTTAGGCGTGGTGAGGTTGAATTGGTTCTTTTAAGTTGTGCTGTATTGTTTTATTATGTGGAATGGAGAACGCGGGTGAAATGAAGTTGGTTGATATTTTGGGACTGGAGTAACTTCTTAAGTCGAATAATATTTCGTAGTTAATTCTATTCTTGATATTAATCGGTAGAGTTTTACACTATTGACATACCTGAATATACTGTGATCAATGTTATAATTTTAGGCTGAAACATGACGAAGATGTATCTTGAACTTCGGCATTCGTATCGGGTTGCTGCACCCTTGGGACACTGATTGGTTATCAATGTCATCAGCCAATTTCACTTTGATCCAAAGTTGCCAAGGCAAATTTGATTTACATATGTTTGTGGGCAATACACAAATGAAGTTTACAGCGTGAGTACATCAAAACTAGAACACGAGTAAATTGAATGCGATCCTGATAAGACTTTGTCTCTTATCGACAAATCAACGCGTATCAGACTACAAATGAATCACATGTGTTCATCATATCACTTGTAACTAAAGTGAAAATTTATAAAGACTGAAATGTCGTATCTCAAATTCGGAAGGGCGAATAAATCTTGTTACGGTTTGTCAATTCAAAGTCTCCCAAACATGAATTAATAAACAGGCAAAATAACAGATGGGAGGCCTGAAAGCAAAAAGTCGTACATTCTCCAACTGATCTACTTTTCTGACATCAATATTTCATATAGTTATTTTTGTTTTCGGCAAAGGGACACATCATCTCAATAATGTATTGTCCGGTAAATTTCCAAACAGATAACACACAATTCTCCAATTACATTAACATTATCCAAGACACCTCATCAATCCCATTTCTATTCCCTCAAGACATAATCGATAATGCTCTTAATGGAATTCTTTTTTGCACCTTGGAAGACTATGCCAGGCCATGTCATGTTATCTACATAGTCAATGCAATGTATAGAATACACCCTATTGCCTATTCACATTCTGTTTCCCAATAGTTTTAGAATGATTGCTGCAAGAGAAAGGAAATCATAATCCTCTTTTCCATTTATATTGACGGATAAGGTGTAAACTGGTACGTACGACTTTTTGCCTTCAACGCAATAAATTTTCCATTGATTGGATGAAAGTTGTTTATCAAAACGGTACGTCATGAATATTTTATTATATGGATATCGGACTTTGGCTTTTTTCATTTCTCACAAGATTAATTAATAAGTGATATATATTTTTGTAGATTTGATGAAAAGTTATCACTTGCCAGTGTTCACACTCTGCCAATCATATTATTGAACAATTCTCATATCAATCACGATACAGACATTATTCTTCTTCTCATGTAATAAGAGAGATATCTATGTCCATAATTCTGTTTAAATCCCAACAGACCACTTTGACTGAAATTAGACTTGCATCTAGCGTCTATATGATTTGATTCAGAGTTGAATATGACTTTGAAATTAATTTCAAATTTCATTTCGATTCTATCTATACATATACAGAAAATTGGATCTCATATCCATCGCATGGCTTCTAATTGGAATATAAATCCAATGTTACGATCTAAAATTAACGTTTAAGCAACAATTCGTAACGTTTTTATTCCTCTCAATCCTTCTGACATGACGAATACCCATATTATGTTCATTTCCAGTTACCATCATTCAACTTTGTAACAATATGTAATAAGAAGAAGAAACCCCATCAGATAAAATAATTTGATGTATAGTCTTAACATTTTTATCAAAGTATCAAAATGTCTAATAGAGGTGTAGAGATCTCTGTATCAATATCCAATTGTATAATGCATTATTTTATTTGTTCTAAACTATACATTGCTGCACTCATGTCACGCATATATGTACACATGAATAAAAATTTATGTGGCTCTTTCTTCAATTGTCGATATGCAATATAACGTATATATTTCATAGATGTCTCACGTGTCCGATTACGGTGGAGCACGCGATACCCATTTCAGGGAGATGGGTATGACCCATGGGGCGTATATATGGTCGGTGAGGGAAAATGTGAAACGATGGTGGATGATCGGCAAACCGTCATGCGGGAAAAGGCGTATAGGCACTCTGTGAATAGCCTCACGTATATAAAAGCATCTAGGGGAGATCTTCACCTCCTGTTTCCTTCTAACTCGCAAGGGAATTTTCAACCCACAACATTCGAAGGCATCGTTCATATGAAACCTACATATATGTACAAATGTCCCATATGTTTATGCGTAGGTATATTTTTTAGTTGTTTATTTATTAGATGAATATCGAATATATTATTACTTATGTTTGTTTTATCATATTATTCTCAATTTTAGATATTCGATCACGCGATATGAGTTTAATTTGAGTGATGAAGCAGGATGTACTGGCGTGATTTGGTATACTCACTTTGATGTTTAATTATCAGAATGTGATCTAAACTGTTATTATCGACACGTTATGTTGGTGGTGTAAAATGCACGATCATCAAATTCGATTAACTTCTTTTATCATCGTTGATTCACTGTGCGTGCGTTTGTATATGTATGTTCTTTCAAAATTCCTTCAATTTACTGGATTGTTATTATACCATTGTTAATCGAATGAATGGATAAGAATAGTTAACTGTGATTTAGAATGTAAGGAAAGAGAAGAATAATAAAAAATGGAATGAAGAGAATTCGAACAAATACGAAAGGTAATTGTTACGAAGAAAAAGTTGGCAAATAATAAAATGGTACGGAGTAGCAGCGGTAGTAGAAGGAAAGACTATCTACCCCCGATGAATACAATTCCCGTGAGTGTAATTTTCTTTCGACGTTGCGTTTCCAGTCTATGTGTGTACATTTCACGATAATGATATTTTCAGCAAATAATTTAGTTGTTTTCTTTCCTTGTTCATATCGTTTTAATGGATATGAATCAATGAAAATTGTTTTGTTATTGTCTATGAAACAATTATTAAATGTTTGATATAGCTCATATTTCATCTGCAACAAAAGAGTGATGGATAATGAAAAAATAGGGATTTATCTAGTGAGAATATTGTAGTGCACTTTTTGTCTCTCTTGATATCAAGTTGACCATTGAACGATATTGGCGGTTAATTAACTCGACCCTTCAGAATGACGTCGCGTGTGTACGTGACACCTTCTCTAAAGCCCGAGTTATTATCGAGATTGAAACTCAAACATATATGATCAATGATTTTTCATGGGAAGACGGATTAAAACTGTGATGCGAAAATAAGTAAATAAATGTGAAAAAAAATCGAGTGATATTAATTGAATTCTTGTAATTATCAATTTTTGTGAATATCAAGAATATGTTTGAGTAATGTTTCATTCACATACAACTGATTATAATAAAATATAGATAAATTGAGAAAGAAATTGCATGAGCTTTTCCAATTTTGTAAAGGATTCCACGTTTATTTATTATTTCATTGTACATAGTTAAATGGAATGATCTGTTGATGAAGTTTATTTTATCAATGATACACAATCATATGAAATTTGAATCAGTCAATGTGATAGTAGAATTGCGAAGAAAAATGATAGCAATCATAGTAGCTTTATATTTTGTAATATATATCTTTAATTTATCACGAATTTGGCAGTTCATAAACTTTGTGATGGCGAGCATGAAGATGATTGTGACATTGTAAAAAATGAATCAGAGTGCAAAAGATGGGTGACACACTTGAATATATATATTTTACATATTTTTAAATTCACCAGTTCCATTGGCGTTAAGCATCAATATATTCGGATTTTCCTTTTCAAAGGCTGTGGCGTCTCTTCTACCCTCTCTTTCCTCTTGTCCCCATTCACCGAGTGTTCCACGCATCACGTCAGGCTGTTGTCGCAATATTTCCTCCTCCCTCTGTGATATTACTAATAGTTTACGGTTGGAAAATAATAAAAAAAGAAAAATGTCGATATCAAAATGAAAAATGATAATGTAAAAAATTCAATTTTGTCGAGAAAATTTTATAACTTCATGCTTTATATAATAATGATATGAACAAACCTGTTTGTCTGCTTGGGCAAATTTGTCAAACATATTCGCATATAATTTTTTCTCCTTAGCGATATTTTGTTTTATCATGTTGTTACAAGCTGCTATTTGTTTAACGGCCGCAACATTTTTTGGTTCGACATTTAGTACAGCTTGGAAATCCTTAAGTGCTTCTTCAGGTGATGAAAGTGCCAATTGTGCTTGCCCTCGTCTAAATAATGCTTTTTCACTCTTTGGATCAAGTTGCAATGCTTCATCGCATGCACATTTTGCTCCGAAATTATCATTTGTCTTCAACTTGAATAATGCAAGATTGAGATATCCTGATAGGAGCAATTGATCACGCTCTGCTTTTATCTCATCATCGAAAACTCCACCGTCCAAGTATTCAATAATTTTTCTACACATTTTAACTGCCAATGTATATTTTTCGGCTTTGAAGTAATTTGTTGCTTTGTCTTTGTAGAGTTTCGCTTGTTGAATTTTTTCTGGACCTTCCATGGACCAAGTGGCTGCAGCCTGAAATATATGAATTTTATTAAAATTTAAATGAATGATAAATTCAGATTCCAGTTAATTTTTTGTCAATTTAATAACATTGAAATACCTTCTCGAAGTTCTTCAAATCCACAATGTATTCAACATCAGCTCCGGGGGGAATATTAAATTCAGTATTTCCCTTTGCACCAAATGCATATTTGCTCTTGATCTTAAGTCGTGACTTTTCACCCAATTTAAACCGCTGCAATGATTCTTCGACTCCTTCAATAACATTGGAGGCCTCACCCTCACCCAAAGTAAATTGTACATCGCGTTCTTCAAATACCTTCCCATTGTATTTACCCACCAGATGAACTATTGAAATAGAACATCGATGAATCAATTAATGTTATGAATAACAATTACAAATAGAGTGATGAATCATTCTTCATCGTTCACAAAGAGAATTTCTATCAAATTTGCAATGGAAATGTGTATAAAAATTACAATCCCATCCATGAGAGTCCATCCCATTTCCACTGCCATTCATTCGAATTTTTATGGTATTTTAATAAAAATTATTGGAGTGTTATGATGCCCCAAAAGTTCATGGTGGAGTACAGTAATTTTCAACAAACCATTCTCTCCATGTGTTATACTATGAAATAACTTACTTTCTACCATTGCACCATCATTTGGAGAACCCCCATTTTTCCCTGCTGTTATTTGATATCTCTGAATACCACCGTCACTATTTGGGCTTATATCATCACCGACCCAACCCAAAACTTCGATCTAGATATACAACAAAAATCCTATATAAATGACAATCATAAAAAAACTTTTTTTGTTGATAAATCAATCCTTTCATATAAATTACTTCGAACTTAAGTGTAGCATTGGGCCCGATCTTTGGTGGTGATCCCGTTTTGCCATACGCATATTTAGCATCGCAAGTTAACATAGCAACCTCTCCTTTTTTCATCGTAGCAACCCCAATGTCCCATGCTTTGATAACTTGTCCCTGACCAAGGGAGAATTCGAATGGCTCATTTCTATCTCTACTCGAATCAAACTTTGTTCCGTCCAATAAAGTACCGGTGTAATGAACAGAAACTTTACTTCCTGGTGCTGGTAATTCATCGCCTTCACCCTCTTTTATTATTTCTTTCATTACTCCACCATCATTTTTTTTCGAAATATCAACCGCCATTCTAGAGATTGACAAAATATCATTAAACGTTACAATTGCATGCTCTTGATATACAATTTCTCATTGTGTATAACAGAACTGCTAAATCCAACATGAGAGAAAAAAAAATTTTCAGATCAATTAAATTCTCGACCAATTAATGGCAATTAAATATTATTTTTCATTCCTTCATTGCTGTCCTGCTCAAATCAATCTAGTAACAGCAATTTTGCGCGACGTAACCTCATGAATGTTAATAGATTATTCTAGAAATTTCCATGCAGTGACTGGTTAATGACCAAGTCAATTTTTTTAAGTAAAAATTCTCATGCAAAATCTATTAATTCAAGATATATCAATAGATTAATAGTTAATAATGTACCTGTATGTGATAATTGATGTACAAAATCAAAGTTTTATGTGATCAAATTAGCTTTTTTATTGATAGATTTTGTTCTTTGAGATGCTAAAAAACCATTCACACAGCTCAAACGCACGTTCGCCGGGGCAATATGAATGGAGCGTCGTTTAGTTTTGCTGAATCAAGAGAAAGAACGTAGATATTGTGATTACATCAAGAGAAACTGAATTCGATTTGGTGGAATTTGCCTTACCGACAGAGCAGACATAACCTCACAGCGCCACTAAGTGGTTACTAATTGATGTTTGAACTTCCCGCCATTACCTAAATAAAAATGTAGATGAAATGACGCTCAATGTATAACGTGAATGTTACATTCTAATCAGGGATGATATAATTTTGTTCTAGATTGTAACGGATTGATGGTAAGTAGAAAAATTGTGATGAACTTAGTGGAGCAATATCTCTTGATGCCGAATCAAATATAAATCTAAGCGTAAAGCATAAGAATTATTATGAATATTATAATACTTCCATGTTTAATATTAAAGGATGCAGGAAGGATTTATTGAATTTCGTAAAGGATATTGTGATTCATATTTGCGATATGTACCAAACAGATTATTTATTGCAACGTGTTGAATATAAATTATTCGTCTGGCCAAATGGTGTTCTCCAGCCATGTAATGTAATTATAAACACGTGTATAAATACCAGGAGTAACACTACCACAAAGACGTCCAAGACTTGTAATACCGATAACATCGTACATGCATTTATATTGCGAATCGTAAATAGCAAGTGGACCACCACTATCACCTTGGCAAGTATCTCTGCCTTCTCCACCAGCACAAATTTGTCCATCATCAATCACACCACGATTTAATTTGTAATCATTTGATCCGAATGATGAATTACATGTGTCATATGGGACAATTGACAATGTAACTTTGAGAAGATGATCTGATCCTCCTTCATCATCTATTTAAAATATAACAGTAAATCAATTTTTCATTGATCATTGGGTATTATTTTTTTAGTTTCCATAGCATTCTGTGTGAAACGAAAGTTGATATGTATTTTTCATTCCGGACATTCAATCACGCCATTTCTATTGTTGGCGTAAAATAATGGAGTTATGATGG
The DNA here is from genome assembly GCA_030523085.1 of Meteorus colon. Taxonomy (NCBI): domain Eukaryota; kingdom Metazoa; phylum Arthropoda; class Insecta; order Hymenoptera; family Braconidae; genus Meteorus; species Meteorus colon. The sequence goes on along the minus strand of JAPYZH010000166.1, from coordinate 183,282 downwards.
CCATGTTATCGTTCTAAAATAATTGCTGAATTCTTTCGAAATTGTTGTTATTTTGTAAAAAACCTCTAAATCACAACAATTGAGTTATAACAACATAATTATCTGCGATTAATTTTAAATGATACAGCGTCCATCATCCTTTGTTGTTACGACCCTGAGTTTTTTGGTTAATATCATTTTTTTGATATTTTTTTATTTATCAATGTTCATAGAACGTTGACTCCCAGGGCCAGTGCAATCAATTCTAATCAAGTACATCTTCATGTGTCTCTAAATTTCAAAATCTCCAGAAGGTCATATAGAATTTGATGAGTGATGAAAACAACAGAATTCTCTATCACTTCTTGACAAAAAAAAACTATATTTTTGTTGAACTGCAGAAGTCTGTCACATTTTTACTCGAAATAGAATAAGTTTATTGATTATAGTCATGAAACATTATCATATTCGTCATGATTACCAGCATTTGGTATTTAATATTATCATTTCATTTCAATCTATGATGATAATTGATCCATCAAAAGATTACAGAAAAATACATATCCACTTCTTTTCCACAAAATGTCAATTGAAGGCTCAACGAATTGCACAATTTCATAAGTACAATGTTCCAACATGCATAGACACCTCATATATATGAGGAGAAAATGGAATATATAAGATAATAACATATAAAAGTAAATCGAACATACCCCAATCAACAAGACCCCATCCAGTTGCAATAGCTTTCTCCACATTTTCAACTTCTCCAAATGAGGGCAGACATGATGGCCTCACCCATGCATCAAACTTAACTGGCCTCTCCATTTTCAGAAGAGCAATATCATGGTATTCCAACGGTTTCTTGTAATCAGGGTAGCGAATTCGCTTAACAATCCGACGCACTTGCGGTCTCGCATCATCATCATCAGACTTCAAAATAAGATCACCGACACGTATCCATGCAGCATTTCCCCTGGACAATCAACATGAGAATTGTGGTAATTATAATACCTACTTTATATTCAATACCAAGGTTATAGTTTCAGAAAATATACACTCACATTCCAAGTGCATGAGTGCAATGTGCTGCAGATAAAACAAATAATTCGGATACTAATGTTCCACCACAAAGCCAAGCAATACCAACCGACTTTGAATTGAATCCAACTGCAGCCATGTGCGGAAATTCTTTGGGTTCAGCTTTCGTACCACCAACTATCAATTTTTGCGATTTGACTGCGCATAATGATACATTTACAAGTTTCTTCGATACCGCCAAGGTTGGTGGAATAACTTGGGTATAAATCGACCTCGAATACTCCTCACATTCTTAAAAAATCAGTGGAAAAAACAGATCTTCAATATACAATTTTACACCCTCACAATACATGCGAAATAATACTAATTATTGCGCTCTGGCTCCAATCTCATCATAACAATAAATTTTAATTAACAATTCCATATTTTGGGATATGACATAAAATGTCAAGTATCAATCCATAATTAAGCAACATAACTAATAGCCTTCATAAATCTCAATTAATGACTCTGTATTATAATATTTATTACGCAAAATTAAATACATATTCATGAGATTAGAAATGAAATTTCGACGTCAGTATGTGGAAAGTCAAATAATTATAATGATTTCAATGTCCAAATATATTTCTATGCTCATTTTCAGCTATCATTCATCAATGAAATGTCGAGTGAACAAAAAATAAATGAAAAAGGAGAAGAGGAAGAAGAATTACTCACTACGTCTGGCCAGTGCACCTCTTTCACTATTTCCTTCCCACGTTGATACACGTACTGATGACACTGTCGGTGCATTTTCTCCATTTCTTTCTGTTGTCGAACTGGTTGTGCTTGTTGTTATTGCAAGCAATGGACAGCAAACGATTGGTATATGTGATATGTAACCACAATGACTGGCTGGCAGTTTTCCAGATAAAATCTGTTGATATACCACTTGACAGTCTTTTATACGTTTGCATACACCGCTGGAGTTGTCATCAAGAGTGCAAGTGTCGTCTGCAATTAAACGCACGCATGGAATTTATCAACAATGTCAATTTGAATTGAACAATCAGTAGTAGCTTACTATTAAATTATATAAAGATTCATATTTCTATCAATGAAAAAAAAACAAACAAATCCGATATCTGATTGCTATTATTATTTTCTCATTTCAGACACTTACTCTCATATGAATCAGCTTGGATCAATCGAAGAAGGAAAAAAACCAATAAATAAATTGGAAACATGATAATCAATGGTGCACAACTGCACTTGAACGTGAGTTTATTTTGTAATGATTGAGAGATGTAGAATGAATGCCAGTTTATTTCACAAACACGATACCTCTCACCGTATATAATTTAATACCATCTCTTAAGACGACTATATGAAGACTAGACACAATTATATGTGTGTCTGCATCCCCACTTGGAAATGTATTCATATATATTTGCAGAATCCTGCTCTTCGGACTCTCACATCAATCTTACCACAGCTTTGACGCATCAACAGTTATTTTTCTCTTATATGCTATTTATGGTACTTGATTCAAAAATGTGGTTGGTAATACACATGCATGAGGAAATCCCCGTATAAAATGATTCCCTTGAAGAATGAAACTTACAATTCCTAAGAATGCGGAAATTTCTATGTACTATTGAGCATTAGCGTAATTTTTTGCATATGCGTGTACCAGGCTCTATGAAGAAGAAAATGATTCATGGTATTTTGATTCACCAGTCCCAGTGGTATTAATTATCTATATATCCAAATTTTCGTAGTCAAATCTCTCAGCGATTTTCTTCAAAGAACAAAAATGAAGAAAACTATCAGTTAAGTCTTACAAATTTGATGTAGATATTTGTACGCTTTTTCTAGCCTTTAATTGTATTGATATGTTTCGATACATTGCTAGATGTTTAACGACAACGATCTCTTTTTGGTTTGGCATGCAATACAGCTTTGAAGACATTGCTAATTGCTTCGGGTGATGAAAGTGCTAATAGTCTCTATCCCTTGTCCAGTTGATGATCTTTCATTCTTCAAATCGAGCATCAGTGGCGTGTCAAATGCTTACTCTGGTATGAAACAATCATTAATATCTAATATGGATAATACCAGATTGAGGTATTGCAACTGGACCAATTAATTACGCTGCGCTTTGATATTATCATCAAAAAGTCCACTGTCTTAATATTAGAAATATTTTGAAGCTTGATTTTTAAAGAGTTAATATAAATGCGAGAAAAAAATGAATTATCAGATCATTGAATACTGAGAATCCAACTTTACAAAATACCAACTATTAATTTAATTTAGCTCGACGACTGTACTAATTCAAGGAAATTATTCATACGTGAATATACTTTTTTACCTCTGGATGATCATTGGTATGATCTATATCAGAATATGCTCATAGAATTTTCTTCGAACCCTTCCGTTGTTCATGGTAGCAAAAAAATGTAAGAAGTACATACATATGGAATTCCCGTACATCATAATTCGCTAGGAACGTTATATAACTTCAAGTTTCAAATAGTCACGACATATCGTGCGCATTCTCAAACAACAACATAATTTTTCTCACATAAATTATTTAATACAGTAAATATGATATGAATCATTATTTAAAAGTCAAGCTGTTCATAATGCTCTCATCGTTTTGTATCAATTGGATATAAACTCTTTATATATGCTCTATATCAGTAACGTCGTTAATTAAAAGAATTGAGCTACATGCATATTTCAATTACACAAAGGCTATTAATGTGTTGTGGCTCTCCATCGAATGGCCATTTAAAAGGAGTTGATACATGTGCGGATTTTTCAATCCAATTCAATATGCTTCGAGTGTTGAATCATTTGTTCATCAAGTTCATCGTGTTAATCAATATTCTGCATCATAGCAATGTGTCATCTGAAAGAATATCACAGAAAAGTAAACGAAAATGAATAAAGGATACATATTCGCATAAAAAGAAAATTTATAGTAATAAATATAATTTTTATCTTTTGTTTTCTCCAATGTCTTTCTCATTTATACTTCAGAGTGTGCGGAGTATGCAAAACTGGTTTATGCTGATGAAGCGGCGCCTATTTTACGGATTGATGCGGGCACCAATGTGGTATCTAAATGTGGTATTATAGAAACGCCACTGATTGTTGGTGGAATCAAAGCAAAACGTCAAGAATTTCCGCATATGGTAATTATTATTGTTTATCTTCTAGATTTCATTCAATAATTTATTGTTGTTTCATATTTATTAGAACGATGATATCTTTATTGCAGGCAGTGATTGGATATGGAAAGGAAGTTTTCTGGCAATGTGGTGGAACTGTGATATCAGACAAATTTATATTGACTGCTGCACATTGTGTTGATTCCGTTGATAGGTAATTATTGTATGTACCATATGGAAAATGGATGGAAAAAATGTTTGTATTGTTGGTAGATATTTGATAGAAATTTATAATTGGATTTATTAACTAGGGGACCTGCTGTGAAAGTACGTGTTGGTTTGATACACTTGAAAGAATTAGACCCATCTATGCAAGAGCGCAATATTATCAAACGATTAAAACATCCTGATTATAAATTACCATCACGATATAATGATATTGCTTTATTACAACTGGATGAAGCTTTGGATTTTAATGGAGATGTAAGACCTGCGTGTTTGGAGTCTGAACCTGCGCCACCAGGAAAACATTTCATAGCTAGTGGATTTGGCAGGACCAGTTATGGTATAATAAAATCAATTTATTATTTGGTTATTTAATATTCTTCCTGCTATTTATTTATTGAATATGAAATAGAACGTTACTTTCGATCAATTCAAATCGGTTTCTCTATTCTCTTCATTACATTTGGTAATTATATGAAAGATTTTCTACCAACAACAAAACAATGTGATCGGAGTGTGATTTTTCTTCCAGATAGTTTTGCATAATTTGATAGTTTTTATCATTCTCAATTCTTCTCAAATGATCAATGGAGATTATTTACAATATTGACAGTATTCCAAATAATGTCAGTGTATTAAAATGAGCAGAAACATTGGGAGTCAATCTACGATGTTCCTGTACGCAATATGGCTCATAAATTTATATGAATATATAGTCTAAGCACTGCCCATGAGCACTAAGCCAATTTCAAGGTCTGCGCAATAACTTTTATGATTCATCTGTATTTTTGTATGTAGATGAACTATTTGTCGGTAATAATCCTGAGAAATTATTCAAACTATTTACGATTAAGAAACTGAATAGAAAAATTGATATCATAGCTGAATGATGAGATAGGTTTATAAAAATTAGTAAATCAGTCAAAGTTGTTTTCATTTCTTCAAAAGAAATTGTTCTCTTTTTTCAATTATCGAATATCAGAAACTCTCCCGGAATTCTAATGCTTCAAAAATCAAGGGAAGACTATTTTTATTTCAGAAAGAAAAAATGTAAGACTTTTTTTCGCATCTTTCATCATTCAGCCATAATTCTAATTGGAACAATTGAGTTGTCCATTAAAGTTTGTTGAGTTTGAGGAAAAAGAAAAAATGGTCGAGTAACATTTAATTTACATACCAAACTGTATAATAATCATCTGAGTTGCACTGGGACCTTGAAGTTGACGACGCTCATGGGCAGTATCAACACTAATATGAAGTCGCCAATGAGAGATGCAGAATTTATATTAATTTATTCTCTTTTCTTAATTGGTTCTTAACATTAGTCTTTTCTCCGTCATATTTTTTTTCCTCCACGATTATTATTCGTTGTGTCTAATTAATTTATGGACTCTATATACATCTATCAGTGCAAATAAATTTCGCACTTTATTATTAACAACTTCATTCAATATTTTACAGAGATAGAGAAAGGCAGCGATGATTTAATGAAGGTAACTTTGAATTACATTGGACCAGATGAGTGCAAAAAATATCTTGAAGGTGATATGGGTGGAAAGTCAATGCCGGAAGGATTAAAATCATCGATGTTGTGTGCAGGTGTATTGGAGGGTGGTAAAGACACATGTCAGGTGTGTCACAAAATTAGATGAAACTAAAACAAAAAAATCACAACGGAAATTTGTGATGAATATTTCCATCGATTCCGCAGAAAGTTTTCTTTTCATTCACTTATTTTATTCTTCCCTTATTATTATCTCTTGTTCAATGTTTAATTCACAGGGTGACAGTGGTGGACCTCTCCAACGTGTTCTCACCGAGCCATATTGCATGTACAGCATTCTTGGTATCACGAGTTTTGGAAAATTCTGTGCCTTCAAAAATTCCCCAGCTGTCTACACACGTGTGAATTCTTATCTCGATTGGATAGAAAAAAATGTATGGCCGGATGCGGTATGAGAATTTTAGTTTTCAAAAGATACACATATGTGTGTTATATCCAATTATAAATTATCATTTCTATCCATTATTTTATTGTGCATAAGATAACGTTAAAAAATATTGATTTGAGTCAAACTTAATAGATATAAAATTGATAACACGATAAATATTACTTCATAATTTTTTTTTCAATGAATAAATCAGTTTCATTCTCGTAACACATTTGGGTGTATATAAAATCGCACTCAAGATACTATGAAGAAGCTACAAACGGTTCAAAATAACACACGCATCGCAGTAATTAATTGAAATGAAAAAGGGAAAGGAGAGAAAAGATCAAAAAATAGAATAATTGTGTATATAGATGGTAATATATTCCTTATGTATACATACATACACATATATGTATATACATGTCTATGCATATATTCCCAATAACAAAGATAAATTCATATTTACATTTCAACGATATTTCAGAGTTAGTCGACAGTTCTAGTAACGGGAGAAAGAAATATTAATAGTAATAATAACGACTGGAAAACTATAAATATATACACATTATAAATGATATACATATATCAGTCTTGCGGCTCTCTTAAGATAATAATTTATCGCGAGCTCCATTCCAACTGCCGCGTTAACTCGAATCAATAATTGGTATATACAATTTTATAATAACAATTAAAAAAAAAGCACTAGTCATATATGTATAACATTTCATATAAAATTTCTTTTTTCCCTTCGTTCTTTCGTTCATTTGTGAATCGTCCCTTCTGTCGATTATATGCATTAATATAACGTTCATACTCAGTAAAAACACGTCTCAACACATATATAACATCCATAATATATTTTATACATGATCATATTCACGACATTGTGGCGCTTTTATCAGTCTCCTTCAATTGCTTTATTAGAAATATATATTCACTGAGCATAAAATTGTTCAATAAAACGTGACCAAATATTCAACTGTATATATTTATCCGCGCCAAAAATTTCAAAATGAGTTTGCTTTCAGTTAATCGAAATTTTCTTCCATGATTTCTTTTTCATAGAACAGTATTCAATAATGATTATCATCATTAAATAAGAAGAAGACAAAAATGAAATTGAGAAATAATATTTGGATAGAATACCCATCCTGGGAGCTAGAATATTCCCTTATAGTATAATAACAATTGATTTATCTTTCTTTTTCCATTTTTAGTAATCTATTTTTAAATGTATATGAGTTGGAAAAAAAAAAGGAAAACTACAACAAACCCGAATGAGATATTCCCTTCAAATTATTTGAATAATGATATGATAGAGGCTATACACATGATGTAATGACGATACGCGTGCGGGATTATTAATTCTCCATTTATCTGCAGTTGATTTATTCAAAACACACAATATGTCTTCCAACCTGCTCCTTTGTCCTTGTCTGTAATCATAAAAAATAACACATATGAAGTAAATAAATTTATAAGTAATAAATAAAATATACATGAATGCATACAAATAAACAGATGAATATTAATAATAATAAAATAATGTTCATTGATATCATGGAAATTTTTGAAAATTGGTATCACTTTAATGTCAGCTTTATGCGTATTGCAGTTAATGTGACACGCGTGAAACGCGTGACGATGCACTTGTTATAAGATTGTTGACCTCATTATAAGTATATAATAAAAGAGAGAAAAAGAGTGAGAGAGAAAAAAATATATACACGCTACATTAATGCTGAAACGACAAATTGCTCATTGATAGATATGTACAATCATCTATTAAATTTACGTCATGGAAGTTAAATGGATGTTTATATGTGTAGTTTATACATATCGTGAGTGACCTCTTGAAAAAATAATCATCAACTGTGAATGTGTTTAGACGAATCTACATCTATTTTTAGAAACCCATAAACTCACTACGTAGACATGTGACTATTATAATTAGACTTTATCAATATACGGGCATGATTGTGTTGTGTTCCTATTATTGAAAATAATTTTATCTGCGTCTGTTTTTAAACTCTTTTTATTTTTTCTTCTCTCTATAAAACTTCGTACGCGCTCTTGGGATTGAGAAAAAAAATAATGTTGAGTGTATCTATGAATTATATTCGACGTGATTGATAAGAAATGTTTTTATTTATCTTTCGTAAATGTTTTGTATTGTTCTCGCAATTTAAATTCATCATTTTTTATTTTTCCGCAATATTTTTTATGTAATTCACATCAATTTGAATTCACTTCAGATCCAAAAAATAATCAAACAGGAAAATGTCCATAAGTACGTCATTCGTTGAGCTATTTTTTTCAAAGTGTGTCAATGATGCAATTGAATATTTTATTTCTTAAATAATATTAGATCAAGAACATTTTTGTGATGTGGATTTTGTTTTTAATCTACTGCTCCACTTTTCATCAGTAAAAATAGTTTAAAATAATATTCAGTTGAAATACTCTCACAAACACTACGACATTTGAGCTAATCTAACCAATTGTCTATCTATGAACCTATTTCGTGATAAGAATTTGAATGAGATGTAAAATTTTTTCAGGTCATCAGCCTCATGTGCCCCTAAAGATATTTTCTCATAGACTACGTCCAATTAAGCCATACCTCTACTCCATTTTATTTTTACTCATCTGGTTCTTATTTTTGGATCCAGTTTTAACTCTGAATATTCACAACACACTATGACTCTATCAAAATATATCAAAACTAAACATTAAGTGTGTATAGTATAACTCAAATCTTGACACCATTGACAATATAAAATACACATAAATAAAACAATTTATATTGTAAAATTGTTTTCGTTTATAAATTATATTACACTAATAGATTGTCTACGGGGGCGTAGACAGGAAGTCTTGTATATACATGTAAACATCTATGTATATGGAGAACACAAGTATATAGTCAACCCAGGTGTAGTCAATCGTTCAGCCACTCTCCAATGGAATCAGTCTATGGGTGTGCCTATACATAGCAATTCAACATGTGTCGCTTTCTCCTTGATTATTTTTCTGTTCAATATGTTTATTATAACTCCTCAATCATATCAACCCTCAGCATAATTATTTACACACATAAATATTCTTGATTTATTTTGGTAATATGTCAATAATCCAAAGATGAGAATGAAAGAAAAAATTGATATACATAAATTATTCATTAAATTTACCCGGAGGAAGATTAGTAATATGAGCTCGTGAATGAAATTTATATTGGTGAGAATTGTAAGAGAAAAAAAATGTATTTATGATACATGAGAGATGGCAAACGAGTTGGTTGCTATTATTCCCCGTGAAATCCCTTGTCACAATCAGGCCACATGATGCATAAGCCTTTGAGAAGTTTTATTTATTAGCAGTAAAAAAGAATATGACGTGTGATGCAAGGTTTATGATAAATAGCTGATAATGCCTATAATAATTCGTAAATGCAAGATGTTGAATTGTTATTACGTCATTTCTGATCGACTTTTAGATTCATGCTGTATTAATATAGATTAAATATGTATGCATATATATATATACATGTTTTGATATCAAAAATAATTTTTATTGACCCAAAAAAAAAATTGTTGGCATGGCTGAGTAAGTTTAAATTTATATTTTGCACCTACAGTGACTTTATTTCATTGTTTCAGTGCATGTGTATTTTTTATTATGTATTTATTCCTTTTCTTTTCATTTGATTTATGTTTTTTCATCGTTATAATTTATCTCTTGTATCAAAACTTGGTTTTGTATATTGAAGAGTTGGCATTTATTCCAACCAGAAAATTCAACAATTAGGTATCAATAATACCAATGTAGAATAGACAAAAAAATGATTTATTGTGGTTATAGAGTTGATAAGATGAAATGAAATTTAGCCGGATGTTTACGACGATGAGAAATTTATCGGAGAGTTGAAAAATTGGAGTATTTGATAAAAATAAATTCGAAATTTTTATCTTTTATCGATAATTGATACGGAAAAACAACCAAGATATTTAGACCAAGAATGCAGAAGACATTTTGTGAAGAGCCTTGAATTCTCTAGGAAAACATAGAGAGAGTGAGCGCCAACTTTTTATTAATTCCAGTGTTGAAGCTATTCGAAGTCACGATCACGTCTATTTCTATATTTTTTTGTTATAACTGCTCGATGAAAATACAAGTTCAATTACCGCTTGAACAACACAAATTTATGTTCATTATTAGCATCGTAAAATAAATTTATGATTTATTATAACACAATCAAATAGAATTTAAAATCCTTTTCGCTCTCAAATTTTCTAACTTCAATTGCTCTTCAATTAATCTAAAAAAATTAAAAATTTCCTTCAACACTTATAAAAAACACTGAATCGCCTTCGATTCTTTTCCCTTATCATCCATGAATACATTCAAATATTTGCAAACAATAAGATATCAAACAATATTGACCCTCTTCATCGACAATTCATTGGATAAGAAAAAATACTTTACATCAGATATCAAATGTGTAAAATAAAAAAATATTCTTTCAATGGCCTGAAAAGAAAATTTTCTATATCATACAGTTAAGCATTGGTATATATAAATTTCACGCCTACTTAAAATTTTCATTGTCTCGATATTTAACTTCTTTATCAATTCGTTATTTTTTCCAATACTCAATGTTCCTCTTTATCAATACGTCTTATCATTTGTATTATGCCTTGATGAGTTGGGTATATATTGAAGGTTTACAAATGTGAAAGCCTTGAGAGTTCAATAGGCACCCGGGAGAGTGTGAGCAATAAGAAAGGACGCAAAAAAAAAAAGAAACCAACGAGAGAAAAGATGATGGTTTTTGCTCTGGTTTTATACACATATAAACCACTCCTCTCTCCAAAGTACTAAGGCGCGGCGATAAAACTTTTGCCAGAGATGTCTAGACGCGTGGGATGACTTTACGCACCGGGCGACATACGCATGAAAGGTAAACCAATGCAAGTACATATACCCGTTCATATATACGTATACAATTTAAATGAACGTAAGAGAGAAAGAGGAAGTTATATATTTCTTGTGTATTGCGCCCACAACCAGCCCTTTTTTCATCTCTTTCACGCAATGGAATTCGTAACGCTGTTCATGATCTTGCTCGATAATAAATCCCTCGGTCTGCACTCAAAGCAAATCGTCATTTACGACGTTGTCTGAATCGCCCAAAAAAGAAAAAGAGGAAATGAAAAAAACAGGTGATAAAAATAAAAAATATTCAAGGTAAATGAAGGAAATAAATAATAATAATGTAATGAGTTAGTGAAAAAAGAAAAGGGTAGAGAGTAGAGAGTGGAGAAAAAAAGGTGAAGAAAATTGCAGACATGAGCCAAGTCTAAAGATAAACTGCGTGTTCGATCGCTCACACTTAACGAATTCTTCTCTGGACGGGGGCCACTGACTGCTATCGATTTATTTATTGCACAAACCCATGTGTATATATCTATATATGCATAATCGCGAATAGATATGAGCAATTTGGCGATTATATAGAGTACCATTCAGATTTAATTCTAATGGACAGTGGGTGGATAATGTTGAATGTGAAATGCATAACCAATGATCATTCAAAGGTTTATTATAGTTCTTCCCAGTCGTTGAACGATTATAAATTATTTCAATGAATGATCAAACGATTTCGAAAATCTCTCACTCCGTTTCTTCACTTCCAGCCGACTAATTTAGATGAAAACATTATTAAAACTTTTTTACACTCACCGAAAATTCTAGAAGTGTCGATACATATGGAACTGATGATTGAGCTGTTTCTGATTGCTGTCATTGATTAGGAATGTGTTTTGCTTTCATTTTCTCCAGTAGCTTGAATGACTTCATTCACGTTGTCACTTTTGTTTATAATTAATGTTCATTATTACAGCTTCTAGTCCCACTGATTTGTGTCTCATTTTCTATTTTTGTTACCAGTATTCATATTGTGTCTCTCAATACATATGTGTTCATGTATACATTATATAGATATATAATTCTTGTGAAATAGAGGAGTGAATAATTCCAATCTAAGTATTTATCACTTTTGAAATGGTATCACGAGAGCATTGTTGGAGTTGTAACTGGTGGGTCATTGTAAATATTTTGATATGTTTTTTTGTCTATTAACTATATATGGCGTTTTACTTTACACTAATCAATTATTTGTTCTTTCTCCGAAGAAGATCATATTGATATTCCACTTCTATATTTTCCATTCTCACCAATAAGGCGCGTCATTATTCAAATGCTGCCAAGATGCAAATTCACTCCATGTTCTTAAATTTGCTCTCGTTGCCTCAGCTATTTTTATAACATTATTATTATCTATTCCTCGTGAAATCAAAGTATTGACATTATTTCCTGTTGCGTTCGATCGAATTTGTGAACGTGACTGCAACAAGAAAATTGACACCGTGAATCTACCAATAGATGACAATTGAAAAGACTTATAACATTATCAATTAATGCATTTACCTCTTGTCGTTTTTGCACGATATAATTTGCCTTGTCATTATTGTCCCAGTATTCATATCCACTGGTACGATAACATACGCAGAATTCAATTTTATCATATTTCACGGGTAAAGTGAGTCTAAATCGAAATGTATCATATAAATTAAGTGCAGCTTGAAGCCCATTCCCAGGTTGTTCAACGTAACTGCAATGAACATCTTCATGTGTCGACCAATTATCACTACTTGCTCTGACAATAACTTCTTTATCATATGATAAATTCTTGACTTTAACAGTCCCAGTCAAACATTGTTCAGCTTCACGTATAATAACATTTTCCAAACTGACTGCCTGTTGCTCAAGTTTTTGTCGAAACGCCAAATAATCACTCGCTGGCTGTTGGAATGATGTTTCCCATGGGTTTGAGTCTGCTTCTGCTTTTAATCCACTGGTAACACCAGAGAGATATGTGCTCGCCCAAGAGGGTGGGAGATTGCTTGGTTCCGACATAACTCTAACCTATAAATCATAAGTAAATTTAATTTCAAAAACAATGCCATTTAAAAATGATTAATAAATATTAATCAATGAACAAGTGAATTAGATAAATTAAAATTTAAATTTACATGAGTAAGTGGACGACCACGAGCATCAGCAAAAACGACGCGTTTCTTTTGTTTGCTATTATGACTTTCATTGTTTAATGTGTTGTGTAATCCACCAATGGGCAACGATCCAGTTGACAAACACGGTCGTATTCTGGGCGGTACTGATCGGGCAGCAATCGGTGTTTTAGCTGCTGTTACCATCAATGGATTGTAAAGAAGATGGTTGTATACTGGTGGACTGTGTCCCAATAATAATTCCGCAGGCATTGCTATGGAGCACATTTAGATCTGCAATCAATGAAGAGAAGTAAATTAAAAAAATGTTTCATTAATTAATCAAAAATCATCGACTTTTGCATTGGAATATAAATGAGTCTGCTTTTAGAGTTGCCCAAAGCACTTTGTTTTTCATCTTGGTTACATCGATATCAGTTTTGTTTACACTGTGGACCTGAAATAGCTTATTCGAGATATGATGTATATTAGTGTATGTTACAGTATGTATTTTGTTACGTTCTTATCTAGGTATGAGGATTACATTTGAACCCAAATAAAAGCGATATGCGATGCCGAGACGGAAGAATTAACCATTCAGCATCGATAACAAAACTCTTTCAATATATCTGGATGATGCAAAATTATTGAATGCGATATTCAATGGTAAGTTTTCTCTTGTATCAAAGTGATATTTGATTACATTCAATTGAGAATTTCTCTTATCAATGTTTTGATTATTGACTATAGAGAAAAAAGTCGAATGGTTTAATATCAAGTAATGGTTGATGCTTCAATGAATAATTAATGCGTCCATTATATATGAAGACATGTGAATTTATTGTGGAAAATTTAGTCTGAAACGTTTTAGGAAATGTTTATTGCGCCATAAAAATTTTGGCAGAGAATCATTGTAAGGTCATACATTTGCAACCCTTTCTCATGCGGTTTGTTGGTGACACTCTGCCGACGCGTGTCCAAACGTTGCGTATATTTGCACATTCGATGATATTTTAGTCATCCAACACTTCTATTTATACAAAGTCTAAATATATATATACGAACGAGAAAAAGTTTTGCATTGGGATTGTATGCATATACAAATTTAATGTTTTCTTAGTGTCCTTGGCAAAGTTCCAATTATAATACGTGAAATTTCTCGAAGTTATTCTTTATTTTATTTATCGATAGTCATTCATAATAAATCACTGAGGGCGAACGCCCCAGTTTTTCATTTAATAAAATATTGTATATGTGTGATACCCCTGCACTTTAATCTAATAATGTTTGAAAGAAAGAAAAAACTATATTTATACATACACAAACGAGCAATTGATATCATTGTGTCGCTCTTGATTTTCATAATATGAATGGCGCAAATATTTTTTTTTCTAATTGAAGTGGAGGGAACTCAATGCATTCATACGCCACGCGGTTCGACGATTGTATATTTATATTATTTATGGAATATTACAGAGCAAAGTTTCTCACTCTCTGACACAGTCATATAACAAATGAATGGCCAGCTTTATACGTAACAATAAATATTATTTGGATAAAAAATAAACCACAGTCATTAGACAATGAATATATATCGTAAATCATAATGATATATAAATACGCGTGATTGTATTTGTTGAAAAAGTATTTAAATATATGTATTCAAGTATGGAAAAACGTTTGGTCACGCGACTGTTTCTCTTCCTGCTCGATATAGACCTTAAACTCTTGTCGTTTACACTTTAAAGATATATAAACTTGTTCTTTATATTTTTCTTTTTACATTTTTTTCTTTTCTTTATCATATTCTTTATTTTTCACGGTGACGGACTTGGCCGCGCGTCTCACATTTCCCTTTGAGAACAGACGAAGCGTATCCCTGACGACGACGATGGAGACGCGAATGAGGACGAGGATAAATTATCGAGACATGCAAACGTTCATTTATTTATTTAATTTTCTCATATGCATTCTGTATTTTCTTTATATTTTTTTTTCTCTCTATACTCATTGACTTCTCAAAGCCATTCAATTAAAATTCAAATTAATATATTACAAAAGAAACAGAGCTAGAGAGGAAACCAGAGTAAAAATCGTAATGATAAATGATATACTGTAATGATGATGCTGAACTTGATTTCAGTGTCGAGACGAAGATTGGCTTGGATAAAAAATGAAATTGCCATTTGCCAACGATAAATATATCGCCGGAATAAAATTATGAGACTGTAGGTGAGTAATATCTCGCTTATATATCAAAAAAAAAAATTCAACTTGTCGAACAGGTTTGAAAAAAGAAAATATTTACTTTCAATTGCTCGTTCGTCAATCTGAGTTAAGTATTTTTGAAAAAGTGTCTGCTGATATTTGAAAAAATAAAAACTTTTTGCTTGTTTAAGAGAAAGGAGAAAAAAAAACAATAGATAAATAATAAAAAATGTTCCAATTTAAATTATGAGATTGACAATATCAAAAGTGGTGCCACAAATGTTATCAATGATAAATAATATAAATGTGAATATTTCACTGCATATAAATTTGTGTATATAATTTTACGTGTATATTGGCATATCTAATATTATCTGAATTTTACAACACACAAAAAATCAATGTTGATAAAATAATAATCGTCAGGTCGAGTGCAACATTTATAATATTACCATTTTCAATTTTTGATTGCTATGAATTATATGACTGGGCCAACTTCAAATCTGCTTTGGAGACTGTTAAAATTTTGTTTTACAATTCAGAGTGGGCCCTTTCTATCATATATTTCATCATCATTTCAATTTCTTTGAATGTCCCCATTCTATGCCCCCCATGTACGTCAGTTTTAATCTACAGTATATAGCGACGACAAAAATAGAATTTAAATACTCCAAATATTTATTTAATAACTTATTTTATTTTCTTTTCTTCTACTCTTTGTATTCATGGTATAATTTATGCTAAACATATACTACATCGGACCATTGTGGAGTACTACTTCTAAAGAGAAAAAAAAATCTTGATGAGATTATTAATGTTGGTCTAACGCATTTTTTATTTATCATTTACTTTTCATCTTGGAGCCTTTTTTTTCTATGTCAAGACTATTGAATTTGTTCTTTTTCTTTTTCTCCTCTCATGTTTAAAAGTTCAGTGACGTTTTCACTTTTTTATCTTCACAAGCAATTGAAACTCAAGTATGAACACACTATGAATATAAATTTTTTGGGAATGACCTTTCAACATGTCAGGTATCATTGAAGACTAAAAGGAAATTTACATGCAATACACATAAAGAGATTTTCTCTCTCTGACGCCGGTTGAACTAAATATCAATTCAACTAATACAGTAAAAATGAAGAACATTATTATTTGACTCGAAAATACAAGTTTAATAAATCATATAAGATGATATAATCAAAGTTATAGACTTAACATAAGGAAAATAAAATAAAATATATTTAATTTAATTGACTTACTTTTTAAATTTCACGTCGTGCAGAAAATATGTTGATAAATTAATTTAATTTCTCTTTCACAAGCTTCACCAATTGATTCAAAACGAAACAGAAGCAGAAAGATGAATAATTGGATAAATAATAAGTCACGTAAAAATTTCACACTCAATTTAAAATTCACCACGCAAGAAAATTAATGAAAATATAATTATTGTTGAATCACACGACTTTGTCAATTTTTTTTCTTATAGTATCAATTTCATTCCTTGATTGAATCTTATTCTATTTATTTATTTTTCAGTGTGATGACTGTTCTATCATCGTATGATATGACATATGTGTGAGTTGGAATGCAACTGCGTGAACGATCATGCAGTGACTACCGGCATCAACTGATGCCGTCTCCTTTTGTCGTAGTCTCAACCAAATGCATGTAACGGTTACACTGCTGTGTGCAATTGGTGTCTTTCAAGCTTTGAGTTGGAGCTAAGTTGAGCCCTCCTACCATTCCTACCTATTTCTTCCTACCCCACACTTTTCTTTTTCTTCATATAACGATGTGTGTATACGTACACATATTCTTGACGCACATACTGGGTCTGTTTAGCCGTCAAGCTGTCGCATATTTCGTACCCCTCCCAAGCTCATTACTTCATGACGCTCGACAGCCTTGTGCGTTTCACGTGATCGACATACCGTGAACCAATCCAACATCGATAACGAACACGTGGAAACAAATTCGGTATTTGAATGGTCGCAAATGACTGACACCGTGTGTGAAATTTATTTCATCATTTTCATTTTATTTCATGGTCAATACAAAATTTCTATCTTTTCACTTGTCCTTTATTTTCATTGCGGATTGATAGAAGGAGGAGTTTCTTCTTTCTATTTTAGAGTTCAGAGTCATGGGGTAGTGCTGAATTGTTTCTTCTATCTGAGAATAGTTGTGGTAGGAAGCAGAGGTAGGGATTGAGTAAGGAAATATTATGTGTTGAAAAAAAGAAGAGGGAAATCATTTTTTTCTTTTTCATATGTATAGTTCGTGGGATTTAAAAAACGGGTTTTGGTGCAGTTGGTATGTTGCTCTGCTTGTGTTTAATATGAGCCGCATAATCTTGGTAGTGGATGGATCAGAACAATTTGAAAATTGGTGTATAATTTTTGGAGTAATAAAGTTAATTGGGTAGTGAACAACATAAAAGAATTTTTGAAGTCACTAATCATAAGGTGGTGAATATTTTAGATTGGCATTTTCGTAGAATTTTGAAAATATATTGAATTTTTTGGAGTAGGAGTCATGATTGGGCAAAGTCAAACTTTGATCGTAAGTTATTTAGTTTTTTTTTTTTGATATTTTTTTAGAACGAGGACAATCGTAAGTTGAAAATGAATAATTCTATAAGCATGAAATTCACATGAATTTATTTACAACCACTGTAGTTTTCCTCAAGGTCAATGTTTGAATTTGTCATTTTTTTTTCTTCAATAATTTAATGCTCAGTGGTCATTTGTAAAATCAAAGTATTTCACTGTCATCCACACAAATTCAAATATGTTATCATAGATTTTAATTTTCACGAAAAAATTCTCGAATTTATCACGAATTATATCCTGTCAATTTGAAGAGATAAATTTTCTCTCACCCAATGTGAGAGAATGCAACTGCGGAGTTCTCATTTATTTCATTATCTCAAACCATTCCAAAGATAAAAATGTTGAGAAGATTCGAATTTTTCGGGTCACTGTCCTAATATTTATTCTCACATTCAAAATAATTTCAGACTTAATGAAATTTTTTTTTCATACACGCTCTAATTTAATTTTAACGAGCACATTATTCAACAAATCGTCTAAATATTAGTGGTATTTTTATAACAGCAATTTTACCTAAATGTGTAATGCAGCGTCATGAACGATAACATCCAACCCTTACATTTTGTCACGTAGGCTCACTGCATTGAAAAGAACTGCACGATAAAGCATTTTAAAAAGAAAAAAGTAGACAGCTGCACGCACACCCAATCTATTTATTCTAGCAGGTATACGTGGGATTATGCTCTGCTTCTTTTCATTCATCTTTCATTTCATCATCATCGTTCACTTCTATTCCGTTGACACAATCTCAATGAATATACGAAAGCAAACCATCACGAAATCCACTAGGTCATATCAAAGACTCACGAACATACAAATATGAATCTTCAATTAACATTCAACGAGCAGTAATAATTTTTTCCTATTTCAAACGACAATGTCACATAATCAAAACTTCAATTACTAAATATCAAATGTAGTTATAATTGATTCCAATAGCTATATTTGAAGCATTAAAAATAAGCTTGCATTAGAGAAATAAATAATATCTAATTTTAATTCTATCATCACACATGCCCATGTTAATTTGAATGATTATAGCCATACACATGATGATATATTTACAAATTTTTTAAAAAGTAACAAAATTTCTTTTTTATATTTCAGCGAAGATTTCTCGAGCCACGACAATGTCACGAATGCCACGGACAATCATATCATTTATTTCAATTATATCAGACATCGTCATATTGTCATTTTGAAGAATCAACCAATGGCTGAAGATTAAATTATCATCATCGATACTTTTTATATGTATCAATATACAACATGGTGTGAACCACGTCGTCTTCACGCGCTCATTAACAATTATATTTATATCAATAATATAGAAATCAATTATAGCGACGACGAAAAAGATCGTGACCATTTGACTTGTATAGAATTTTTGTTTCTAATGGATAAAAACATCACGATCTACATTTTCTGCCCTAGAAACTATTGAATGATCAGGGAGGTCAAATCATCAGTTCACTCTTATTCCCATAACCATATTTATTATTATATCGGAATCACGTTCTTAAGCATGATATTACTAATTGAGTGTAATTCCATTTATAAATTATAAAACTAATCATAGTCGTAAATTATCACAACTGTGTTCTCGTTTATTTCTAATTTTATTTACAGATATAAATGATGAAAATAAATCTCTGCATCACAAAATAAATTTCAATATTTTCAACTGGAAAGTTTTTGTCAACACCTGATGCATCACGACGCAATATCGATGACCCAATGTTTATAATCATTTATTGTTAATTGGAAATGCACAGACATGCGATTAAGATAAGTGATCCGGAAAAGTAGAAAAAAAACATTTATAAAATAAGAAATTTAATCACAACATAAATAATGAAATGATGTGAAGTGTCACATCATCTGCACATGCAATGTGACCTGCATCGACCTTCTATCGATTACATGCCAATACATGTATATATATATATATATCTTCGACTGTTGCAGAAGCGTCGGTGGTTGGTTTGCAAAGTTTGGAATGAAAATGCAAGAAAATTGGACTGATCCCAGAAGAATGAAAAAAAAAAAGTCAAATGAACTGTGAGGGCAAATACCAAACGACCATTCTTGGATATTAAAATTAGGAAGGACAGTAGACCGCTGATCCCGCGAGCATCATTCCGATTACACAAGATATAATGAATATATCAATGAAGGAAGATGCCAATATTAAACCTCAATGAAGACACGTGAGTATAAATAAAAAACTACAGGACCATAATTTTCGATGAGAACTTTGTTCACGTCTGACTTCATCCTCAATCTCCGAATCCAGAAATTAAAATAAATTCGGTGCAGTGGAAAGTCTTTTGGAATTTATACGTGATACTATCTCAAATACATTAAACACAATTGAACGTTTTGAACCTGATGAACTTTCATATTCGTACAGATAAAAAAAACAATATTTTGCCATATTATTTTTAATCTCACTGTGATTTTTTCCGTGCTATTTATAATAGAATTATTATAGCACTTTATCATTTCCCTGTTCTTTCTGATTGTGAAGTTCATGGCAGTTTGGGTGTCTTTTCTGAATTTACGTCGTGAAAAGAAGTATTAGTTATGCAAAATGCAACAGATAAAGATGCTGATTACCCATTCAGGAAACTTCTGGATTGCATAAGTTTGGTGTAGGATTCCTCGTATATTTTTCTGGTCTCATATTTATCCTTTCATTACGTGACTATTTAATTCCTCTTCTGTCATATAAACATGAGAGTATACCAAATTGTATATGCTTCAATGCCCAATTTATCTCATATGCAATAAATGTAAATTTCCATCCAACCAAAATGATTTTTCTTTTCCTGCGGAATAAAACAATTGATTGTTGAACATGATTGCATTATTACATTTCAAGGAGAATTTCGTATTCCTCAAATAAAATTTATCAATAATCTTTTCACCGTCACCCTGGCGCCATTGGGTTATCGACGATGAGTTGTCTACACGTTTCGCATTTTTTTTTTTCATCAAAGCTATCATTATTGGTTGCGCGTTCACCATCTATAAAATGATGATAATTTCTTCATTTTCTGTGATCGCGTCGGTTCAGAGACTGCTATCGTTTATTATACTTTAAATGATAGCGCAAAAATTTTTTTAACGAATGTTTCACCAACGAAAATTTTCCGCTGAAAATAAATGCCATATTGAATAATATTTATTGAAACTGTTGACATCTATTGACTATTTGTTTTCATCAAAATGAATTTATCGATTAAACATGAAAAGAAAAAAAATAATGTCTTAATAATAAATGAATAAAGGAAGAATGTACACAATACATATATATGCATTAATGTTTATACATATATACTGGTACAATGTAAATATTTGGTCGAGTCATCGTTTTATCGTAATTTTATTATGCGAGGTGACATAATATTTCGTGATATAAGTTATTGTATATATGATGAAAGGCAAAACAATGCAGTGAAAATCTGTCTGTTGAATGGTTATTGCCACATTTGTGATGTCTGTATACACGCAATATTTTCTTCCTACTTCGTATTTGCATAAGTTGAACGATCTTTTTACGTCCTGAAGCATCACATGGTTTCTCTTTCAGTTGTTGTTTTATTCCTTCCTTATCAAAATTCCCATTGAGCGATAGGAATCCTTTCCCATTATCGTTGGATCAATAAATTCCTGCAGAGTAGTGCCCAACCACCTCTGATGTAGGGTTTGGACAACGTAACTTTTGTCAACTCAATATATACAAATTTCATCATATGCACCGTCTAAATCCTTAAATTATCATATCAATACCCAGAATTCCCTATGGTTGTTCAATGACTGGGTGTTCGATGAGCTTTTATTGACGTGTATTTCATTTATTTTTCTCGAATTCATTCATTCTTGTCACATGAAAGTTCATTTCAATATACACATTCTTATTTCATTGTGTTAAACAATTTTACCACAATGAACTAAGTCACTTTTCAATTCCAAATTATTTCTCATTGTACATTATTTAAGTTCCTACTGAATATTGATGCATCGTTCTTCTAAGACCATATATTCATTTCATATCTATTGGAATGACAATATATGAACAGAGATTTTCAAAAAGTCCTGTATAGAAACTTCTGAAAATTATTTACCGGTCAATATGAAATTTTTGAAATGATACGAATCTAATATGATAAGGACAAGAATACACAAGGGATTGCATCGCTTTTTTTTTTGTCCATTAAGATAGGAAAGGGCTGATGGGTATTGATATGAGGATTAAGGTCCCATTCAGTCAATCGTATCATATATACAGCTGAACGAATATTAAGAACAAAAAAAATTCCCATACTCAGCTAATTCGAAAATGGAAAAATTACACGAGTCTCAGTATGTAGATAGGATCAGATTCACATCAGTATTACATTAAATTCGAAGACAGTCCCAATGTCTGGACATTATTGTTCTAATACACATCCTCGAACAGGACATGCGTGACCATTGGTACATCAACCTTTTTTTTTATCTTATTGAACTTATCATAAAAATATGTTAGACGACTCTCAGATTGTCGCGTTAATCGCACGAGACTGAATTGTTTTCATTGCAATTCCTTATTACAATGTTCTATAACGAATAAAAGAACAAAAAAAGAAAATAATCAAATTAAAAATAATCGGAATAACAATCACTGATTTGACGTTAAATCTAACACTTTTAGCACGAGGTACCAATCACTGAAAATGTGTGTATTAATATGTGGTGTATTCAAACACATTTTCTCATTTCCTTGTCTTCTTCAATCACACATTTCATATAAAAGAGTTATAATTTATTGGAAGGAAAATAAATGAACACCCACGAAGTACTACATTTCCCTAATAGCAATCCAAAATTTGACACATCGCAAAAGCTTAGTATCCATAAGGAAATTACCCACCGCCACCGATAAAATAGATACTAAACGGTGCAGTGAATTTCGCAAATGCTTATCATCATAGACACTCCTCTTACTGTCTCTGCGCATTACTTATTCATTTCGTAATTTTTTCTTTTTTCATGTTTAATATATTCACCATTGGTAAATCATTCATGATATTGTCTATATGTTCCATCGAACGTATCACATCTTCAATCAACCAATACAGAAGATAATGAAATGCAATTCGTATCACGGCGCGAAATTAAATCAAGTTGTATGCTGGCAGAATTTTTCCCTTCTCATTTCTTACGAAATAGTACTGCAAGCTCTTGGTTTAGGACAACAGCATAAACGACGCAGTCTTGCTGCAGGGCCTGATTCTTCTAATCACCGATCCTCACTACCTTCAACCGAACTTCCTGGTTCCTGTTGCGGTCTCACGATTTGATACGTAATTAAATATTCAGGATAAGCTTGTTCACCACGATAAACAACGTATTCCGGGAATACCAAACCTCCCTGTGATGGTCTACCCATTACACTATGATGCCCAGGTGGTGCATGCGCCATTTTCATTGCTGAAAATTGTAGGAATGACTTGCCCAATGTTACACGGCATAGCAACAAATGTCTGCAACAGCAGAAAGAATGAAAAAAAATTAATATTATTACACAGTTATTTATATCCATAAAAGTATTGCAGGTCAGTATTGCATAAGATTTTGTGTCGTTATACCCTTATCTGTGTAAGTATGTCGCGATCATAGATTAAATCGTATTGCTCCAATTATGGTGATTATAAATAAATGAAAATGATAACCCCAATCGTTCAATTGGAAAAAGAAGCAACGGATAAGCAAAAAAAAAACGAATGGGATGGGATGAATGAATAGTATGAATGTATGAATACCTATGACATATGTAACAACTGCGATCCTTGTGCGCTGGACATCCCGTGCCACCACAAATTCCGTAAACATATTGATTACTTTTGCTGCTATGCTCAGCAAAATATATGCCCGCGCCAAACATACCGCCAATATATGCGTGCCGTTCATCAAAACCTTTTTGCACAATGGCATTAATAAATGAACTGCCATGAAATAGCATTCGTTCATTTGCCAATGGTGTGGTTGCAGCTGCATTTGTACGTGGCATTGTGCTGGGTGATGGTGGACCAGCTGCGCTCACTTCTTCAGCCACTTCTTGTCGTCGATGTGCATATCGCTCCCATAATTTTCGATTCTGCACTTTTTGTATCTGTAATGCAAAAATAATCAATGCAATACAAGGGTAATACTTGGAAATATATATGGAAGTTATTATTCCCGTGACTAAATTGATTAAATTACCCTGACAATGTTGTATCGTAGAAAAATTCCACCTGAATGACCATTATCTCTATGCTCACGTATAGTACTTTGCATCTCCTCCTCAACGGCAAGAAACTCTTTGTCATCGGACAATAAATCCACGAGCAAAGTGCCTGGAGTAATGGAAGGCTGCCAAATAGAACCCGCTGCGGAACTCAATAATTTATCCATCCCTTTAATAAGTTTATGCCGATGGCCATAGGCCGATACACCAACTTGTTTCAAATCCTCATGTCCCATTTCTGCCAATATATCTAATGTTATTTGCTCACGTTCGAATAATTCATGTAAATGTTCTAATCTGAGACTTTGCAAAAAGCCTGCAACAGTCGTGATTGTGTTGCAATTTCTATCTAACGTTTCACAGCCATCTTTTACTTCACGCTCAGAAGAGGATGTTTCAAGGTTGGGCATTGGACTTAAGCAAGCAGTTGGTCTTGCGAGCGGTACACATAGTATCATTGAAGCACCTGACGGCATAATGACAGTTTCTTGTGTTAATGGAGGAGGAGGTGTAACTGGTACTGAAACAATACTTGGTGGTCGACTGCCTGGATTATTTGCTCCATTTGCAATTATCACACTGCCTGCAGATACCGGTGGCACTGACAACACAACCTGTTGCGATGCCATCGCATCTTGAAGCAAACACCTGACATCATCAGCACTAGCAAGATCTACTGGGCTCTGTCCTTCTTGGTTCTTCAAAAATGGATCAGCTCCATGAGCCAATAGCAAAGCGCACAACTGTGTACGTCCCTTTTGTGCTGCTTCATGTAACGGTGTAAAGCCCCATTTATCCGTGGCATTAACGACAGTATTATATTTAATTAAAAGCGCAGCAATGTCCAAATGGCCATAACTCGATGCATTGTGTAGAGGAATTAATCCACCTTTATCCTGTGCATTAACGTCAGCTCCACGTTCCAATAAAAATTCAGCGACTTCAAGATTATTGTAGCCAGCAGCGAGATGCAACGGTGTACTATTGCGTCCTTGAGCATCTCGACAATTAATGTTCTCTTGTGTGACTAAACGTTGGATCCGTGCGAGATTTCCTTTTTTAGCCGCGTCCAGCAGTGCACTATTGCCACGCAATAAATCTGCCACATCTTGATCACCTTCACGGACAAGATCCAATGGTGTAGCACCATCGCGATTCTTTTTCGTTGCATCTGCGCCCTGCCTCAATAATAACCGTACAATTTCACATTTGCCTTTGGCTGCTGCTTCATGGAGTGGCGTAAATTTCCACAGATCCGCAACGTTCACTGATGCGCCATGTTTAACCAATAATTCAGTAACTTCATAGTGACCGTAAGAGCATGCATTGTGTAATGGTACTAAACCACCTTTGTCTTTAGCATGCACATCCGCTCCATGTGCTAATAAATATTCAACGACTGGCACACGATTGTAACCTGCTGCAAAGTGCAGAGGTGTTGAGTGTCTCCCGTCTAAATCACGGCAGTTGACTGCATGTGGATTGATTTGAAGTATTCGTTCAACAGTTGTCAAATCACCGGACTTACTCGCTTCCAACAATTGTACTTCGATATCTTCTGTTCCACTTGGGGGATCTTGAAGTATTTTCAATACACTTTCAGTTGCAACTTGAGCTGCAGTGTAGCCTTGCAATGAAACAATTGACGAATCAACATTGTAAGACGAGAGTATACGTGCGGCTTGAACGTTATCTTCGCGCGCACATCGATGCAATGCAGTTTGCCCCAAACCATCAAGTGCATTCACACGTGCATTATGCCTCAATAATACATCCATTGCGTCGTAATGTGAATGATCAGTTGCAACGTGTAGTGGTGTCAAAAAGTCTTTATTTTTTTCATTCAACGCCGCATTTTTACGAATTAGTCCTTCAATTATTTGCTTCCGTTTTGGATAAGGCGATGCGACTGCGCAATGTAATGGTGTATCTCCAGTGTATGGATGTTTGAAATTCACAATTTCTGGTGACAAATATTTTTTCAATTTAGTTGGATCAGCCTGCCTGCAGGCGTCCAATAGGCAGTGACCTTTATATTCGTATGCAAGTCTCTCTTGCAATTCGAGACTTGGTGCAACGTCGATTGCACTCTTACTATGGCAATTCAATTGCGTTGGATCTGCGCCTTCACTCAATAATAATGAACACACTTCAGCTCGCGATTTACTCGCACCTTCATGCAATGGCGTGAATGCCCACAAATCACTGGCATTAACTGCTGCGCCGTGTTTCAATAATGCTTCAGTTACTTCAAAATGTCCATATGAACACGCGTTATGTAATGGAACAAGACCACCTTTATCTTTCGCATGAACATCCGCACCGTTTTGCAAGAGTATTTGAACGACTCGCGCACGATTATACCCAGCAGCTAAATGTAATGGAGTTGATCTACGACCATCACTGGCATGGCAGTTTACATTTAATGGATTGAGCAGTTGCAATAATTTTTCTTCATTACCCGATCGGGCAGCTTCTAATAATTCATCTTTTCTGTATTCACCCGTTAATACGGGTTTTGTTACTGGATCAGCCAGTTCTAGTGCAGTCTTTCCCTCTGTATTACGAATATTTGGATCGGCACCATGTTGCAGTAAAGCAATGCATACGTCGATTTTTCCCTAAGTTAGCAGAAAACAAAAGGAATAAACGAGCATTTATATTCATTATTACTAAATCAAAGTACTCCCAATGTATATCATCTTTATACCTTGATGGCTGCTTCATGCAACGGTGTATAATTCCAATTATCCCGTGTATTAGGATTAGCTCCAGCTTCTAATAGTAATCTAACAACATCAGAATGTCCAAATGAACACGCGTTGTGAAGTGGATGCAAACCACCATCGTCTCTAGCTTGAATTGAAGCTCCAGCTGATAATAAAAACTCGACTACCTCTCGTCGCCCATAACCTACAAAATAAAAAAAAACATCAATAACAATAACAAAACATACAAAAACAAATAACTCACAACTCTGAATACACTGACAAATAGAACGGAAGAAGGAAAATAAATATTCCTTTTTTTTTTTTTTTCAAATAGTTATGATTTGCCTTACCAGCTGCGAAATGCAATGGGGTGGACTTGCGACCAGCCGTGTCTCTTGCATTAACTGTTTTCGTTGTAACCAATTTTTTAACTCTAGGTAAATCACCATTTTTACATGCCTCAAATAGTTCACGTAAAGGATCCTGTGTGCCAGATGAGCCTGACAGGGACTCGGCGTTTGTCAAAACTGACCGTCGTCCTGCCATTTCACACCGCCATTTTTACGCCACTGTCACATATACCACACACAGATTTTCATAATGCAGGACGGGTTTTCGCACACACATTTACACATTATACACAAATATAAATGCTGTGAGTGTGTTTATATATAATATTAAGCATGTAACTGTTTATTTGTAGGTTTGTGTGTGAGATTCCCTTTTTCATCCAACGATACAGCGATTCCCAGGCCCCAATGGACATTTACCTGCCCCGACATCTGGCGGCAATTGCTGCAACTGGTTGATATTCATGACCATGAGCTCTTGGAGGTTTTCTGTGGCTGTCAGCCACCAAATTGTACTCGTATAACAATTATATACAACAAATAAGCCTAACAATACACGCTATTGTTTTATATGAGACAAAATAATTGATTTAATTAGTTATTGTTGCACATAACCTCCAATTTTTGGAGGCGAGTGTTGAAATAAAGGAGAATGATGTATATGGAAGTAATTTGGTATTAGCGTGTACACTGAAACAATATGAATTGGTGCAATTTTTCAATCCGATACACCCTGATGTCATTATCTGATGTTTTTGATTGTTGCTACGATGCCGCAGTCAATTTTTGATTATATTTATGTGAAATGTGATAACATGTGAACGATCTCATTGTTCTACCGGCTGTAAGTTGTTGCTTTTTTTATTCGTTTTTGCATATATGAATGCATGTAAGTGGAGATGTATGGATGGATGTGTGTGTATGTGTATGTGTATGTATAATTGGTATAATTGAATGTTTGGGATGTTATTGAGTATTGTGGAGCAATTTTTAAAGATTTATGTATGATTTGTTTTTATTATTTCAGATAGAAGGGCTGATAAGCCCAACCAATAATGAGATCAATTCTTATATTGTGCTTCGTGGTGGAAGCAATTATAATTGTGTCAGGGCATTTATGTCCTGCTCCATGTACTTGTAAGCTTGTTGGTCCGCAGGCGGAGAGATTAAAAGTTAAATGCAATAATGACATTGAGGACATCAAAGATATAAATATTAATTTAGTCAGCGTTGAGTTGTATCATTTAAATATAAGTAACAATAATATTTACGTTATTGAAGCGGATGTATTTAAAAATTTGACGAATTTACGGAGATTGGATGTGTCGAGTAATAAAATCGCAGGATTGCTTGAGGGTGGATTCAATGGATTGGGAAATTTGGAGAGATTGGACTTGAGTAAAAATCAAATATCTTCCATAGATCCATTAGCATTCCGACCTTTGGTCAATTTAAAAAGGCTGTAAGTGTGATATGGGTTAATTTTATATCATTCACGTCGATGTCACGCTTTTATTCATGATTTTCATTTCTTGGTTCACTATATATGAGTATGTTTTTTTTTTGCTTAGTGATTTATCTGCTAACAAATTAAATTCTGTGGCGCCAACCTTATTTCATGATTTGGTGGCTTTAGATCATTTGTGAGTATAATTTTCAACTATTTTGTAGATATTTGCGCTTCGCTATTTTCATCCTGAATTCTTTATGCTGAAAAATGATTCATAAATTAATAATATTAATGATGTTCAATTCATTTCATTCTTATTTAGAAAACTCAGGGGTAATGCGTTGAAAACTTTGGCAGAAGGTTCATTCCACGGACTCCAAGCATTGAGACAATTGTAAGATTAATTATTATATCATGTATGAGCAAGAGTAATTTCAGATACTTATTTATTGCATCTCGAATTAATTTTTTAATTATCTATCATCAGGGACTTGTCGAAAAATCCATGGCAATGCGATTGCTACATATTTTGGTTGAGTAACTGGAAAAATAATTCTCTTTTCAAACTTTCGTAAGTATAGAAATTACACCAGCTTCAATCGTTTGTGACTATTCCACAAAAGTTCTTGTATTAATTCATCATTTGGATAATTCCAGGCCTGTTCCAACATGTGATTCACCGCCTAAGTTTCATGGCCAATCGATAGCTGATCTCCGTTTATCGGAAGATTTCCAATGTGAATGGACTTCACCCATAATTGAATTACAACCGGTACAAAATCAAGTTGTCTTTGCTGGTGATTCAATCACATTAAAATGCAGCGCACCAAGTATAAGAGTAGACAGAACTGCGAACTTAAATTGGTCGTGGAATCCGAATACAATTCATTCAAATGGTTCACAAACAACACTCGTCGATCTGCAGAATACATTATCAAACATTAAAATTGAGAATCGTTATCTATCAGATAGTGGAATAATCGACAGTTCATTAAATATATTCCCAGTTAAAGAGGAACACAATGGGCAATGGAATTGTCTTTTGGTATCAGTCCATGGTAATAAATCGAAAACAATCGGCATTATTGTTATATCAGACGATACAAAATATTGTCCCTTGGTAGTAACCCGCGATAATAAAGGAGTTTATGCATGGCCAAGAACTGTAGTCGGTTGGAGAGTTGAATTACCATGCGAAGGAATTGGCCCATCAACTTCAATGCCAGTTCTTTTACGCGCATCTCATCAATGTAATTCAAACGGAAGTTGGGTTGATTTAAATACGGACTCATGTCCATTCATATCATCAACGACAAAAGCCCTCGAACAATATTCCAAAGTTGATCTATCATTAACAAAAGGCAATTTGCTAGAAACAGCAAAAAGATTCAACAATCATACAGCAGATCCGAAAAAAATTACAGACCCAATAGAAATTCATTTCATAACAAAGACTGTTGAGAATTATCTCACTTTTATTACTGATGAAAAAGAACTTGGTGCAATGTTGATTGATATTGTCACTTCTATAATGAATTTACCAAAGGAAATGTTGAAGGTCGCAGAAATTAATTATAAAGCTTGCACAAGACTGATAAAAGCCGTTGAAGTGATAACTGAATTCACGTCAGCAATTCAGGTGCACAAAGACAATTTTGTGTTAGACGAATTTGATGTGAAACGTGAAAGTTTCATTGGTTTAACATGCACATGGTACAGTAGCACTGTACCTGATAATAAAGACCCAAGACAACTGATTTGCGCAACAAATAATCACACTGCCAGATTAAATATTAAAAATCACGTCGTTGAAGCATCTATACAATTACCGGCGTCATTATTTCGTCACTTGGAGAGCACTACTGCCTCTCATCAATTAATGATTTCCATGTTCAGTGACAACATTTTATTCCCAATGATAACTGATAACAAAAAATTCGATATCACCTCAGGAATAGTTGGTAGTAAATTGATTGGATTGCCACCGGTCAATCTCACTGAAGACATTTACATCCTTCTCAGAGTTCCGCATCATTTCCGTATTGATTCTCTACCAGTGCCTGTGATTTGGGATGCTGGATTGAATGGATCTGGTAACTGGTCGACAAACGGTTGTAATGCCTCAAGTTATTTTAATAATTTGGTTGTATTCTCATGCAAACGTTTGGGTTATTATGGATTGATTCAAGATACAACCTATCTTGATGTGCATTCGATGAGCCGATCTGGCGCTAAATTTCGTTATTCCAATCCTGCTATTTATATTGGAACATTTGTGATGATTATATGTCTCACCTGCACATCAGTCACCTATATTATCTGCTATACATCAATAGTTATGCCCAAACGGGCCAAACACAGTGTTATAAATACATGGATTGCAATAACGCTATTGTGTTTTCTGTATACAGTTGGAATTCATCAAACTGAAAATGTCAAACTCTGCGAGGATGTTGGACTTGTGATACATTATTTATCACTATGTTGTCTATTGTGGATGGCCGTGTCTGCCAGCAACATGTATAAACGTTTGGCAAAATCTGACATTACAGCGGTACCCGATGATGAAATACATGAGCCACCAATACAAAAACCAATACTTGGATTATATCTTGTTGGATGGGGAATAGCATTGATTGTTTGTGGTATTTCAGGTGCAATCAATCTTCATGAATATGCCAGTTATTCTTATTGCTTTTTAACTTCGGGACCGGCGTTGGCAGCGTTATTTGTGCCTGCAATTATCCTCATAATGTACCTCACAATTTTTTATCTTATGGTACGATGCACAATACGTAGTGCTGATGTAAATGGTCAACTATCAGAAGGAACACAAGCAACTGAAAATATGGATTTGGAATTATTGGAACCACATGAAAATCGTGCGACAGATCAGAACAGTATTCATAGTACTCAAGCTGTGTCTTCGGAAGTTGAAGATGTTGAACATTCACAAATAACGCAATTGAAGGGACATGTGGTAATACTGATACTTTATTTAATGATGTGGTGTGCTGGTGCAGCAGTCACTGCACACCCATTCAATTCGAATATTCCATATGAGGAGACAATTTTTGCTATTATTTATGCAATCACTGCCAGTAGTCTTGGATTATTTGTTCTCCTGTTTTATGGCATCGCTAGAAGTGATGTGAGGTCACAGTGGACTTTAATGCGATGTTGGTTGAGAAGGAAGAAGAATCGTTGTTGTCGTACGCGAAGTGTCTCAGATGCGAATCCATCGATTCCTGCCCAACCACTCGTACAAAATATTCCACCTCCGATATCAAATTCACAAGCAACCCAAGTAATCTCGGATACAAATTCAATTAATTCATCAAGACATACAAGCATTTCACGGACATGTCATACTTTAAAAGCTTCAGATGCTGTTGATACACTGCCATCGGCCACGAGCAAGATTCCTAATGTTAATTTAGTTGTCCTCCATCGTCAGCAATACCGTTCAAATAATTCGGTAACAACTTATACAGACGCGACACCATCCGCATGCGTTGAGATGTTTTATAATCCTCATCAAAGTGGTGTTGCGAGGAAATTTTTCAAGAAACAACGAAGACACACGAAAAATAACAATTTAGGTCCACGAAAGCAGGGTGATGGCGGTGTAACAAGTGATGGTGGTAGTTGTATATCAATTCCACGACCGGCGCCAAAAATACCTGAGGAAATTGATAGCAGTATGTTTGGAAGTAGTGCCAAAGTCAATAATACGAATATTCATGTTGAAAAGAAACCGATTAATGACACAAAAAATATTAATATGTTGTCGGACAGTGGTGGTAGTGTATCTGAAGATCGAAATATTCCAGTGCGTTATGTT
This sequence comes from Meteorus colon, assembly GCA_030523085.1. Taxonomy (NCBI): domain Eukaryota; kingdom Metazoa; phylum Arthropoda; class Insecta; order Hymenoptera; family Braconidae; genus Meteorus; species Meteorus colon. The sequence continues at coordinate 150,417 of JAPYZH010000166.1, read as the reverse complement.
ATTGGACAAGAGAATTTATTACGAAATACAAATAAAAAAGTAAATAATGATTTGCCGAGAAGTGAATTACGTCGTGTGGCAGAAGTTCAAGCTACATCAGCGACAATGAGTCCTAATGAATCGGATTTTGACGTGCGTACAGATGAAGAAAAACAGTTACGAAATGTCTCCCAACAATGTAGCTTGGAGTACAGTTCTGAAATGGATTCAGCGAATCAAATGATAAGTGAACGAAGTGATCATGATTTACCGGAGATTTGCGAGACGCCAGAAACACCGGAAAAAGTAAACGATAATGATTTTCGATGTTCGAGCCTAAATGAAATAAATCAAGAGGCACAATCAAATCCACAACGAAGTGTTGAACGATCGTCAAACCATTCGAGCAGTCTATATTGTTTGTCCACGGATCAGTATCCACCGCCACCGCTTCAAACAAGCTATCGAAGTTCATTCAATGATGTAACGAGCTTAGGTGCTAGCTCCAAAATATGTGAAGCGGATTCACGTGCTTCCATGGATGATTTACAGAGTGAAGAGAGTTCTGATAGAATTTCAAGATTACGACGTAATTCACAACGTTCATTAACTGATGACAATAGCATGACAAGTGAAGTGGTATACACTAGAGACCTTCCCCTGTTCACAGGTTCATTGTCAAATATTAATCGTATTAGTGTCAATTCTTGTCAGGATGACGATGGGCCATTTCAAATACTCGATGATCTTACATTGCCTAATTTAACAGTTGATGTTGAATTGATAAATCGCCCGACAAATTTGCCATATCTCGATAAAGAATTTAGTTCACTGACGGATCTCACGTCAATAGACGTCACATTGGGTGCCACTAGACATTTAGATATGAATGCCAGTATTGGAGTTGATTATGAGGACACAAATTACAGTAATTCAGAACCATATGGTGATGATGCTGCATTGGATGATGAAGTATTGCTTGATTCGAATTCAATGAAAAAAGAAACTAGTGTTTGAAAAAATTATTCAACAAGAAAATAAGGACAATACGAAACATTTGTCGGGGATTTTCCACAAGAAATATGTGCCAAGCGATTTCGATTTATTTGATCTCTTCCCTTTGTTTTCTTCTCCCATTTTCTACAGCTATCACTCAATAATATACTTTTTTCATTTCCATTCGTCTGCTTGCTTATCAATGTATTTATATAGCGACGGAGCGTGTGTTTTGTACATAAATTGATTATAAAATAATGCAGTTTTATTCTAATGAGTGGAAGAACAACAAAAAAAAAGTAAAAGGAATACGCTTCATCGCGCGATATTGTTCGTGCGCCCAACGAATAATTATGCGTGTAAGACTATAGAATAGGTGTATCAATAAATGTATTTGTAAAGTTGAAATATTTTTTTTTATTTATGTTATTATTAAGATTTATCGAGTTATAAAATTATCTTTGTAACAATGATGCAACATAGGAGATGGTCGATGGTGTTTCAAGTAACAAGAAGCATACAGGAACTGGTCCCTGTGATCAATCATGGATATATGTCAGATAAAGAAATGAATTAATGTATTCTTATCTTCTAAGAATAAATGTATGACATAAAATCAACGCAGAATATAACTGAGCGATAGCCACTATAATCTTATTTCACGGAGGAATAAACATCACTTTTTAACGTGGATACTTTCAAATGGAGTTAAGAGATAGCAGCTCTACAAATATTTTCTTTATTTTTCAAATACTCTATTTGCTAAATGCTCATTCAGCTAACAATTGAAAAATATACTGTATAATTTATTTTCCAGATCGCTTAATGCTCTCATATTATTATGACCACGTAATACAACCCATAAGGACGAAACTGGATGAATACTTGAATGAATGAAGAATTTCGTTAATGAAAGTTCTATTTTTTACACATCGATATTAGCATTTTATGTAGCATTTTTCAACGCGTCGCTTTATTTCTTATAAATATGATATAATAAAGGAATGAAATCTTCTGTTATTATATAAATGAAGAGTCATTCGACTGATCTATAAGAAAAAAGTGATAATCTTTAACATTGGAGACAAAGTATTTGTTGGATACGTAACAAATGTTAGGTCAGATAAATATCTGTCGAACGTCGCATAATGAATATTCATGGTCAGTCAACTAGTATAAAGCTAACAAGTCATTCAGGTTGCTACTAGATTTCATTCTCATCAATGAAGCTGAGTTAATAAAGATGATTAATATCTTCCTGGGGCTTTTATGCTGCGCTAGTTGCGCCTTGTTCGTCGGTGGCAATGCTCACCCAACAATTGTTATCATTGGTGCCGGTCCTGCAGGCATCGCAGCTGCTTCACGACTTCTTGAGAATGGATTAACTGATGTCATAATTCTTGAAGCAGAAGACAGAGTGGGTGGACGAGTCTACAGTATTAAAATGGGTAATTGGAATCGATTGATATAAATGATGAAAAACTATCGTTTCTGTTTGTTTATTATTTTCGTTTCATTTTTAACTATGCAGGTGAATACATGGTAGACTTAGGTGGTCAATGGGTCCATGGGGAAAAGGATAATGTAGCCTTTGAGTTAGCTTGGCCCTTAGGAGTAATTGAGAGATTTAAGGACAACCATAATTTGTCTATTAAATTTTTTGGATCGTCTGGATCATCCCTATCTCCTGAAATTTCGCTTGACTTAAAACGGCTTCAAATGTCACTTGATCATGGTATGATTGATTTCGACAGTTTGAAAACTGGGACATTTGGAGAATTTGCAGAAATTGAGTTAGGATTATTTAATTAATGATCATAACTTCGGATATTATGTGATGATGGCCTTCATACAATAAGTTTATATAATTCATTCCAGAATCGATAAGTATATGAAATCTCATCCTGAAATAAGCGCAGATTTGCATGGACCATTACAACATACGTTAGACCTAGCACAAATGGCATCAGATGGTGCTGACAGTTGGCACAGTGTATCTGCGAAAACCGTCAATTATCTTGAATGTGAAGGCGATCAAGCTATAAATTGGAAAAATAGAACTTATGCTACTATATTAGATATATTGATGGTGAGCAACTGAATTGAAAAACTGTTTGGTATTGATCATATCCTGTTTATGTGATTGCGGTTGTTGTAGAAAAAATTCCCTGATCCAGAAAAGGAATTGCCAGTCTTGAACAACACTCGCATGAGCAGTAAAGTTTTGAGAATAAATTATACAGATGAATCTGTTCCAATAAAAGTCGTGACTGCGGATGGAATAGAAGTATCGGCTGATCATGTGATTTTTACTGGATCTCTAGGTGTTTTGCAAGCAGAATACATGCAGTTATTCGATCCGCCATTACCAGAGGAGAAATTGAAGGCAATCAAGGTGATTGGATTGAATTTTGGATACATTTTAAGTAATTTCTATGTAATAATACAAAACGTTATCTCATTTAGAGTCTAGGATTCGGTCATGTCGCAAAAATTTGGTTGTACTATGATAATCCCTGGTGGCATAGTGATGAAGATAAATTTAATGTGAAGTTCATTTACTGGACCGAAGCTGACAGGCAGACTATAGCAAATGATGTAATGGATTTTATAAATATTATATACAGTACATTTTAACAGGTATAATTGATAATATGACGAATTTTTAGCCTGAGAAGAAATGGATGCTTGGAATATTGAGCCTTATACCTATTGAACACAAGCCGAAGTTACTTTGTGTCTGGATATCTTCCAATCATTCAATAGAAATGGAATCAGTTCCTGAAGAACTCCTACGCAGCCAAATGTTAGAATTCCTACATAAATTTTTTGGGAATGAATATAATGTTACTGAACCTACGGAAATGAAAAGGTATTTGTTGAAAATGATTAATTCCAATTGTAATTTAGGTCCTAATATCATTTTTCTTCTAGAACAATGTGGAATACCAATGAAAATTTCCGCGGAACTTATAGTTATCATGGCATAGAAACTGACTTATTCAACGTTACTAATAGCGATCTTGCAGAGCCAATTCTGCGAAATGGAAAACCTGTATGTTGAAAAGAATCTTATTCAGTTTCAATATTAATATCTTTTTATATGAATATTGCTTTAACGAAATTTATTTTCAGATTTTGCAGTTTGCTGGTGAAGCTACTGCAGATCATTATGCTACAGTAAATGGCGCAATTGAATCCGGTTGGCGTGAAGCTGATCGATTGATAAATTTGTATCCGGGTAGAAAATTGGCGAAAATTTGAAGATTATCGATTACTGATGAGTAAATGAATAATTAATAACAATACATATAAAAATATGACTATTATTATTCAATGTTCTCGATAATATCTTTACTTCGATTTTGTTTTTATCAAGTACGGAGGGATGAATGATTGTCATTAATATGTGAAAAATTGTTCGTTCACGAAAACGGCTCGAGATTTGATGAACTATTTTTTTTTACTGCGCAGTTAATACTGTGAGAGACTACGAAAGCAATAAAATATCGGCGAGGGCTAAAACACAAACAGAAAAACGTCACAACGGATGAACATACAATCACAGAGATACCAAGATTTTATATTCGGTATAAATAATATGATTCTGCTATAGTAAAAATTTATGACCTCTACCATTGTCGATTGTTGAATGTATCGCCCATGTCATGGTCAAATAATAATCTGTTGATTGGTAGATCCGTAACGACTATTCATAATCTAGCCGAGAGTATAAAGTTGACAAATAATTGGTACTGCACTTTATTGCAGTTGGTTAAATTGAAGTGCAAGGAATGAAGAGGCTTTTCTTAGTTTATTTATATTGCGTTACATGCGTCCTATCCGTCAGGGACCGACGTATTGCTTCAAGAGTTGTTATTATTGGAGGTGGCGTGGCAGGTATCGCAGCTGCTTCAAGACTCTTAGACAATGGATTCACCGATGTATTAATTCTCGAAGCAGAGAATAGAATTGGTGGACGAATTCACAGTGTCCAGATTGGTGAACAGACATTTTTTCCTTCCTGTGAACATTTCTGTTTATAAATTATTTACTTTTTCATTTCACCCACGAATTGCAGGCGAATATTTGGCAGACTTGGGCGCTCAATGGGTTGGTGGAGAAACAGGCAATGTAGTTTTTGAGTTAGCTTGGCCTTTGGGCTTGCTTGAAAGGTCTAATGATACCTACGAATGGTCCGTGACCATATCTGGATCATCAGGATCATCATTGTCTGATGACATATCATATGATTTGAATGAATTTGCGGATACACTTGTAGAAAGGATGCAGCAAAGTGGCATTGACAATTTAAAAACTGGATCATTTGGGGAATATGCTGACGCAAAGTATAGTCTTTATTCAATATTCAAGAGTCTAAAGTTACATTTTATATTAATATTCTAGATTTGATGAGTATATGAAATCTCATCCAGAAGTAAGCAAAAATTTGCATAATGCACTACGTCAAGCAATGAATATGCGACGGATATCTTCAGATGCGGCTGATAGTTGGTATGATGTATCTGCAAAATCCATTCTAAATTACGCAGATTGTGAGGGTGACACGGGGATCCATTGGAAAAATCGAACCTGGAGTACAATATTAGATATATTGATGGTACGCGAATGAAAGAGAATAAAAATGCTATACGTTTTAATGTAGAATTAATAATATACAAATAATTAATTACAGAAAAAAATTCCTAATCCTAAAGCGCAATTGCCCATTTTGAAGAACACCCGTAGAGGCAATGCAGTGAAAAGAATTGATTACACTAAAATATCTGATTCGATAAAAATAGCAACTGCAAATGGGAAAAAGTATTTAGCTGATCACGTAATATTTACTCCATCTCTGGGAGTTTTGAAGGCGAATCACATGAATTTATTCAATCCTCCACTGCCAGCGAAGAAAATTTCTTCCATCAAGGTGATCGGATTGATTAGAGTGTATGGGAGGCCACCAATAATACAATAATCAAGGATTTCATTGCATATAGAATATTGGATTCGGGCATCGAGCGAAAATAATCGTATACAACAAAAATCCTTGGTGGCATCATGAAGATAATGAACTCAATCAGAAGATTATATTCTGGACTGATGAGGATAGGAGAGAAATCGAGAATGATGTTAGACACTTCTATTTATATTAAACATATCACATCATAAATGGTGTTAATGATGCATTGATTTTTCAGCAAGCAAAGAGATGGATGTTAGGAATAAATACCGTTATTCCAGTTGAGTACAAACCAAAGTTACTCAATATTTGGGTTTCATCAAATTACTCAATTGAAATGGAAACAATACCTGACAAACTATTCCATGATCAAGTATCACAATTTATTTACAAATTTTTCGGCAATGAATATCATGTAACTAAAATAACTGCGATAAAAAGGTATCAACATAAGACCATAAGTTGCGTTGAAAGATAAACTCATTTTTCATAACCATTTTGTTATAGATCAATGTGGAATACCAATAAAAATTTTCGAGGAGCCCACAGCTATCGCGGAATGAAGGCAGACATTGCTAATGTCAACAATGAAGATTTGGCACAGCCAATCATGCGTGACAACAAGCCTGTAAAGAAAAAAAAACATCTTCATCTATTTTAATGTCAACATTTTAATGTATGAATATTCATTTTCAGATTTTACAGTTTGCTGGTGAAGCTACCGCTGCACAATATGGCACTGTGCATGGTGCAATTGAGTCAGGATGGCGTGAAGCTGATCGACTAATAAATTTCTATGGGAAGAATAAAAAACCCAAAACCCGTCGTAGACGCTAATTAATAAATAAGAATAATTGAGAATGTAATGATAAGTCATTGCGACTATTCTTGATTGATACATAACTGGTGATGTACGATACGAAATACAAAAGCATACACCTATTCCATCATGCAAACAATTGGAATTTACTTTCATGTTGGGATGATGAGAATTTAGATAATCATGTGAAAGATATTACGTATGTCATTTATCATTCTAATAAAATAAATTCATGACCTTCCTGGTTTAACGAGCGTTTATTAATATGTACCAAATGTTCGCGGTCATATTAAGGAGTATAAAGTCAGTGAAATACTCCGCAGTAAACTAGACGCAATTGTAATAGTCAAGAAGTCTATACGCAAAAATTATGAATCTTTTACTTGCACTTTTGTGTTGCAATACGTGCGGATTATTAAATCATGAATTGAATATAAATTCAGCACCAAGAATTGTAATTGTTGGTGCTGGTGCTTCTGGCATTGCAGCGGCTTCGAGACTACTTGAGAATGGATTCACAGACATTACAATACTCGAAGCAGAAGATAGAATTGGTGGACGTGTTCATAGTATAAAATTTGGCAAGTTCCATTTGATTTTTTTTGAAATTCTTGGAATTATTGAGAATGTATCTCACAGAAGTCATTGGCTGTGATACAAAAGCATACAATCACAACAATTTCATATCTCTTTTCAAATTTTCGATGTTACTTATTCAGGTGATTATCTCATGGACATGGGTGGCCAATGGGTTGTGGAAGAAAAATGCAATGTGGCTTTCAATTTGGCATGGCCTTTAGGACTACTCGAGAGATTTGAAGAAAGATACAATTTTTCAGTTAGGATTTTTGGATCTTCTGGCTCAGCACTTTCTTCCGAGACATCACTAGAGTTTGCTAACTTTTTTGATACGATAAGAGGAGATATGAATGAAGACGACATTGAAAAATTGACGACTGGATCATTCGGAGAATATGCAGATCCACTGTAAGAATTTAAAAATAAATATCACAGGAGAACATCAATTAAATATTCTATTTATGATTTACAGATTGTATCGATTCCTCAAATCCCAACGAGAAATAAAACCTGAAATGTACCAACCGTTACGTTATATGACGAGTCTGTTGAAAGTATCTGACGATGCAGCTAATAGTTGGTATGATCTATCAGCAAAGGCGTTGCACGATTATCCGAGTTGCGAGGGTGGTGACAACATCAATTGGAAGAATCGAACTTACGCCACTATATTGGATATATTAATGGTTTGTGTTTAATTTAATCAGAGGCAACTCACTTGATAGCCGCAATATTGATCTCTGATGTCTTTATTGATGTAGAAAAAAATTCCCAATCCAGAGGAGGAGTTGCCAGTCCTAGAGAAAACTCATAAAAATAGTAAAGTCGTGAAAATTAATTACAATAAAGACTATGATGAAATAAAAGTATCGACCGCAGATGGTGACGAATATTTGGCTGATCATGTGATATTCACTCCATCCTTGGGAGTTTTGAAAGCGAATTACCAACGATTATTCAGCCCACCCCTACCAGAAAAGAAGGTCAAAGCAATTAAGGTAATTAAGTTGAAACAGAAACTGTAATTCGCATGTTTGTGAATACATAAATGGAAATGTTTGGCAGAATATCGGTTATGGTCACGAAGGGAAAATTTATTTGTACTATGAAGATCCCTGGTGGTATACAGATGGAGATAAATTTGTTATGAAACCCATTTATTGGACCAAAGCTGATAAGGAAGAACTTGAAAATGATGTGAGTTAACGCTAAAGAACTATGTGGCTTATCCTATACATATTTAATTATAATATTTGTTCCATGTTTTATTTTTTCAGCCTGAAAGGGCATGGATGCTTGGTTTGATTAATATCATTCCAATAGAACACAAACCTAAAGTGATTAACTTCTGGGTTGCTTCAGAGTATGCCATTGAAATGGAATTAGTCCCTGAAGATGTTTTTCGACGACAAATATCTGGAGTTATCAAGAAATTTTTTGGCAACTATTATAATATCACTGAACCCACGAAAATAATGAGGTGATAAAGAAAAATAGTTTTGAAGTCTATTAAACAGATTTATATTAATTATTAATCATTATAGATCTTCATGGAATACCAACGAAAATTTCCTAGGCACATACAGCTATCGTGGATTAGAATCCGACTTAGCTGATGTCCATCATGAAGATCTAGCCGAGCCAATAGAACGAAATAATAAGCCAGTATGTAAAGTTAACGTATGATCCAGCTTTGCAAAAGTTTGAATCTCTTCTGTCTGATTGTTTTCCAGATTCTCCAATTTGCTGGCGAAGCTACTCATCAGCGTTTTGGCTTAGTCAATGGAGCGATTGAATCAGGCTGGCGTGAAGCAGATCGATTAATCAATCTATACGCAAAAAAAAATGATGAATTGCAACTCATCAAACGATTAACTCAAGAATCAAAAGGACGAATCATCAATCTTGAATGAAATATAAATGATAGATTCATTTACATGTTGCGTCGATTATTGTCAATATTAAAACTCTTCCAATCCTCACGAATATAACAGCAAATTTTCTTTAGTGCAATTGATGATTCAAAGTGGCTGAAATTTTCCTCATTATAAATTAAATTTTTGCCAGTACTGGCAGTCAGCAATGACAGAATTGAATGAATAGATAAATAGTTGAATGTATATCTTTCATGAATGCATGATAAATAGAGGAAGATGAAGAAAATAAAAACTTTTATATTTTATAAGCGAGATCTAATTGCTTTCGGATGCTCAGCATGATGACCTCTGATATTTCAGAGTATCTGTAACGGTGGGATAAGTGACGACCGTTATAGTCAGATAAGTATCCATAGATTGTCGGAAGTGTAATGAATATTCATGGTCAGTGTGTGAGTGCTGAGTTGATAAAGTGTTCTGGTTACTATTAAACTTCATTTCAATCAGTTCAACTGACATGATAGGAACGATGAGACTTTATCTAGCGCTTTTGTGCTGTGTTACGTGTGTCATATCCACTTCCAACAATCCTACTCGAATTATTATTGTTGGTGCTGGTTCTGCTGGCATTGCAGCTGCATCAAGACTTTTTGAGAATGGATTCTCTAATGTCACAGTTCTTGAGGCAGAAAATAGAATCGGTGGACGAGTTCACAGCATTGAATTTGGTGAGTATCATTTAATTTTTTTCTTCTTTCCATATTTTTACGGTTTTTGTTTGCATTCTAGGTGAATATATGGTAGATTTAGGTGGTCAGTGGGTCCATGGAGAAAAGAACAATGTGGTTTTTAAGTTAGCATGGCCCTTAGGATTAATCGAGCGATTCAATGAAAATCACAACATGACAATGAAATTTTTTGGATCTTCTGGAACATCATTATCTCCTGAGACGTCATTAAGTCTGAGATATTTTCAAGCTTCACTTGCCGAAGGTTTGATCGATGTTGGCAGTTTGAAAACTGGAACATTCGGCGAATATGCAGATGCAAAGTGAGGATTTAATTCTCATCATTTACCAATCCTGGATTTATTTCATGTTTCTTTTTATTAGATACGATGACTATATCAAATCTCATCCTGAAATAAGCGCTGATTTGCATGAACCTTTACGTCATTCAATGAATTTAGCACAGATGGGTTCAGATGCTGCTGACACTTGGTACGATGTATCTGCTAAATCATTAAAAGATTATGCAGAATGTGATGGCGATCAGCTTATTAACTGGAAGAACAGAACTTACAGTACAATTTTAGACATATTGATGGTGAGTCATTGAAATTACCAAAAGATTTGATAACTCGGATTTGTAATTTCCATTCATATGTTGTAGAAAAAATTTCCGGATCCTCAACAAGAACTGCCAGTTCTAAACAATACACGAACGAGCAGTCGAGTGATAAAAATAGATTACGTGAATGGATCTGTCCCGATAAAAGTGTCAACCGAAGATGGTGAAGAATACTCAGCTGATCATGTAATATTTACCGGATCTTTGGGAGTTTTGAAAGCAAATTATGAGCAGTTATTCAATCCAATTTTACCAGAAAAGAAAATCCTCTCTATCAAGGTGATTAAATTGATCGCAAATTCTACAATCAGTACTCACAATTGTAATAACGTGAAAGCGATTTGATGTAGAATTTTGGATTTGGGCATGTGGCTAAAATTTGGTTGTATTATGACAATCCCTGGTGGTATAGTGACAAAGATAAATACAACATCAAAGCCGTATACTGGACTGAAGCTGACAAGAAAGAAATAGAGAATGATGTAAGTAAATTTATGAATATCGTATATTGGATGCAATTCCAAGTATAAATATTTTTATGCTCCAATTTTCTAGCCGTTAAAAAAATGGCAGTTAGGAATATTTGGACTGGTACCAGTAGAACACAAACCAAAACTACTCTGCATTTGGATATCTACAAATCATTCAATAGAAATGGAAACGATTCCTGATGAACTCTTTCGCAATCAAACCCTGGAATTTATTCACCGATTCTTTGGAAATGAATATAACATTTCTGAACCTGTCGAAATAAGAAGGTACATATGAAATTTTGAACTTGTTATGATGAGGAATTGGAATTTTTCTAACTTTGTTATAGAACATTGTGGAATACCAATGAAAATTTTCGAGGAACATACAGCTATCAGTGTGTAGGAAAAGACACTGCTAATGTAACCAATGCAGATCTTGCGGATCCAATAATGTACAATGCCAAACCTGTAAGTTGATGCTAATTTTGTAAATGTTCCAACGTAAACATTTTATGTGACAATCATTTCTATTTATAATATTTGGTACCAGATTCTGCAGTTTGCTGGGGAAGCCACAAGTGAACATTACTCTACAGTTCATGGCGCGATAGAATCAGGCTGGCGCGAAGCAGATCGAATAATAAATTTCTATTCAGCCAAAACTCTCAAGGAAAATGAGGAATGATTCTCAATTAATGACCAATACAATTTCTCAAATAAATATTATGAAATACTTTGGCTATTCTTACTGTATTAGATAGATAAATAGAGAATGTACAACTCCGATTCATGCAGTGGTGCGAAAGGAATTCCTATGCTTGTTAGAAAGGAGCTAAATCAATCCGCTGAAATTGGAAAAATTATTCATACATCAGCGCATAGCTTATAGTGTACTGTACAATTCAGCAGTGTACAGTCAATCATCTCATTCTCAATAATTTCAGCGTTTCACATGGGTCTATTTTACTATTGAATGATGTCTGTTAGATGATTGAATAATGCGGTATGGGATGAGCATTGGATAGGGGGCCATAAATCTAGTTATTACGCTAGCAGTGATGTCATTATTGCTTTTGAGTGCGCTCACAGCGCCAACGTGAATAGAATTCTATGGCAATAAATTCTAATAATAAAGAACTCTAACCATATGAACGTTCTGTCAAGATCACAACTCAGTTATCAAGAACTTCGTTCAAAGAGTCCAGTTGATATTTCAATCGTTGGCACGTGGCTGTCACCGGGTTTTTTTCCAGTTAGTTGAACTGAAGGGATAAAAATAATGAAGAGAATTGTCATTGTTGGAGCTGGTTCTGCAGGAATTGCGGCCGCTTCAAGACTTTTTGAAAATGGATTTACTGATATAACAATCCTCGAAGCAGAGGATCGAATTGGTGGACGAGTTCACAGTGTCAAATTGGGTAGATATAATTTATAAATATTTTTTTCAATGGTACCATCTTTAATTTGAGTAAGAATCAAAGTTAATTAGCCTGCAGTTGTATTTGTTTCATATCAGTTCTTGTTTTTGATCTTTATATCTCTTTTATGAATTGCAGGTGATGATATGGTGGATTTGGGTGGTCAATGGATAGATGGAGAAAAAAATAACGTAGCATTTGAGTTAGCTTGGCCCTTAGGTTTGGTTGAAAGATACAATGACAATCATGAATTTTCCATCAAGTTTTTTGGATCGTCTGGGTCATCGCTATCACGTGAATTGTCATTGGATATAAAACTATTCCAAGATTCATTGGCAGACGGCATGACTGATATCGATAGTTTGAAAACTGGCGCATTAGGAGAGTACGCCAATGCAAAGTGAGAATTTCATTAATTTTTAGTGAATTTAGAAATACATTTTTAAACATTTTTCTTCACCAGATACGACGAATATATAAAATCGCACCCAGAAATAAGCGCAGATTTACATGAACCTTTACGTCATATGACAATTTTGGCACAGCTAACTTTGAATGGAGCAAATTCTTGGTTTGATGTGTCAGCTAAAGCATTAAGAGCCTATGAGAAATGTGATGGTGATCGTTTCATCAATTGGAAGAATAAAACTTACAGTTCAATATTGGATATATTAATGGTGCAGTAAAGAATTAAGAAAAATCTTTAGTAGTTTTAACATACAATTTATCTTGTTGTGATATTGTAGAAAAAAATCCCTAATCCAGAAGAGGAATTGCCGGTCTTGGATAATACATTTACAAACAGCAGAGTAACAAAAATAGATTACACAAATGAAACTGTTCCAGTAAAGATATTGACTAAAAATGGTAAAGAATTTGTAGCTGATCATGTAATATTCACTGCGTCGTTAGGAGTTTTGAAAGCCAATTACAAAGAATTATTCAACCCACCACTGCCAGAGAAGAAAATCACATCCATTGAGGTGATTGAATCCTTCCTGGAATTTCCATTGAATATATTTCATAGAATAATGTAGAAATTTATCTTATTCAGAATTTTGGATATGGGCATGGAGCAAAAATTTGGTTGTACTATGAAAATCCTTGGTGGCATAGTGATGAAAATAAGTATGAACTAAAATCTATATACTGGACTGAAGCAGACAGGAAAATGATTGAAAATGATGTAGGCAACTTGAAAATTTATATATTCTGTATTATTAATATGATTGATAATGTGATTATTTCCACAGCCTGAAAAAAAGTGGATGCTAGGAATATCCATGATTTTACCAGCTGAGCACAAACCGAAAGTGCTCTGTATTTGGATTTTTTCAAATCATTCAGTTGAAATGGAATCAATTCCTGACAAAGTCTTAAGTATTCAGATATCAGAGTTTATCAACAAATTTTTCGGTCGTGAATATTGTGTCACTGAGCCTACGGAAATAAGACGGTGAGTTGCGAAATGTTTGAACCAATCTAATGAAAAATTAATGTATCGTCAATTTTATCATAGAACATTATGGAACACAAATGAAAATTTTCGAGGGATCTATAGCTATCACCGATTAGAAACAGATGCAGCTGAAGTTAATAATAAAGATCTCGCTGAACCAGTAATGATGAATGGAGTGCCTGTAAATGAAAAAAAAAATGGATTCTATTCTAATTGTAATATTAATTCAAATTGATATTTTTTTGAAACAAAATTGAATTCCAGGTTTTGCAGTTTGCTGGTGAAGCTACTGGTAAACATTATGCATCAGTTCATGGTGCGATAGAGTCAGGTTGGCGTGAAGCAGATCGATTGATAAAATTATATACAACTAAATAGTTGATCAGATGTCAACAATGATCATTACTCGATCAATCACAGCATGTAAGCATGTGGTACTTCAATCAATCTATCTTTTTTCTCATCAATGTATTATGCGAGATCTCACAAGATTTGGGACATGATTTTAAATAATAGGATATAAGAATATTTTGAATAAACATAAAAAAATCAACAATGCATTCATCACAGTACGAGTATGCTACGTTATCTGAATGAACTAATCTTGTTACAATGAAATTGTAAATGATGCAACTATACATAACTGTCATTCAAATAAAATTAAAAAAATTTTACAAGACTTAACAAGCGTATATTAATGTTGAATACATAATGAATTACCACGGTCACATGAAGAGTATAAAGTTAGAGAAATACATGACAAGGGCCCAGACTTCATTCGAATATTTAATATCCCATGCACAAAGATCATGAACCTGTTACTCGCGCTTTTGTGTTGTAATACGTGTGGCTTATTCAATCATGAATTGAGTGATAATTCATCACCGAGAATTATTATTGTGGGTGCCGGTGCCGCTGGCATTGCCGCTGCCTCAAGACTCTTCGAGAATGGATTTACAGATATTACAATTCTCGAAGCAGAAAATAGAATTGGTGGACGTGTTCACAGCATTCAATTTGGCAAGTATCATTTCACTTGCATTATTGATACAATATTCTGAGTGATGAATTTGTTAACACCAAGATTGAAGTGAACAATTGCATTGATTTATTGTTTTTCCGACGTTGTTTTTGAGACAGGTGATTATTTGGCGGATATGGGTGGTCAATGGGTCCATGGAGAGAAAAACAATGTGGTTTTTGAATTGGCATGGCCTCTAGGATTAATCGAAAGATTGGATGTGAATCATAATTTTACCATTCGAATTTTTGGATCTTCTGGGACATCGCTATCACCTGAAACATCAGCAGCTTTGCAAGACTTTCATGATACAATCTTGAAAAATATGAAGAAAGAAGATGTTGAGAATTTGGTTACTGGTTCACTTGGTGAATATGCAGACCCACTGTAAGAAATTTTACGACATTATCTCAAAATTTCATTTGTCAATTTTTATTTATCATTTACAGGTTTGATCAATTCTTTAGAGATCATCCCGAAATAGATCCTGATATACATCTTTCATTACGTTGGATGACAAGCTTGGCGGAAATGTCTGCGGATGGTGCTGACGATTGGTATAAAATATCAGCAAAAGGCTTACTAGAATTTGCAGAATGTACTGGTGATCAATCAATCAATTGGAAGAATCGAACTTATGCTACGATTTTAGATGTATTGATGGTAGGGAATTGAACACGTGAAATATTTGCATTACTTTATATCATGTAATTATATCTTTGTTGTAGAGAAAAATTCCTAATCCAGAAGAAGAATTGCCAGTGTTGTCTCACACTCGGCTAAATAGTAAAGTAATTAAAATTAATTATAATAAAGGCTTTGATACTGTAAAAGTATCAACTGCAGATGGAGAAGTGTACTCAGCTGATCATGTGATATTTACACCGTCCCTGGGAGTTTTGAAGGAGAATTACCAGCGATTATTCAGTCCACCATTGCCCAAGAAGAAGGTTGAAGCCATTAAGGTAATTGAATTAATGAATTTACATAATCATTCGTTATACACACTCTTGAATAAAATTTTGGATGTTTTTATTTTACAGAATCTTGGTTTCGGACATGAGGCAAAAATTATTATGTACTATGATGATCCTTGGTGGTACTCTGATGAAGATAAATATAATACTAAAGGCATTTATTGGACTGATGCTGATAGAGAAGAGATAGAGAATGATGTGAGGACATTTAGAAATATATTCATGAAGCTTCTAATTCAATTATTCATGTATGATACAGTTGTTATTGCTTCTAGCCCGAGAGAAAGTGGATGCTTGGATTGTTCGCACTTTATCCAGTAGAACACAAACCAAAGATGATCCTCTTTTGGGTGTCTTCGGATCATTCCATCGAAATGGAATTGGTGCCAGAGGAATTGTTTCGTCAACAAATATCTGAAGTTATCCATAAATTTTTTGGCAATCATTACAACATTACTGAACCTACAAAAATAATCAGGTGATAATGAAATATGAAGAAGTTTATAACATGAATTCATATTCGTTAATATTTATAGAACCATGTGGAATACCAACGAAAATTTCCTCGGCACGTACAGCTATCGTGGATTAGAATCTGACTTGGCTGATGTCAGCCATTTAGACCTTGCTGAGCCAATATTTCGAGATAAAAAGCCTGTGAGTTAGTTAAATTAATCATCAGATTGTAACTGAGGATTTGTTACGTCACTTTTATGTTTCAGATTCTTCAGTTTGCTGGTGAGGCTTCCTCTGAACATTATAGCACAGTACATGGAGCTATTGAATCAGGATGGCGTGAAGCAGATCGATTGATTGATTTATATCCAAAGAAGATTGAACTTTCACAACTCTTCAAACGATTAAGCCAAGCATCGAAATTTAATAATAAATGTAATGGGTGAAGAGAGTCAGTTGTTATAAAATCTAATAAATGTTATAATTGATGTTACGTTTGCTATGTCAATAAATTCAATGAATTCTGACAATTCTCAAGTTAATAAAATATTCCTATCACACGTTCATTAAACGACTGCATATTGTTCAAATTGGAATATGTAGAATATGTACGTTGTGCAGCCAGGGTCGAAGTAGAAGTATAAAGTTGCAGACCATGGCTGGCCAACACAACTAGTCCATCTGTATTGCTCCTACTCGGCAGACAATCATGAACTTATTGTTAGCACTTTTATGCTGCAATACGTGTGGCATATTGGACAATAAACTGAATGACAATCCCTCAGCAAAAGTCGTGATTGTTGGCGCTGGTGCTGCAGGAATTGCTGCTGCCTCAAGACTTCTTGAAAATGGATTCACTGATGTAACAATTCTCGAAGCAGAAAATCGAATTGGTGGACGTGTTCATAGCATAAAAGTTGGTGAGTACGAATTCATTTCTTCATTCTTGACAATTACCAAAAACTAAACTGTATCGTTGGAATTTACGGTGAATTTCAGGTCATGATATGATAGACATGGGAGGTCAATGGGTCCATGGAGAAAAAGACAATGTGGCATTTGAACTAGCCTCACCTCTAGGACTTGTCGAGGGATTGCGTGCGAATTTTGATATCCAATTTGAATATTTTACATCAGATGGAGTAAAGTTACCTGATAATGTCGTGCATGATTTGGTGAAAATCGATGAAGCAATCAATAATGATATAACCGACATTGAAGATTTAAAGTCTGGTTCATTTGGAGAATATGCAGAGAATAAGTAAGAAATAAATATCTTCTTAAGAGTATAAAACTTCTATGGATCTCTATTTGAATCTAAATGTCATTTAGGTGTTTGGAATACTTTCGAGATCATCCGGACATACCTGAGAAGTTATATGAATCCTTACTTTATTCATTAAATTTAGCTGCAATGATGGGAGATGCCGCTGATGATTGGTACGATGTTTCTGCTAAAGGAGCTCGCGATTATCCTGAATGTGCAGGTGATTTCAATAACAATTGGAAAAATCGAACCTACAGTATGATATTCGATATTTTGATGGTATGTAATTGAAACAAAAAGAATATTCATCATCACCAAATTCTAAACTTATATCCTAATTATGACAGAAAAAGTATCCTGACCCAGAAGAAGAATTGCCTGTGATGGAGAACATTCATATGAATAGTAAAGTGACAAAAATTAGTTACAGTGAACAGTCTAATTCTGTACAGATCTCAACTTTAAATGGAGAAGAATATTCAGCTGATCATGTGATATTCACACCGTCTCTAGGAGTTTTAAAGAAAAATCACAAAGAATTATTCAATCCTCCGTTGCCAGATACAAAGGTTGAAGCTATTAAGGTAAAATAATTTATCTTACATTTTGTAATACACTTTGATGATACATTAATGATGAGAACCATTTCACAGAATCTTGGTTTTGGACATGTGGCGAAGATCTGGTTGTATTATGATGACCCTTGGTGGGACAGTACTGAATATAAATTTTCAATAAAACCTATAATATGGACAATTGACGGTGAAATTGCAATGAACTTTGATGTTCGATATTTAACTAATAATTACCTATAAGTAATTGTTTAGAATTCAGCTATTTCAAAACGGTATCGGAATTTTACAGTTTGAATCAAATTGGATGTTGGGAATCTATGGTGTCATGTCAGTAGAACACAAGCCCAATTTCTTATGCCTCTGGGTAGCATCAGATCGTTCTATTAATATGGAATCAGTTCCTGAAAAACTTTTTCAGCAACAAGTAATAAAAATGCTGGAATATTTCTACGGTCCTCACTATAGACTTACCAAGCCTACGAAAATAATAAGGTTGATTTTTTTAAAGCCATCAATTCATTCGTCATAAAGTATTCATTGATTTTATATTCATTTTTTATCTTTACAGAACCAAATGGAATACCAATGAAAATTTTCTAGGTACTTACAGCTATCGATCAGTACAATCTGATCTGGCTGATGTCAGTTATGCAAATTTAGCTGAGCCAATAATGGCCAATGATAAACCAGTAAGTAATGCAATGTATTTTTTAATTATCACACAATTTATATCTTGCATTGTTTATATTTATTTTCAGGTTTTGCAGTTTGCTGGTGAAGCCACAACCGAACATTACGCGACAGTTCATGGCGCAATTGAATCAGGATGGCGTGAAGCTGATCGGCTGATTAATCTGTATCCAAAAAGAAATGATGTGACACAGTTCCTCGAACAGTTAGCTCGAGAATCTAAGATAACAATTCATTAAATGATGTTGATACATCGCAATAGCTGTTGATTAAAAACAACAATTGAGATATACATAAATAATATAAATAGAAACATAAATTAATTCTTGCAAGGATGTTCAATTAATTGTGCTTATGAGGACAGCACTAGTCTATATAGAATGAGCTGAATTATTTCATGTGTTTGGCCGACGTTCATTCAGTTATAGCATATTCTGAAAATAAATAAAATTAGTCATAAATTATTTAATTTGTTATATCTCGTTTACTGTTCCAATGAAAATTGATAACTTTCATAATGTCAAAAAGGAACGCATTGTGGAATATGTATAATTTACGTATTCACGGTCACGATCCAGAGTATAAAATTGGCGACACATTGTTGAACAACATCACTACTCCATTCGCATTGCAACAAAAATCATGAATATCTTGTTAGCACTTTTGTGTTGCAATACGTGTGACTTAACAAACAATGAATTGAGTGACAATTCCTCACCAAAAGTTGTGATTGTTGGCGCTGGTGCTGCAGGAATTGCTGCAGCTTCTAGACTTCTTGAAAATGGATTTACTGATATCACAATTCTCGAAGCAGAAAATAGAATTGGTGGGCGTATTCACAGCATAGAAGTTGGTGAGTACCAACTCGTTTTTGTGTTTCTGTTGCAATCAAATCAAAAGTATTTAGAATTAATTGTGACAATTTGGGTTGAATTGCAGGTGGTCACATGATCGATATGGGTGGTCAATGGATTCATGGCGAAAAAGACAATGTTGCGTTTGAATTAGCTTGGCCTTTAGGACTGATCGAAAGACAAGCTGAAAGCTTTGTTGTGGAAACTAAGTTCCTCAAATCATCTGGACCGATGCTTTCTCTTGATAACGCACGTGTTCTGCAAGAAATTCACGATTCGATTGATCAGTATCCAATTGATTTTGAGAATTTAAAATCTGGATCATATGGAGAATTTGCAGAACAAAAGTGAGTTATTCCATTTTTTTTTTTATGGTAGAAATACTCATTTCCATTATATTTTGGGTATGTTTTAGATTTGTTGAAATCTTTAAGGATTATCCAGATATTCCTAAACATTTGCATGGCTCAATCCTTCGATCTTTTAATTTCGATGACCTGGCTGCAACCGGTGCTGATAGTTGGCATCAACTTTCTGCTAAAGGAGTGCAAGATTATCCTGATTGTCAAGGAGATCAGAGTATTAGTTGGAAGAATCGTACCTTCAGTACAATATTAGATATCCTGATGGTAATTTTTATTAAATAAGATGAATAGAAATGATGGTTTATAGTATTATCAAAATGAAACGAGGTTGCTCTAATTGTTACAGAAAAAATATCCTGATCCTAAAGACGAATTGCCAGTCTTAGAGAAAATTCATGAAAATAGCAAAGTGATTGAGATAAATTACAGTGGAGATTCTGGATCTGTGAAAGTTTCAACTGCAGACGGAAAAGAATATTTAGCTGATCATGTGATATTCACACCATCCCTGGGAGTTTTGAAAGCGAATCATCAACAGTTATTCAATCCATCACTACCAGAGATGAAGGTCAAAGCAATCGAGGTAATTTACATTTATTCTAAATTATGTAATACACATCTGAGGTAGATAAATGATGAATATCATTCCACAGAATCTCGGTTATGGACATACTGCGAAAATTTGGTTGTATTATAAACGTCCTTGGTGGGACAGTACTGGTTACAAAGTTATTGTCAATCCAATATTATGGGCCGAAGAAGATATAAATGAAATTGAAGATGTGGTATCAAATTTGTTTAACCTATATGCATATGGGAATAAAATTTAACGACAATACTTAATAATAACCATTATATGCTCCAACTTTTCAGCCTGAGATCAGGTGGATTTTAGGAATCTATGGTATCATGTCGGTGGAACACAAACCAAATTTTCTCTGTCTTTCGGTGGTAACAAATTCGTCTATTGAGACAGAATCAATTCCAGAAAAACGTTTTCAGAGACACGTATTAGGTATTCTCAGTAAACTTTATGAACTTCAGCTCCGAGTTCCCAAACCAACGAAAATAATAAGGCAACTGAACATGTTTTGTAACTTTGGTATATCTAATATAAAATTGTGAATTCTATATACATCGTAAATGCTTGCAGAACTTCATGGAATACAAACGAAAATTTTTTGGGTACACACAGTCATCATACATTGGAAACAGACCGGGCTAACATCAGCAATGCAGATCTAGCTGAGCCCATAACGCACAAAGGGAAACCGGTAAGTGTTAGAGTTTTCTTTTACGTTTTCAATTCGAATTAAGTTGCCATAATGTAAAATGACAAACCGGTGAGTGAAGAAAGAGTCTGTGTTTTCACTTGATATTAATTTTTTTACGATTTTTATCTACAGATTTTGCAATTTGCTGGCGAAGCTACAGCCAAACATTATGCATCAGTTCATGGTGCAATCGAATCAGGATGGCGCGAAGCTGATCGATTGATAGATTTATATAAAAAAAAAAATGATGCATCACAACTTAGGTTGTTAATTGACAATCAAAAATTTATTGACACAAAGTCATAATTGCAAATCTCAAATTATAATCGTACAAACGTGAAGAAAACCTGACGATAATTCTCAAGTTAATTAATGTTCAGGAAATCACCATTGTCTTTGAATTGTTCCATCGTTCTTGGAATTAATAAAAATAATAATTGTTTATATGAAAACAAATGATAAAATACTGAGTAAAAAAGTAGAATATCAAAGTTCTCCTCAGTTCACGCACAGAGACAAATAGGAATTAAAACTTCAACGCACGGTCCAACGCCACATTCACATACTGCACCACAACATTCGGCACAGCCTGCACAATCACAACCAGTGCAAGCTGCTCCTACACATTCCCCACAACCTTCACAACCGCAGCCATCACACGCGCAAGTTGCACAGTCACAACTACCACAATCTCCAGGATAGCATGGCCCGTACCAACAATCACAGGGATAACAGAATGGCGTCACACCGGTGGCTAGATTAACAAGTAAAAATCAAAATTTAATTTTCTTTCATCGATTCAATTCCATATAGTTTCAATAAGTAACGCCACATACCTCCAGTATTGTTTTCCTCTACCGATCTACCTTGCTCCACTGTTGCATCGTCATTGGTATTATTGCCACGTGTTTCTACAAGTGCTAATACGGCAAAGACTGAGATCATTATGAGCAAAACCGGCACAACATAAACAAGTATTATGATCATGATGAATGATAAATGTACAACTGTTTTTTTGTACAGGAACTTATCACAATTTTGATAATGTAAATTCAAGTTGATCAGAAATAGATCATTTGAAGTGGCCACTCTACGAATATTATCGACGACAAAACATAGCTTTACAGTGACTCTACGTTATCTAGATCTGGGTGACTAATCACAGCTACGATTATCTCCTCTTTTATATTGTTTTATTAGATACCCAACGTGCTGTGTGAAATCATCAGCGTTTATTTTGATGAGAACGTTCGAATCATTCATAAATGAAACTTTCTAAAGTATAATAGAGTTAATAGAATTTGTGTTAAATTGCAAGTGTTGCCAGCGCCACCGTAGACTGACAAAATTAGGTATAGCTCAACGTACATCACACAGCAAATCTCTTGGTATTCAAAAAATTATCGTCCGGCCCATAATCTATAGGCCCAATTGTCGGCAATTCGAGGATTTCGTAAATACATGACCCTCCATGGTCACACCCTCGGCCAGTATTATAGTGACCACGGAGGGTTCATACCAATGACCTGTGACTTAGGATTAAAACTTGGTCTTAGACCCACACACGTCCTTCTTCTGTAGGATCTACAATCCTGTCATTTTCAGCATAATTATCAAGCAGAGGATATGAGATATAGGTTTAGATATTAGAGAGAATGACGGAATGAAACAGATAGAAAGAAGGAATTGGCTTGGAGAAGAAATAAGCAAACTTTGAATACGAGTAAATCTTCACTTGATATAGTTGACATAAAGTTTCTACCCGGGGACATCAAAATTATCCCCATTCTGAAGATCAGAATAATAATTAGAAGAATCGCACCTACACAATATTAGATATCTTGAAGGTATTTTTTATTGAGTTCGAAAATAAAAAGACCATACCCAGTATCACCAAACTGTATAGCTGGTTTGTTCTACTTGTTGCAAAAAAAAAATACCTAAATCCAAATGATGAATTATCAGTCTTGAAGAAAACTCTCAGGAAGAGCAGGATAATTAAGATCGCTCGCTAAAAAAGAATTACAAGCAATCATTCAATCCACCACTTCCAGATACAAAGGTTCATGCCATCAAGGTATTCAATTTTATTTCACAATGTGCACATACACATTTGTGGTGCTCATAAAATTAATATGATTTTACAGATTCCTGGTTTCAGACATTGCGAAGATTTGGTCGTATTATAAGAATCCATGGCGAGATAGCACTGGCAACAGAGTTATTATCAATTCCATACCATGGACCGATGGAAGTTCGATCCAAACTAAACATAATATAGAACACTTCATTAAGTTTCTTCAGCGAAGCTATTCGATTGATACATTTATATTCAAAAGAAATTGATGCATCACAATTTCTATAACAATTGACTGGACAGTCAATGATGATATGATTAATCAATAAATAACTGTACATAACTATTTATTAATAGGTGTATATGTTGTCAATTACCATTGACAATTAGGCATCAATGCTATTTAGGAATGATTATGATATTGATTATAATCATTACCTGGAAATCACCAAATCCATCATACTATACGATGTTTGTTAAGATAAATAAATTATTTATTATTTACATGAAAAGAGTTGTCCAAGCTGAATTTCAAGCTACTTTCCCGAATGTAATCACATCAATGACAAAATGTTAGACAGCATATGGCATATTCTCGTTCAAAACAACCACCTGCACGATACCATGGTCCTTCTGATGGAGTTGTAATACCAGCTATAAATAATGAAAAGAGGAATTAATTATTATCAAAGAATTTGTTTGAAGAAACAGCAATGCACTTATCATGCTTAAAATAACATACCTTCAGCATCATCCATCTCCGATTGTCTTTTCTGCCAACATTTAGCATAGATCCATGTCATTATAATTGTGAGCAAAATGAGCACAATGGGAAGAACAATAGCAAGGATCTTTAGAGGATCCATAATTTTAGTCTGTTACAAATTTTGTTGTTGATAACACAATAAATCATAATCACGTGTGACTGAAGTGTGACTACAACGCTGCGCCGCCCTCTGCTTGCGTCACGTTGAGTATGAGTCATTCATTCCCTGAAAATTATGATGGAAAACTACTTCTACCTGCTTCTACAGCTGGCATGAATGCGCGTAACTAGAACCAAGAAATGGGCAGATGATGTCGAATTTAGTCACTTGTGCGCATAGGTCTGTTGATGACGGAGTCACTATGCTCGTTTTTGGATCCCCCAGGTTTTCAACACTGTTCAACAAGAAGGCGCATTCTTAAAATGGTTTTTTCTATGATTGGGGAAGAATCACAATTCTTCGTAGATGAAAGGCTATAAAGTAATATTTAAATGGATAATTCTTGGAGCTGCGCTTTAGCATTTATATCTTCGTATTCCTACGAGTCATAGACTGCAAATTTTACGAAGAAATCGTCCAACCTATTCCTGAAGTCACTGAGGAAATTGTACATTGAATCTTCCCATTCAACTTGAATTAGAAAAATTAACTTACGAGCCCTAATGCACCCAAAAAATACATTCCTACGCATCCGAATGATGTAAGTTAAAAGTGTATTTTAAAATCAAAATATTGGAAGCTCCCAAGTGCAGATAAAAATAATTTATTAAGATAAATCAGTAATTTTTAATATCAAATTGTAATCTTAAGATTCTTAAGTTAATTGTTCAAAAAATCACCATTAATTTCCAATTGTTCCATTGACCTTGGAATTGAAAAAAATATATATTGTTTAACTGTAAATAATGACAAAACACTAAGTAAAAACTAAAGTTGCATGGCATTAACAGGTGCAAACAGGAACTATTCAACACGTCCTCCAGCACCATATTTACATAATGCTCCTAAACACTCGGTGCACTGTGCACAACCACGACCAGTGTCAAACACCTCATAATTACTTCATACAACATCCCCAGTCGCAGCAATCGCAAATACAATGACCTGTGCATTCACCTGCACCACAATTTCCACATCCAAAAGCGAATCCTCCTTTCAAACGATTACAAAAATACCAACACTTCGAGTCTGCACTGTAGGCTAGATTAACAAGAAAAAATCAAATTAGAATTATTTTTTATCAATTCAATCCCATCCAGTTCCAATGAATAAAATTACAAACCTCCAGTATCGTTTTCTTGTAACATCGCAGTTGCTTCCTCTGCATCTTCGAGAGTAACATTATATCCACGTGTATTTACAATTGCTACGAGAAAGGCTGCGATCATTATGACCACAACAGGCACAATATAAACAAGTATTATGATCATGATGAATATTAAATGGACAACTGTTTTTTTGTACTGGAACGTATTTCAATGTTGATGATGGAATTGTCAAGTTGATTAGAGATAGCTCACTTTGAAATTACCACTACCCAAATATTTCAAGCAACACAACATTAAATCGTACCGTGACTCTACGTTATCTAGAAGTTGATGACTAATCACAGCTACGATTGTTTTCTCTTTTATATTGTTTTATTAGATACCCAACGTGTTATATAGAATCATCAGCGTTTACCTTAATGAGTATGTTCAAATCATGTATAAATAAAACTTCTGAGGTTTAATGCGTATTATGAAATTTATGTTGGATTGTGAGTGTTATCAGCGCCACCTTATACTATGCTATAACAAAATTAGAAATAGAATATACATGTATATCTATGGCCCATAATCTATGGGCCCCGTTGTCGACAATTCGAGGACCCCATAGATGCATCAGTTGGTACCTATAGCCTATGGTTTAGAATTCAAATTTTGGCTCGGGCCCACATGACCTCTATGTTCTACAATGTTGCTACTTCCAGCTCAATTATCAAACGGCGGATGATAAAAATATTCCAAAATATTGGATAGAATGAGGGAATGAAATAGAAAGAAGGAATTGGCTTGAAGAAGAAATAAGCAAGATTGAATATGAATAAACCTTCACTTTCTGATGATCATCATAGATAACACAAAGACTATATTTATTTATCAGATACTCTCATTGATGCACTGATGAATAGATTTGTTATTTGTGAATTGAGGGTTCAATAAATTATTATAGGTGAATTTAATGCAGAGCACTGAAATTGTACGGAAAGAGGCGGCACAATGAATTATATGTACACGTGTTACTACATTGTATTTTTACATAAAAAATACAATGACCGTGGTGACAATTGAGAGTATAAAATTGGTGAGCTACTTGCGCAACACCGCCACTTCATTCATATTATTTAAACTCTAAACAACTATAATGAATTTAGTATTGGCACTTTTGTGCTGCAACACATGTAATTTATTGAATAATCAATTGAATAACAATTTATCACCAAAAGTGGTGATTGTTGGTGCTGGTTCTGCAGGAATTGCTGCTGCTACACGACTCCTAGAAAATGGAATTACGGATATCACAATCCTTGAAGCTGAAAATAGAATTGGTGGACGAATCCACAGCATAAAATTTGGTGAGAACTAGTTATTTATTCGCGATTCAAATTAATCAGCTTGTGAATTTCAGGTGAATACATGGTGGACATGGGTGCTCAGTGGGTTCATGGCGAAAAGAATAATGTGGTTTTTAAATTAGCCTGGCCTTTAGGACTTCTTGAGAGACGGGAAGGGAATTTCGATGTAGCGACGAAATATTTTGGATCTTCAGGATTACAATTGTCATTTGATTTATCAAATAGACTTAGCAAGTTTGTGGAATCAGTTGTTAGAAATTTAACTGACATTGGACATTTAGAGACTGGATCACTGGGTGAATATGTAGAGATGAGGTGAATTGATTGTTCATTATCATCTTAGAGTAATAGAATCAAAGTTTATGCAAGTCTGTTTCAGACTCACCAATTACTTCCAAGATCATCCCAAGATACGTGACGATATTTATGAACCAATTTTCCGCGCAATGGATATAAGGGAAATGGCAGAGGAAGGTGCTGACAGTTGGTATGATGTTTCTGTTAAAGGAATGCGAGAATATGCAGAATGTGAAGGAGATCAGAGTATCAATTGGAAAAATCGAACTTATGCTACAATATTGGATATTTTAATGGTGCGTAATTGAGAAATTTATAGGAAATGTTTGGAATAATCCCCGCAAGAATTTAATCAGAAGTGATGCCCTTTCCTGACATACCTCTTCGAAACATGACATTATCTTCTTCTATGATCTGTAATATTCTTCTCATTATTGCAGAAGAAATATCCCGATCCTGAACTAGAGTTGCCTGTCCTAAAGAATATTCATAAAAATACTAAGGTAACAAAGATTAAATACAATAAAAAGAATGAAAATGTTAGAGTATCAACTGCGAATGGGGAAGAATATTCAGCTGACCATGTAATATTTACACCATCTCTGGGAGTTTTAAAGGCAAATTACCACCAATTGTTCGACCCACCATTGCCACGAATGAAGGTTAATGCTATTGAGGTAATTAAATATCATCAGTGAATATATTTTGTATATATACAATTTAACAAAGCAATGAATGGTGTCACAGAATATTGGTTTTGGACATGTGGCGAAAATTTGGTTGTATTGGGACGAACCTTGGTGGAGAAGTGACGGCACGAGATTCATATTCAAACCCATATTTTGGACTGATAAAGACATGCACGAAATGGAATGTGATGTGAGGAGCTGCACAATGAATACTTAAACGATAATTTGTGAGTGCTTAGATCAATGTTCATCAATAAAATATGTTGTTGTTCTAGTCTGAAAAAAGATGGATGTTAGGAGTTTATGGTGTTGCACCAGTAGAACATAGACCAAAATTACTCTGCATGTGGATGTCATCAAACTATTCAATGGAAATGGAATCTATCCCAGATCAAACATTTCGCAATCAAACATTCGCACTCCTCAATTTATTCTACGGTCATGCCTATAAAATAACTGAGCCTACAAAAATAACAAGGTATTGCTGTGATGAATTATTGTAGCTTGAAGATGGAAAAAATATGAATCTCTTATGTATTTGTTGCAGAACTAAATGGAATACTAACGAGAATTTCCGAGGTACTTACAGCTATGTTTCTATATCAGCAGAATTGGCCAATGTTAGTTTTGTAGATCTCGCAGAGCCAATATCTCAGAATGGAAAGCCGGTCAGTTCATCTCCTTCTTTTCCATTATCCTCTGATGTGCAGAATCCATTACAAATTTTTGTTTCCAGATTTTGCAATTTGCTGGTGAAGCTACGAGTGAACATTATGCTACAGTTCATGGAGCAATCGAGTCAGGCTGGCGTGAAGCTGATAGGTTGATAGATCTCTACAAGAAAAAAAAAACGCCATTGTCATTGACAAAACTGCAACAAATGTCAAATGACCAAATTTTTATTGAACAATCATAATGGCATGAGCTGACTCGTCTGTTTGTATCGAATTACATGAACTTGTATTTGACAATTAATGACAATAAAGTTATATGAACTGATTTGATGAAAATATATTGAGATTCGTTAGTCCTGAGATATAATTATTCCTGAATAGTTAGAATTGATCTCCAATTTTATAAAATTAAACTCTTAAAACATAAACACGATTTCAACATTTGATGTTCAGTTTGGAGTGTTCTTATTCTTCGTATTCATCCAAAGTTTGACGTTTAAAAAATATACTACCTCTTTTGTACTGGTGAGCACATTTGAATGTCTTCTAACAGATAGAGGAATTACTCTACTAACATGTTGATGCAATTAAACAAACAAAAATCCGAAAATTCTGAGTCTGCAGTTCATCAAAATTTTAAAACACTAAAGACAATGAATTGCTCTTCTTATCCTCCCCGTAAATTCATCCATCTTCTATTTCCTCATTAATCACATCATGTAACTCAACATGTAATTATCCCTTTGAACAGGAAAACCGAATTTAAATATAAATATAAATGGCCTTAATAGCATTTAAACAATATATCTAGCATTGCTAAATATACACAATGAATGTTGACGGTCGTGTGGAAAGTATAAAGTCAGTAAACTACTCACATCATATCAACACTTCATAGACATCATCTTCCATCATAACAGCAAATCATGAATCTTTTAGTAGCACTTTTATGTTGCAATACGTGTGGATTAGTAAAGCAGGAATTTGAAGACAATCCCTCTCCGAAAATAGTTATCGTTGGTGCAGGTGCTGCAGGTATTGCTGCTGCAACAAGACTTCTCGAGAATGGATTCACTGATATAACAATACTCGAAGCTGAAGATCGAATTGGAGGACGACTGCAAAGCAAAACATTTGATAAGTACCATTTATTTATTCATGTCTTTCATTGTGATAACTAATGTGAAAATCGAAATTATTTCTATCAATCAATTCGACTATTGCAGGTGATTATATGGTGGATATGGGTGCTCAGTGGGTTCATGGTGAAAAAAACAATGTTGCATTCGAATTAGCTTGGCCATTAGGACTACTAGAAAAATTCGAAGATAATTATAATGTGGCTGTGAAATATTTCGGATCATCTGGGGAAGTGTTGCCTTCTGATTTGGTTAATGATATTTTAAATTTAGAAGCATCAATTTCCAGTGATATAATTAATAACAAATCTGCAGAAGCTCAATCGTTTGGACAATACGCAGAGAAAAAGTAAAAGAATATTTTTTTTCTCATTATATTTATGAACTGAATGAGGATTCATCACTTAAGATTTTGTTGGTTCTAGGTATCGAGAATACTTTGAGGATCATCCAGAAATAGGTGAATTGTATATGCCACTGCGTCATACATTTGAATTATCAGAATTAGTATCTGACGGTGGGGAAGATAGTTGGTACCACATCTCTGCAAAAGGCGTGCGAGATTATGCAGAATGTGAAGGTGATAATAATATTAACTGGAAGAATCTCACTTACTCTGTCATATTGGATATATTACTGGTATGTAATTAAAAGTGTATGTAGAATGAAGTCATTCACTATTAATCAAGTACAATTTTGTTGTTTTAATTCTGGTAGAAAAAATATCCTAATCCGAATGATGAATTACCAGTTTTGGAGAATACTCATAAGAAAACTAAAGTGACAAAGATTAGTTATAATAGAGCTTATGATACTGTGAGAGTATCAACTGCGAATGGCGAAGAGTTTTCAGCTGATCATGTGATTTTCACACCTTCTTTGGGAGTTTTGAAGACAAATTACCGTCGAATATTCAATCCACCATTGCCAGAAAATAAAATTTCTGCTATTGAGGTTTCTATATTAATTCACCATTATGTGAAACACATTTTTGTAACATTTGTAGTAATACCAAATATTATTTTACAGAATATTGGCTTCGGTAATGTAGCCAAAATATATTTATACTATGATGAACCATGGTGGATTAGCGATGAAAATAAATATACTTTCAGAAGTATATATTGGACCCTTGAAGATAGGGATGAGATAGAAAATGATGTAAACAATAGACCATTTGTCTATTTTCCAAGATGAATTTTTTCGTTGATCAGAGTTAGTAATTTTTTTCTATTCCAGCCGGATCGAAGTTGGATGCTTGGAGTGTACGGTGCTATACCAGTTGAACATAAACCGAATTTACTCTGTCTCTGGATGTCCACAGAGCGAACTATCGAAATGGAATTAATACCCGATGAAATATTTCGCAATCAACTGGTGGGTCTGCTCAGGCGATTTTTCGGGCAGACTTATGATGTTACTGAACCGAGTAAAATAATAAGGTGAACGAAAAAAACGGTATCAATGAACTAACAGCTAACTGATACACCAATTTTTTCTTTAGAACTTCATGGAATACCAATGAGAATTTCCGTGGAACTTATAGTTATCCATCAATAGCAGCAGAGTTGAGCGGAGTCAGTTATGCAGATCTTGCAGAGCCAATATGGCGAAATGATAAACCTGTAAGCAAAATGAATCTTTAGTTTCCTTCATCAATTGAATGTTTTAAACATTTATTATACATACGGGTTCATTACCTTATTTGTAGATTTTACAATTCGCTGGTGAAGCCACTAGCGAACATTATGCCACAGTTCATGGCGCAATTGATTCAGGGTGGCGTGAAGCTGATCGATTAATAAATTTCTACTCAAAGAAAAATGATTTAATAGAAATATTAAAACGTTTGGCTCAACAATCAAAAATTGCTATTCGTTAATCAATAAAAATGTTACAGAGCTGATGTTATTAATGACCTTGTATATTATTAAAAAATGCAACTATGTGAAAATATTAATTTCTTGCGTCCTTGCACATTAATGTCATACAGTCCAACAGTGATGAAGGAAAATGCAAATAGTCACATTGACTGGTTCTGTCACACGATTAATATATAATTGTACAAAAGAAAGATAGTGTACCTACTCATGAACCAGGTTGCTCGCTTTATAAATACAGTTTTCAAGAGCGTGAAATTAATTGCGGACTAAATAGATGACACGCCATTAATTGACAGATTCATAGCATGTGTGTTTAGCTGATGATACAAAGCTCTCATTAAACATAATGTCGTTTGTAATGAATAGAAAAAATATATCAAATGACTATTAGAAATGTTTGATACATAATGAACATTGAAGGTCATTTAAGAAGTTAAAGTTGAGAAACTTCTCATCCTCATATCCATATCCAATTGTGCAGATCTGAATATAGTACAAAAATGATAGAAATAATGAATCTCTTGGTGGCAATCCTATGCTGCAACACGCGCAATTTTTCGACCCATGAATTAGACAAAAATCCTTCGTCGAAAGTAGCGATTATTGGTGCCGGTCCTGCGGGCATTGCCGCTGCCTTGAGACTTTTCGAGAATGGGTTCACCGATATTACAAACTCAAGGCCAAAGATGAAATTGGCGGACGAGTCTACAGCAAAGAATTAGGTCAGTTGTATTCTTGTATATGAATATTTGTTAAATTACTCTCCAACTCAGTAGTTATTGGAATCGTAATTGCATCGTCTGCTTTATAAATCACAGGTGATTTTTTGATGGACAAAAACATATTCTAGATCATAAGAATATAAATTACTGAAAAATAATATTCGAAAACTAATTCTTTTGTTAGTCAGTATCATTCTTTTATATAACATCGTTGGAGTTTATTCTTCTTCCACAGATCCTGCAATTCGCTGAAGCTACGAGTGAACATTTTTCAACAAATGATCTGGCACAATTATTGAAATGAATTGATAAAAAATCATGAATAACTTGGTTTATTAATCAGTGAACAGTGTAGAAAAGATTTTATAATTGAATGACGACCCTACGATATAATTAATGACGATGATACCTTAAAAAGTTTATTGCTTGACTTGTCCCCGTATCGAAAGCACCGTGAGTTGTTGAATAATAATGATCATGTGTTGCTTCACCCGCCAACAAAATCACCGGAACACGCTGAAAGTTACAATGATGTAGAGATTCTAAAGACCGTGTTAATTATATTGAAGTAAATTCTGTCACACAGATAAATGATCCGCGGATATTAGAAGAGGTCAGTCAAATTGACCTAACAAATGTTCTCACCGTCAATAAATATACTGAATGATTATATGCTATTTACCTTCTCTCCATTATTATGCAGAGTGGTTCCCCAAACTGGTTCAGCTAAATGACCAGGCGAAACACCATTGCTATCACAATTGGTCGGAATATGACTATAACTACCACAAACATAATCATTTCTGCTCCATTGAGATCTGTTGCATCTTTTGGGCGATGGTAAATTGTTGTTTTTCAAGAAATGACGAAGTAAATCAATGCAATCGTCAGCAACTTCTTGTTCGCTGAGTGTTTCAATCACATGAGCGCCTTTTCCACCAACCCAACCAAGAAGAACTGCCTTATGATCATTAAGAACATCAAAACCTGTCAAATCTCTCGTCCATGATGGTAACTTTACATTTCCAAAATCATTATCAATTCTCTTATGCCAGATTAATTGAAATCCTTTTATTCCTGGCTCCCACCAAGGTTCACCGAAATCTAAATATATCTTATTGATCAAACCAAATCCTAAGCTATCTATTGCTATTGAAAGATTTGGTGGCAATTGGGGCCGGAACATTGTCTGATGATATTTTTTTAAATGACCTAATGAACACGTTACAATAACGCAATCGGCGAGTATTTTTTTTCGATTACTAAGAGTGACAATTATAGATTTTTT
Source organism: Meteorus colon (assembly GCA_030523085.1). Lineage (NCBI taxonomy): Eukaryota > Metazoa > Arthropoda > Insecta > Hymenoptera > Braconidae > Meteorus > Meteorus colon. Next base: position 116,868 of record JAPYZH010000166.1, on the reverse strand, counting down.
TGTATTGGTGTTTGCATTTTGCCAGTCGATAGTTTTTACTGGACTATTTAGTCTCAGATTTTTTTTATTCACACTCTTGGAAATTAATTCAATTGCCGAGTTGTAGCCATTCTTGAATACGGAGTGTTCAGGTCCACCGACAAACTAGTTAATGAATTAATAATATTAGTTCCAGTTACTGTTAATACAATCATAATTGGTCAATTGTGATGATTCTTGAAGAAGTTTACCTGAAATTTCCCCCAATGTTTTGCAGACAAATTATCTAATGATGAACATGAATTGTCGATCAATAAGAAGCGAATATTCCAATCGAATATCTCCTCTCTCATTTTTCGCGTTGATGATGTCTCATTCTTAGAATTTATTGATTGTACAGTCAAGTTTTGAATTATTGCACCTACGCTATCGGGAGTTTCACATTCGGAGTCTTGTAAATTCGCATATTCCTCGCATTCTTCCAATGCGTCGCGAACCAGGTCATCTATATCACGAATCAAATGTTTTTCAATTTGCAATCCATCATCTCTGACATAAATTCCTTCCCCTTCACCGGACTCCATATCAGATAGTAAATTATTTTTACGACAAAGCTTTCCAAATTTACTGTTATCGCCATGTAAAAATTGTGCACCCTCCTCAATCCAATTATTGTTCCATGGAATAGAACGAATCCTTCCACCAATATAATCTTGCGCTGAAATTAAAAAAATTAATTTGTGTCCCGGCAATTCAAATGAATAGAAAATATCAATTGAGAATGAAACAATTTATATAGATTTTTTACCTTCCAGCAAAATATAATCATTGAAATTTTTATCTTCCAATGTCTTTGCTGCAGCCAATCCAGCAATTCCCGCGCCAATTATCACAACTGATGTCACATCATCTTCACACATTATTCTGCAGTCTTGTCTGCTAATATTTCGCTCTGTCTCAATGTTCAATTCCTTAACCATTGAATCTCTGCGATTTACATGACGACAATAGAAATAACGCAAAGCAAACAAATTTCGATCTTTTTGTGCAAAAAAAAAACGCGAGAAAGTTCTATTTTACTTGAAGGAAACTAGTTTAACAAGGATCATGTATTGTGCCATACAAAACGTGTGCAAATTATTTTGGGTTTTTATTCAGGTTTAAGTAGTTCATTTTGTCCATCTCAAAAACAAATTTCGCGTGACCAAAAAGTTGTTGAGATTTTCTATCAAATAATAACAAAATATATTGAAAAATTCCGTTTACCGTGCTCCATTTATAACGCAGATTGCAGTCTCTGGTTACAGGTGAGACTTTAAAAGCCTAAGAATTGAAAAAGGATGCCAATAAATGATTATGATAAAGAACCGGAATTTATGAGTTTCTGAGACGAAAGATTTGAGGATAAAAAAATATAAACACAAACAAGCGGTTGATGGATAGTTCAGAAGAACTATTGAAGATTTTCAAATGAAATGACATTGTAATTCCCAAAAAAATTTTTTTCCAATATATCTAATGATCATATCTGTGATAATTACCTGTAATAATTAATCAGTCGATCAGCTTCACGATATCCAGTCTCAAGAGCTCCATGAACAGTAGAATAATAATGGTCGTGAGTTGCTTCGCCGGCGAATTGAATTATCTAAGTCCAACCATTATAATTTATCAATTTCTTGGAATAAGATACGGAAATACAAAACGATAAACAAAAGTAATTTACTTACAGGTTTATCAAACTTTCCTAAAATCGGATTCGCCAAATCACGCGCACTCACTTTCATCCGCTCGGTAGCAACACTACGGAATGAATAGCATCCACGAAAATGTTTATCAGTATACCAAATCGATCTAAAGAGAGAGCAGGAAAATTGATGATTATTAAATCTAAATAGAAATTGTTAATATACAATTTAAGAAAAATATTTTTGAGTAGTGTTATTACCGGAGAATATTATCGGGCTGTGGGATATTATAAGCTTTACCCAAAAAACGCTCCAACAAATCACACAATCCTTCTTTAATTTGCGAATCTGATAAAGTTTCAATGAATCTTGAACTTTCGCCCACTATCCAACCACATAAAACGCGCGGTTGATAATCAACGGTAAAAAATTGGAAGATTTCAGTCAGCCAATGTTTCTCCTGGAGAAAATATATCAAATTATGCTCATCAAACTTATGGAATAAGTTTTTCTTTCAATATCACACGTAAGGCTACTTCGAACAGTCTATGAATTGAAACTTCATGAATTTTGCGGAAATTTTTGAATAAATTTGCGATGAAAATAAAAATTAAAAACTATCACATCACTACTGCTTGCAGTAAACAGTACTATCGATAAATGATCAACATTATTGGCTCAACAATCCAATCCAATAAAAAAGACAAACATTACGTAATGTCTGATTTGCGGGATGAAACTACGATGTAAATTTTCAGTCAATTAAGCGATCAGAACCATCAATATTTCTCAACTATTCCAATTTGCCTCAGGGAAAATCATGATACAGTCATAGAGTAACATCAGGATTTCTTCACAATCTTGAAAAAAAATCATGAAGGAAATTCTGATGTTTCATATGATTCTCATTCAGACCCGAATCAATTCATGAAATTCTTCCAATTTTTAGATCATTCAACATGACCTATATCCATTGATATACAATTTTACCTCCGGGTTTGACCTTAAAAATTCTTCCTTATCCTCTTTACACCAAATCAAACCAAATCCGGCCGAGTCTTCGGGCCACCAACGATGCGGAAATTCAAGGAATATTTTATTTACGGATCCAAATCCCAATCCTTTAATTGATAATTGTTTTTTCTCTGGTAACGGTGGTATGAATAAAGTTTCATGCTGATCTTTCAGAACTCCCACTGAACCAGTGAATATAACATTACTAGCAATATATTTTCTACCATCAGTTGTCTTCACAATTATTTCGTCATTATTCGTGTAATCTATATTTGATACTTCATTCAAATACTTTATCTTATTTTTCAATGCATTTTCTTTGGATGTGTCTAAATGACGGCGCTGGAATGAATTTATCAGTATGAATCAAGGAAAAAATAACAAACGGAAACAAAAATCAACACTGAGATTATTGACAGGTTGCGGAATAAATGATACGACAATAATTACCATTAAAAAATCGAAAATTGTCTTATAGCCTCGATCTTTCCAGTTGAGCAAGAGATCACCTTCGCAGTTCCAATATTCAGTCATGCCCTGGGCTGATACATCAAACCATGTATCGCTACATTGAATGCTATTATCAAATCGTTCCATCCACTCCAAAAATTCTTCAGCTCGTGCTTCATTTGTGAAACGATTCATGTTAAATGCTTTGTAAAACCTTTCCAATAAAACAGAAAAAAAAAAGAGAAAGCTCATCAATTAAAGTCTTAATTATTATGATTCATCAACATAATGTGTTTCAGCGTCCATTGTACTTTTCTTTTTTAAATCGCGCGGTTACAATGATAAAGTCGTGATGGCGTAATTCATAAAATTAACCTTGAGAAATGTGCAATGTGGTGGGAAGACAAAGTAACATGACTGTATCACTGTCACTGATATTCAATGCAAAATATTTTTAGTGTATTACAAATATCCGATGTAAAATGTGGCAATAAATGTGATAAGTGAACTCGGAAAAATGGCAATACAAAAGTAAGAATTTGAGAGATTATTCATTATACAATTGTAATATATTTAATTTCACAGTGGAATAATTTGATTAAATTGTCCAGGACCTTTGATCCAATGTTGGAGGAGCTACGAAAAGAAGTAGATGGTCCACCCAACACAGATATAATTGTGTCACAAATCCAAAGATTGACCGCACAATTACATGTCGCGTTTTTATTTGAAAGAGCAGGAATGGCTTTATTACAAAAACTTTGTCTCTTTATGAGCTCAACAGCATCAGGCAAAGTATATAGTGGATGGCAAGAATTTGCAAATGAACTTTCACTCACAAGAGAACAAATACAATGTATTGAATATGATTTCAAAGGATTGCAAGATCCAACGTACTATGTACTTCTAGCATTTGCACAAAGTCCTGATGCGACTATTGACAAAATATTAATAGCATTGAAAAAAATATCCAGATTAGATATTATCAATAGGATTGTCGATGCTTTAAAGTTTTTTCTTAATGATTTAAATATCAAAGAAAACAGAGGAGATATTTTGAGACCCTCAATCATCCCCAGAGTTCCACTAGTCCTCCGCCCAATAATCAGTATCGAAAATAATAATTGCAATGGCTCTATGCATTTAGGCACTTCAAGTGACAGCAATAATCTACATGAAGAAACTTCAAATTGTACAAAAAACAATTCGAGAGAATCAAATTATGGAAGTATTGTCATGTTAACATTCACTAAAGATGGTGAAAAAATTGCGAATAATATTGCAAAGCTATTTAGAGGGAAAAATCCGAAAATAGGAGTACTTATTTTACAAGAACAAGAAAAGCAAGTTTATAGTAGAGCTGAAGAATTTATCGACGATTGTTTCAAACAAGTTAACTATATCATTCCAATATTAACGAGTAATTATATCAGTAATATAAATGGAATTTCGGGCGACGTCTACAATCCTAGTGATGACTCTCTTGATGCGAAATATGTTAAATATATTTATTCATTATTGAGATATGAGTATGTGAAAAATAGATGTTGCAACAATAGAGTAAGGTGAGTTTCTGATGAGTTATTATATAAATAATAAGAATCTGCATAAAGAACGTAATTTAATTAGAAATTTGATATGATTCCAGGTGTATTGTTCCTGATAGCGAAATAAAATCTGTGATTAAATCAGATTTACATCCAACACTCCAAGCATGGTTTGGAATTGCTGATATTAATGCATTCGCCGAGAATGTACTGTTGAAAAAATTTTAATAATTAAATAATCAGTTAAAAAAGGATTGTACTCACTCTTTCACAAAATAATCGCCGTATGATCCTTCGCCATTAATCAAATCTTCAGTAGCTTTTTCACTTATTGTATAAAATAATTTCCAAACTTCAACAGTTTGATTCAATGGTATAATTTCGCCACGTGAATCAGCAAATGCTGCCTTTTCAAAATTATTCAAGAGAGCTGAAGTTCCTATGGCACCATGAGGTGCAGCTATGTCATAAGCAACATTTGATTTTTCACCATGGACCCACTGAGCACCAAGATCAATCACATTGTCAGCTGAAAAAAAAATAGTTATGTGATGAATTTACAATGAAATTGATGATTGATCAAAGGAAGTTTCTAGTCTAAAGAATTGGAAAATAGAAAACCATTCTGTACTTCTTCATCAATTCTCTACTCCATGCATTAGTCAGTATCTATTTCGAAACTGAATTACCGAGAACTTTCCATTATGTACTACAGAAAGTTTCACTGAACTTCAAATACATTTCCAACTTCGTAACAATCGTACATGCTCATAATGATGAAAACAAGATAACATGAGCTTCATAAAAATAATCAGACTCAATTAAACAATACATCAATGCGTATAAACTCAAACCTAATACAGAACAAATTTTACCAAATTCCTTCGTATATATTCTGCCACCAATGCGATTTTTGGCTTCCAATATCATCAAATTCTCAAATCCATTTTCGAGCAGACGACATGCTGCTGCAATTCCAGCAGCTCCAGCACCAATAATTATAATTGTTGGCTTTTTCAGCATTTTAGCAGTGTCGAGTGAACTTGTGTTTTCTCAATGAGACAGCAAACTTCCAAATCTTGATACAATGCCCGAAGTCATAGTGAATTATAGATAAGAAATGTTTGTTTCATCAACACATCTTCATGATGATTAATATATGGGCAATATATATATATATATATATATATATTCACACAAATATATATATAATATTGACGTCAATACATGACGAAGAGAAAGAGAAAAATCATTCGATTCATTGGTTCTTAATAACCTCCTCAGGCATCAGAAAATTAGTTTTTAACAGTTTTTATGATAAGAATTCGAAATTTCTGAAAATAATTGACTATCATTAATGTTTTGATCGTCCACGATAACATAACCTATTCTATGTTCAGTATATGTGTCTGTTTGTTGTACGTGATGAATCGAATAGCGTCGGCCATTTTGAAATTTTTGTAATCACTGATAAGAAAGAACCAATCACACATAACCTAACTTTGCCGCCATCATGTTTTTTTACCTCCAAAATTTAAAACTGAATACCAAAAAAAAAAAATACGTGACAAAATTAGAGGAATTATCGATATACTGTATCATCAATTACATTTTTTTTTTATTATCTCTTGTTGTTTACCAGAATTCTTGAATTCTTTCGATATACACACAATATATATTTTTATTATCGTTTCAACGGCAATTTAATTCTCCATGAAAATCCATATAGGAATTGTATTATATATATGAACTCTCCGACAATCAAAATCAAAGACAATGAGATTATTTGATTGAAGTAGAGAGATATTTTTGTACGATTTTTCATGATTTACAAACGATATCTATTATGCTTTTGAATGTTCAATTATTCTTGAAACCCGGCTTGGCTATTTCTGCTGCACCAAATATATGTTTTGAATAATGTAATTATCACAAATGCGACACGCAAAAACACAGTATTAACAGAAAATAAGGAAATTGCATTATTGTTGTTTTTTTTCTCGCTTATAATTGACGGTCATGATGTAATATATATACAATTGATGATTTACAATGTGTGTGAATATTGAATGCAAGCTACGACACGTCAATTATTCTAAAAGAATTCACAAACATCGCGGCAGATGCTGTCGTCCAGTTCAACAGTAATAATAATTACTGTTATTCCTGCCTGCATGTAATGCACAGCACCCAAGTAAAATATCATCATTAATAATAAATCGTCATCGATTGACAAAAAAAACTCCACATTTGGCCATTCATCCTCATCTTTTATATCAATATCTATTATGCATTTTTCCATTTTTTTTTCTCTTGCATCTATCCCCATTGAAATATATACTCATTTATATTATTTAATAACTGTCAAAAAAATCGAACAGATCTACATAGACAAAATATAATAATTTATATTCAAGTGTGAATTAGGCACTTGTTCCCTTGAGGCATATCTGAATCGATAAAACATTTGACTCATTAAAAAATTCTCACTATTATAACAATATATATAATATCTATTCAATATAAACTAATATTTCTCTCCTTGCACTTCTACTAATCTGTGTTCACTCACATATTCTACTATCAAATTCTTTCAAACATAGATAGCTAATGGACATTGATTTTTTTTCCTTAATTTGATGATGTTCCTTATCAATAATAATTAATTATAGTTTTTGTACAAGTTCAACATCAATCAGAAATATAGACTCATTCTCAAAACATGAGGAGGAGAAGATTTATATCACTTAATTTACTAGATGTGGGACTTCTTTTCCCATTTAATTATCGAAGAATCATACAATGGCTTCTTCTCTCATGGACGAAGGTACTTCAATTGATTTAAACTTTAATAATTCATATTTCAGACCACAAGCACACATCTATGAATTTTTATATATAACTTTCAATTTTATATTATAAAATATTTGTTGTCAACAATCGACTGTATATAGGCACTCTCGTATATATTATGACGAATTGTCGTGTGTAGGTAATTAGAGGCCTCGATTCTATACATGATAACAATGTATCGAAATGAAAAATAGGAATTCATTCAATTGACTGAACAATTATTGAAGACTTTATGTGCAAATGTATATATGTTTTTGATACATATATAAATATAAATTCAACTTCTTGCATTGGATAGAAGACAACTGGTACTATTGTTTTATCGATAAATAAAAACAATGAAAATCAGTCAAATTTGTATAACAATTATGACGAAGACTCGAGGTTCCTTTGGTGAATTATCGCCCTTCGGTCATATATATATATGCGTTTGTATAAACATACATAAATATATATTTTTAGATATAGATGTATATAATTTTAATATAAATAACAAACTAGGTTGATTGTATACCAACGAGTGTCTGTAAACGTTGCAGTTCTTTTAATAATTCACGATTGGCATCCTCCAATGTTGATAATCGATCTTTATACGATGAATTTTCATTAGTCAACAATGTAACTCGCCTCTCTAAACCGTCCATATATTCTTTTTTCTTCCTTCGTGATTCTTGCGCTGATATTTTATTTTTTATTTTTCTTCTAACTTTTTTAAGTGATTTTTCTTCTTGCTTTGTGAGCGGTAATTTTGTTGGTACAGGATATCCCTCAGCTATTAAAGTTCTTTTCTCTTCTTCCGTAAGCATTAAAATGCCCGTAGACCCTTTCTAAAATAATAAGAGAAGAAAAGAATAAACAAGAGAATAATAAGAAAATAAATAGTGTAATGACACAGAAGCAAAATGGAAGAAGATAATTTATCGTTTGATTTTTCTTATCATGTTCTGTAATACTAGTATCGTTAGAAAAATATTTACTGGTTGTGTCGATATTAAGGATGTGTGTATCGGCTGCCTTGTTATGTGCGTATGTCCGCCATTGGTAACGTAAACTCGTGGACCAAGTAATCCACGAATATTTTGCTGATGCACTAAATTACGTGAATCTCTCCGTTCAGGTGAGCATGACACCGAAGCTGCTCCTTCGCTGTCAGAACCGCCGCTACTTGGGGGCGTAGGTGGTAATCCCTGACGCAACTGACCTCCGTCATCGCTGCCGGAATGTTGCGTTTCGCATTCCTCGAATTCCATATTCTGCGATTTACAAAAAAGACAGAAGGAAAATCAATAAAAATTACATTCAGTTTTATCATCATCACTAATGTCGTAATGTTTGGTGAGTCAATTTTATATTTCTGTATATTCTTAGATAATGCAACAACTTCATAGAATGCATTCAAATTTTAAATTACTTTAATCATTTATAAAACTATGAATTTTCTTACCTGATAATCTTCCTCATCGTCTTCTTCACTTTCACTATTTTCAATCGACTGTTCATTAACATTAAAATGCAGTCTATGAGGTGATACCATTCTAATTGAATTTTGATCTTCGATAAAATTCAATCGTATCGATGGTGATGACGATGAGGATGCTAATGATTGTGTGTTTGTTGATGAGCATATTGGCTCGTCCTTTATTTCAATACATTCTTGTTTCACTGTAATGTTTGGTACTGATGGCGACGATAATAATGACTTGGAGGTACCAACGGAAGGATTGCCATCACGACCCGATAAAGTATCCATTGAGATGGCTGGAAAACATTCTTCCTCCATATCTATTCAAGACAAAAACAAAAAAATATACAAAATGTCATTCCACAATTTCAAAACATTAATTATATGTTTAATTGTGCTGTGAAAATAATTCTCACCATCAATTTTACTACGAAGTCCAAGTGTCTTATGACTAATTACACCGTCAATAATTTCGGTGTTGCGTATTGACAGAGAACCGGAATTCGGTGTGTGTGGATTGTCACCAGGTGTTGCGGGACTTGCTGGCGGACTGTAAGCTGAAAGACTATAACTATGTTCTGACTTGATTGGTCTCGGTCCACCAAATGCAGCATCAGTCATCAGTCGATCTCTCAACACAACGCCCAATGTTGTTTTGTCTTTTGCATTGAGCAATGCAGTGCCCCAATCGTCATCTTTATTACTCAATAGAAAATCTTGGGCTGGAACCTGCAACATTTCAAAGACAAAAAAACAAAATAAGAATTAAATAATCATAAAAAATTACATAGTCGTGTCTGTGTAATATTAATAAATGACCTCAACTAAAATGTCTTTGAACTCTCGTCACCCAAATACAACCACCAGACATGATGACATATGGAGAGAGAATATGACAAATGAAAATAGACATTTTGATTTATAATGAGTGTAAAGTAGTGCGGCCAAGTTGAAGGCCGATATTGAATCATAGAGACTCGGCATTCACCCAATGGCGACTGTTCTTATGTTATACAAGAGATTCTATTCGAGTTGATTGTATGTAAGGTATTTATAAGGTATATATATATATATATATATAGATGTTGAGATGGAATGAAAGAGGAACAGCAAGCAGAGAACCCTTCCACGCTCCAGCAATGCGGAACACCATACACACAAGATTCAAGGTCATAGACGTTGCAGTAACTTCAATCTATTTTCTTCAGCTTTTCCTGTTTGTCGCTTTTTTATTTTATTATTCCTTTTTCTTCTTTTATTTCGTCAGGTGTTTCGACAAATGCTTCCTGGTATGTTGATTTTTTAATCTATACCAAATGCATATATACGTGTCCATTGTCACGTACAATTTGCTATGTATTTTGTGGTTGATCATATTTCATTATTTTCTTTATAGTTTTGTTGTTGCCGGATTGTGCATTGCCATGGGGCATAAAAATTGCTTATCTTATCGTGAATGGGAAGACCATTTTTTTTTTCTTCTTCGATTTCTTTTTCTATGTTTCCATTTTGAAATACAACAAAGTTAACTATCGCATTTACAATTTGTATACATAATAAATTTTTTTTTTCTCCCACTTTCCAAGTGATTTTTTATCCTAAAAATCATTTCAATTCTCTATAATATTTTGTTTGTCTTGATTGTACTATATAAATGTATAATCCAAAGTGAAAGTTTCACTTTGATGATACTCACCGACAATCAAGCGCAGATAATTATATCAATTTTCAGTCAACTAAAATTTAAAAATATTTTTGTTCCGCATGTCTTCCCATTTCTTTATCATTTTTTTTTGTCGCTGTTTCGTGTCATTTGATAATCTCAAGTACAAATAAAATTGCACTCATTGCAAATTTTCTTGCAGTATTTTTATATATTATAAAAATGAAAAAAAAAATCAATGGTAGCAACAGAAACATTATAAGCACACGCAAACGAAGGAATTTATATCTGTTGGCAAATTTTTTTTTATCAACCAAGTCAGCGAATTTTTTTTCTTTTAGCTACTTCATTTTTCTTTCTTGTCGGTGTACTTTTTTCATGTACACCAAACTTGAAACTTCCTATTCTGATATTGGATAAAAATATCTTTGCATTGCCGTATATGACACCTGCAATAAAACGAGATAGGGAACCCTATGTATACCACACCATCAATAATATAATATATATATATATAGGGAGAGTGGAAATGAAGCGCGACGTTTACCAAAGAGACTCTTCAGGAATAAGGTGGAAGGTTGCTTACCGGTTTCAGTGACTCGGCCAAGTCACGAAAAAAGGTGAACGTCCTCGAGAGTCCCGTCGCGTTCAAGCGGCTTTACCTCTCGCTCTCTCTCTTTGCCCCCCTTATCGTCCTGCCTCCTTTCACAATATATATATATATATATATANNATATATATATATATATATATACATTAACCAGTCATCCAACGATAGCTTCTCTTCTTCGTCCGACCACTCGTTATTTTGCTGTATATGTATATATAAATGTATGGCTACGTGATTTCTGTGTCGTAGATGCGCACGGCCATTGAGATCGTATAGTAAGAAAAAGGGGAGAGAAATTATACCTGAGGCGTTTGGATATTTTATTATTCTCTCTCTTTTTAATTTTTTTTATATGACTTTTATGGGATTATAGGGATGGTGGAAAACTGAGTTGAATTAAATAGTCGATACTGCGATAAGTTTTATGATTTTTCCATGTATTTTGATATGCTGGATTAGAATTTGTTGATTAATTTATTGACAGATTGCATGAATTATTATTATTAATTTTTTTTTTATTCATTTATTAATTGTTCAATTGTTGAGATTTAAATAATCGTATTAGTTGATAGAGATGCGGGGAATGTTTTCTATATTATTACAGTTATATCTTGATTAGGATTTTTTTTTCGTGATAATAAATATCATGTGAGTTTAAGGAACACGAATTTGATCAATTGAAAAAGATTGTTGATACAATAATTTCAATGTGGGAGCGCTAAATAAATGATTAGAATTAATGATTGATAATGTAAATAATATCCATTTTATTGTAAGCAAAAATTTCTCTGTTGTGGTGACCAAATTGTGTCAATACTGTCAAGACTAATGGAGATATTTCAAGAATTCAAAAGAGAACTACTCAGTATTGGAAATCCCCACATTTATAGTTGGAACATTTTTTTTTTTTCAATATCTCCAATAATTTATTTTCAAACGATAAAACTATTTATAATGAAAAAAAAATTGAATATAATCCCTAAAATTTCTAGTCGAAAATATTTTAATCCATCACATAAAGATGAAGTAACACATGAACAACAACAATAGAAATAGAAGAGAAAAAGGATTTCAATTCTTTTGTAACACAGGAAAATATATTCACTGTCAAATAATAAAATTTCGTATGAATTTTTACATTTCTATTTATGTCTTTGTGAAGATAATTCATGAGATAGTTTCATGTTCCAATCAACATAGGTACAAAATATGCATTTAATATACCTGGATAAATTTTTAAACGTGCAAATGTTATGAAGATATAAAAAATATTCCCGCGGTGGGTGTTAAACACGCAGCAATATGTAACATTATCAAGCAACATACAAAGTCCCACGGGCAGGAGAATAGGAATACTCGATAGAAATGAAGTCAAGGCAATGTGAAATAACTAATAACGATGGCGCATTGTATGTGTGTACATGTTGTATTGGGTACCGATACTGATAACACAGACAAGCGTACACACAAACGAAAATGCATGCACGTACATATTTATATATATATATATATATCTCTATATCTATATAAACGCGATAGTTTATATACCTAATCAGAATAGTTATTACAAAAAAACTTGACCGTCCAATTCTCGCGTGAATATTCAGAACGTATAATATAAAAGAAAAATATTTTTGTTATCAAACAACTGAAAGAGCAAAAGAAGAAAATTCATTATTACAATTTTCCTCAATATTTTCTTCTCTTCATTTCAATTTTAAATTAAAAATAGAACTACATCACTTGAATGACAAATTGTTGAATGGTAAATTTATTATACTACAAACATAACTCAATCAATTTTAGTATATTTCTTTCTTTTTTTTTTCGGTTTCAAGTTTGAGGTCGATCAACTATAACGAATGGAATGGATGTGTGGTGTGTTTAATTATGTAACATGGCGCTCATTCCAGTTTGACCAGAAAACTCTCAGCTGGTAACTCACCCGGAGATATATCAAGAATTTAAGGGGACCCCTGTGTGGTGTAAACGCCCCGAAAAAAAACGAGATAAAATAAAAGTTAGAATGATGTAAAAAAAAAAAGAACTTTTCTTTTGATTTTGTAATCAATTGAAATTTCTTCGTTTATCAATTCTAATAACGAGCGATTGTGATTGACCATGTGAATGATTTCACAATTTCTTTCTTTTTTTGGTACTCTTAATTCTTTTTATTTCAATTGTATATATCTATACTTCCCCAACTCTCATCCGTGTTTCCGGTTCACGCGCGAGTTTGTACAAGTACTTCCGGCGCATACACCTATATAATTTATCCAGTAGAATATTTATACATAAAGATTGCGGTAGACCGTGAATTTTTTCTCCTTGAGACTTGCAATACACTCTCTCCGCGACTTTTAATTTATTATTAATAATATAATTACTGAATTTACCATAAATAAATATTACAATAAATATATAAGGCGCCAATTGAATAATACATTTACAAATTATTTGTGTGCTTTGCTCACACTTCTTCATCATAAATAATTCATTACAAAAAGCAATGATAGTAATTAATTAATTTGTCTGACAAAGAGGTAGATGTGAAATACAAATAAAATAATAGAGTTAATAAATAATTGCTTCTCTACACATGCATTTGCTCCAATTAGATTAGATTACCAATCGATATCAATATAAATGTATATAAATCACGTTAAATAATAAGAAGAAAGTCAGTCGTCACGTTGTATTTTTTTGTCTTTTCATTTATCTATTTGTATGAGTCTTTATTATTAATTCCATTTCAATTTTTATTTGCAATCACCCAAAAAAATTTAATAAGAATGAAAAAATTCATCAAAATATTTTATACGAAATAAAATTCTGTCATCATACATTGGAACATGAACAATTTATTTGGCACGATATTTAATTGAATATGTCTACATATATATATTTATATAAATATTCCTTCAATATTGCTGATGATGTCCATTAATATATTCGTGTATATTCTTTTTACCCCGACGGAAGACACGATTACGCAGCTGTTGATGATTCAGGTGTTCGCGAACAAATTTTACGTGTTGAAGGACACATCAAAAACATTTGTTTATGTTTAAGTATAAAGTTTAATAAAGATATATATATATATATATATATTAAAAATAACGTGACTTCCAAATAAACGGGAGCATCATTACAATAGACAAAAGTCAACTAACAATTAATGATAAATAAATATACCAAATAAATAATATCAATTCTGATTTCTTCACTTCTTTTCACAATATCAATTTTTATTGTTAGTAATTTTGCGTATTCCGAGAGAGGTAATATGAAAATACTATTGTGTGACCACTGACGGTCATTGCACAGTGTCCCGTTGCGCCGTCGCATTCGATAAAAGACGTTCTCAATTAGGGCCAGTACTACATTTATCTGCGTTTCCCGGAAACGTGAAACATGTCGGTTAAAACATATCACACATCATAGATATATATTTAGTATATGTTGTTATAATATATTTATACACATACAAACATACGAGATGTGTTTTGTACGATATCAGTTATGGCGTCTGTTTCATTGTAAATGAAAGAATGAAAGAAAAAAATGGAGAACCAGTACAATTTGAAGAGTATAAAATGAAAAAGGAAGCAAAATAACGCACAAGAAAGAAACGAATGTGAGTTGAAGTTGCTTGAACAAGTGTTCTGTTTCAAGTACAATCTTGTTGAATATTACTTCAAATACTTTGTGCCCTACTAATTTGTCTACATACTAATAAACGTAGCTTTTATATTAATACAAAGTGTCTACATCTAAGTACATCTGTGTATTGAAATTCGTGGAATATCTGGTTTGACAATAAAATTAAAAAATAAACATCCAATAGTGACGCAAATCTACAAGATATATTTTTAGATCATGTCTGTAAAAGTTTAATATATAGAGTTATGTTCAGTAGAAAGAGAAGCATAAGATGGAACAGAAATGAAATAAGAAAAAGGAAAAACACGCTTACCGGCTCGGCGAGATAGGATTCCCATAGCTCGCGAAGATCGCTACTTCCCACGTCGTAGAAATCCATCTAATCGGTGACAATTTCTTTTTACTTTTTTTTCTGTTATATCACCCACCAGATGGAATTGAATTTTTTCAACAGGAAGAATGAAATAATATTTTCATTAAAATACTCCCATTGTCCAACTGTAAATAATAAAGACAAAAATATTCAATTACTATTCTTTGTTCCTTTTGTTCCCTCTTGAATATTCATGTAGAATAATAATTACAGATATTCTCTTCCAACCAATAATCGAAAACTATTTTTCTCTTTTCTATTCACATTGATGATAACAATAATTGTTACAAATTAACTACAGCCAAGTCTATTATTTTGTTTCACGTGTTCTTACACAATATCCATAATAAATATGGATTATTTGATAAATTATTCATATTATTCTAGTTCTTGGATAAACAATAGTGATATAAAATCAAAATATCTGCAGCCAGAACCAAAATTTACTTTCTGTTACAACAATAAAATCAATTAATATCAACTAATTGAATCAAAGATTAATTTTTCAGTTCACCAAAGTATCATAGGACATGTAATTTAGAAAAAAAAATGATAAACCCAGTACAAAGGAAGCTCGACAATTATTTCATGAACTAATTTCAACAATTATCTAAAATACTTTTCCATAGTTCTTCAACATGCTACAAAAGCTTCACCAAATGTGAATTTTCATTGTTCAATATCTACAATAGCCAACATAACAATAATTCCAATGAATCTAAAACGAAAAAATTCTCTTTCTATTTTTTTTTTCATTCATAATAAAATATTGAGCGTTGGTGGAAGATTGAGGAAGAAAATAATCAGTGCATTGCACTACGAGAATGAAAAGACGCACGTGTAGGAAATTCTACAATATTATTATACATATACAAAGATACATATACAAGTAAAGAGTTGAATGTTCCGGATCGCGCACGCGGTAGAATGCCACATGCTCTGCTGATGCATTGTACATACACATACATAGATTAATGTATATACATATATAAAAGTAAAGTGTTATATGTCGCAGCAGCAGAATCAATAGACCTTTCTCTCTTCCTCTCACTCCCATCTTCATAAACTCAATCGACAATTGAAACAGCTTTTGCTGATGTAACGATTATTGTTATACATACAATAATTTCCATTTATATGAGTACAGTAGCCCCCGAAATAAACTATGAATCCTACATCTAAATATCTATCATCTTCTTTACAATAATTCAATTCTTAAATTCGCCATACATTACAATTCTCTTATATCATTAATTAAATTATCTTAATACTAAAATGAAAATAAAATTACCTTGATTTAAACTACAAATCAATCCTCATTGAAATTCAATTTTTTTTCACTCAAATAAAATAATTTTGTTTCTTTTTGATTTTACGTAATTGCAATAATAACAGTAAAATTAGAAAATTACACTTCGTATTTGTAGCACTGTTACAACAACAACAACAATAATATGTCACAATATTTATTAGTTTTCTCGTTCGCTTTTTTTTTTGTTTGGATTAACAAAAATTTATGATCGACAACAAAAAATGCACTCAAGCCGCCGGTATACGACGATCGATAGCCAACACCCGCTTGTACACAACTACATACATATATATATGTATATATATATATATGTATTTATCTATCTTTTTGTCATTAAGAATAACAGAAAGATTTACACCGTCGCGCACACAAAATTGCAAACTTCAATATTTGTATTACAACAATTATAATCCGCTTGGATGCGCGACTGGTTTCTTTTTTTTTCGTGTTTCAAATTTTGAATTTCATGCAAATAGAAGAAAAAAATACGCGCACGCGCACATAAATATTTAATGGAAAATATAATTTAGAGATATGATTAAATATTTTATTTAAGAAACTTTTTTCTGTTGTATCAATTTGAAATGATAAAAAAAAATAGTAACAAGATGAATATGATGAAAATGTGTCGTTACGGAACACCCTAACGATCGCAATGTAACGCGCTCAAGACTTCAGGCGCGAATGCAATTTACAATATCCACATGCACGTGGTTGTACAGTCGTACTGAGTATACGGCAAATCGACCAACCACCGTGAACCACCTGTTACCGCGTTAGACTTATCACATTGCGCTCGGTGGATTGATGCGCGCGCAACACAGCGTTTCAATGTTTTGTCTTTGTTGCACTAATGTTACAGTGTATATACTTGTACTGTTTTTTTTTTTTAAATATCAAACTTGGAGTAGTGTGTTTGTTGCCGGCTGTATGCGTTCGGTACTGTCGCTGCCGCGCGGTCGCTACCGAAAAAAAAGTCACGGCTTTTGTGGCTTGTATATATATTTTCTCTCAAAGAGCCAACATTATGGCAGTGCGCACTGACTCATGCGCAATGAATATGCGCAGTAGACGCCGCAACTCGCCGGCCGGGCGGGGCTGTATATATACCTTATTTATTAACCATATGACACTGAATTAACACAGAAAAAATACATAATCAACCATTATAAACTAATTATTTACTTATCCCACACTGTAAATGATGAGAATCGAGAAGCGAAATATTTTTTTGAGGTTAACTATGTAAACACTTTTTTTGTTTCATTCTGTTTCA
Source organism: Meteorus colon (assembly GCA_030523085.1). Classification (NCBI taxonomy): domain Eukaryota; kingdom Metazoa; phylum Arthropoda; class Insecta; order Hymenoptera; family Braconidae; genus Meteorus; species Meteorus colon. Next base: position 98,978 of record JAPYZH010000166.1, on the reverse strand, counting down.
CAATATTTTCGTCATGTCGATTCTTTTCTAAACACACACGTGTGTGTCTGATCAGCCATACTGATATAATGTAAGGCATATGTGTGTATGTATATGTATGTATTTATATTGAAGTATTTTGAAATATGTACTCAACACACATCTGTTGAATTTGTGGAAATGCCTTTTTTTTGATGTTGTATGATTGTTCTTATCATACGTCGCACGAAATGTAATATAAACGACATAAGAATATTGAAAGACACAATTCACAGTCGGAAATTATACATTGACACAAATATGTATATACACATATGAAATAAGATGTATATTCGTGTTTGTATTGCTTTATTCGGTATGTTTAGGTGATGATTTTTGTATATAGCGGGTGATGCGGGTTGGGGAAAAATGAGGAATCAACGATGCGGGTTATCGATTTCTTGGTTATTTCAGTATAAATACATTTTCTTCTCTTTATCATTACAGATTAAATTGATACATTGATGAGGGAAGTGCTCTGGGAATACTCGTTGATATCTATCCTAAAAGCCAAATGTATATGATAGAACAAATTTCGGAGAAGAGATGAGATACATAATATCTATATAGATATCTACGTACAATTAGACACCGCGTCATTTTCTCTTTTCCGCATATGAAAATAAAATCTATCACTATATATCGAGTGCGCATATATATATATTTGCATGTTTACAATGCAAATATAATTCATGAAATCATAGATCTCGATTAGAGACGGATGATAAAATAGAATTATTCACTTGTCTGCATTGCATCACACTTTTTCTCGCGATAATTTTGAAAAATTTGCGACGTGTTGATATAAACATAATATTATTCTTTTTATATGTATATATATGTAGTAGCATATGCAAAAAGGGATTTTGGAAGCAGCAAAATCAAGTTTTACAGCAATAAGTTTTGAAGGTCAAAAGTATAATGTTGAAGAGTTTATTTCGTGCGATGTCACTTCAAGGTCCTTTTTTGCAGATTGTATCATATATGTGTACATACATTTATGCTTCGAATGGAGGAACTGCATGACATACAAAATGTATTATAAATGGAAAATGCCTATGATAATACAAATCATTAATAGTACATTAACGAATTTAGGTTGAATGTCTTATCTTTAGTGGCTTTCTCTTTTAATTGAAATTCATAATTGTGTTCATAATGTGTCACAGATACGATAATTTTTCATTCCATTGAAATGGCATGGAAACAAGGATTGCCGGTTCTATGTTATTTTTTCTTCATTTTATCCTTAATAGCAGTTGTAGCGCCATCTTTATGAGATGTTAGATGTTATTTTAAAAGATGGCAGCACTTAATTGGTGAATCTGTTCGATTCCTATATATCTAACCTTCGTGGCTTTCAGGTTGGAAACAAATCCGCGTGGTGACATAACCTCAAAACGAAAATAGAAGAATTTGTATTGTTTTGTAAATAGTTTATAATCATGGGAAAGCCAGAAGGTAATAAATCAATTTCTGTATATACTATGAGTTTTTTTATATTAACCTGTGATTAGTAGCATCGATTTTAATTTCCAACATGTTATTTTAGGCCCGAGGAGAGATCGTAAAAATTTATCGTGGATTTATAGAAATAAAAAGAAACAGGGAAAAATTTCTAAACCACAGAATGCAGTTGATGATAATGTTCAAGTACAGAATAAAAAAGCTAGAATTATTGTGAGAAATCTCTCATTCAAGGTGATATATTTATTATAAGAAAATTTTGATTTTGAGTATTGTGAAGTAGTAACAATTTCTATATATTTCAATTAATAAATGATCATGTTTTTGTTTATTGTATTCAACCAGGTGACTGAGGATGATATAAGAAATCTTTATGCCCCATTTGGTCAAATAGAACAAATCGATTTGTTGAAAAGACCAGATGGAAAACCAGTAGGTTGCGGCTTTATACAGTTTAAACGGATAGAAGATGCTTCAAAAGCAATTTTCAACACCAACAAACAAGATTTTCTAGGTACAGTATTCTTCGTGAGCTTTGACCATTCTCAGATGGAAGGTTCCAGAAGAGTAACATGAATAGATTGTACTTTATGACTCCGCAGTTATATTATAATTTGAAATTAGACTCAACGCAGTTGGATGACTTGTTGAGGCATCATCAGAGTTCACTATGTTCTGATCGAAAGACATCACATCATATTTGGCAATTTTCTTTGTTTTTCGTTTTTAGGTAGAAAAATCAATAGTTCATGGGCCATTCCAAAAGCCAAATTCGTTGAGCAATTGGAGAACAAAAGTGGAGAATCTCATGAGGGCAACAGAAAAAATGCAGCAGTGGAGAATGGTGAAAATGAAGATGAAGAAAAGTCTGATACTATTTCGGATAATGTGAATGGAAAAATCATAGATGGTAAAAAACGACGGACAGAAAGGAAGAAACTCACCGCCGAGGAGCGAAAAGCCCTAAAGCTTAAAAAAAGACAGAAACGTGCTCGAATTGTAGTCCGAAATTTGTCGTTTAAGGTAAATAGTAAAATGAGTTTCAATCAAATTATCCATATGTGAGAAATTAATTTGGGTTTTTCATGTTGCAGGCAACTGAAAAAACACTCAGAGAACATTTGGGGCAATATGGCGTAATAGAAAATGTTGAAATATTAACAAAAGCAGATGGTAAACGCGTGGGTTGTGCGTTTGTACAATTTGCTGAAGTTCAAAGCGCCGCGAAAGCCGTTCATTATGCAAATATGAAGCCAATTTGCGAGAGACCAGTTGTAGTTGATTGGGCTGTGCCAAAAACCAAGTTCGCCTTGAATAGTGGTAAAGCAGATGTCAAAGAGGAAGTGGAAGATATTAAACCAGATATCACAGAAGAGGATGTGCAAATTCTCGATAGTAGTCAAACAGAAGACGAGATTAAAATTGACAAAATGAGCGATGACAATGAAGAAATGAAAGAAAAAGATGGAGAAAGTGATTCAGATAAAAATGAAATGGATGATTCAGATAATAGCGAAGACGATGAAGAAGAAAGTGAGGATGGAACAGAAGACGAAGGCAGTGATGATGATGAAGATGTCAAAAATGAACCAATCGATGATGAAGAACCGGAGCAGCGCCCGCGAGTTATTTCTCATGATGTGAATGAAGGGAAAACTGTATTCTTGAAAAATGTGCCATTCTCAGCAAATAATGATGATCTGAAAGAGTGTATGCAACAATTTGGACCAGTTTATTATGCTCTCGTTTGCGTTGATCCATTAACAGAGCATTCAAAGGGCACAGCCTTTGTTAAATTTCGTGATGTCGAAGCTGCTGAAAAATGTTTATCAGCAGGAACAGAATTACGATTGCACGATCAAGTGTTGGATCCACATAGAGCGTTAGATAAACAGGATGTTCTAAATGGAAAGAATTTGAAAAATCGTGTTAAAGATTCACGAAATTTATATCTTGTTAAGGAGGGCGTTATTTTAGCAGGTAGTCCAGCCGCTGCGGGATTATCAGCGAGTGATATGGCTAAAAGATTGCAGATGGAACAGTGGAAATCACAAATGTTACGCAATTTAAATATGTTCGTATCACGAAATCGATTGGTTGTGCACAATTTGCCGCCAACACTTGATGATGCAACGTTGAGAACGATATTCAAAAATCATGCGGGGCCCAAAGCTGTTATTCAAGAGGCACGGATAATGCGAGATCTACGAAATCCTGATGCTAATAACATTGGAAAGTCCAAAGAGTTTGCCTTCGTAGCTTTTACTACACACGAAGATGCATTGAAAGCTCTACGAAGTATAAATAATAACCCAAATATATTCTCTGCAACAAAGGTAAGCTGATTGATACTTTTTTTTTTTTGAAGAATAGTTGAAAGAATGAACAATGTGAATTAATGCATATTTATTTTGTTTAACAGCGGCCAATTGTTGCATTTTCAATTGAGAATCGAGTAATGGTTAATGCAAAAAATCGCAGAGTGGAAAAAAGTAGAGAGCATAATCCACTGTGGAAGGGCAAGAGGAAAGACAATTCTGATAGAGACAAATCGAGCGAACCACCTTTCAAACGACCGATGGATGGTCAATCGAGAAAGCCATTTAAACCAGCTTCGCAGATAATTGATAACGAAAATGTGAAAGAATTCGCTGGTGTTACTAGTAAACCTGGTGGAACCACAAAACTCAGATCAAAGTTCAAATTGAAAACACAAGCTATGATTCACAGTAAAGCATTGAAAAATGAGAAGAAACAGAAGAAAATTGTACAGACATTGCGTGCTAAGAAAACAGAGGAAAGATTGTCACGAAATGAAACGAAGGTAAATTTCATTACTTATAATAATTAATGGGAATTGAAAAAGGACGATTTAATAACTATAAATCTTTCTATTTGCAGCCCAAACAAGGTGCCAAGAAATTGAGTCGAGATGATGCAAATTTAAACAAACTAGTTGAAAGCTACAGAAGTAAATTAACGTCGGCAATACCAACAAAATCAAAGTGGTATGACACTTGATTGTACAAAATGAATTGTATGACTTTTAAATAACTATGAATGGAGGAAAATAATAAATTGCGAATTAGGTATAGAGAATGTATAATATTAAATGACTTTCTCGTCGAAATTCCTGTCAGTTGTACAACCTCAAATTAATTTGGACCTCATTTAATTAGCTTTCAATTATTATCACCTGCTCCAAAAGAATCTAATTTTGAAAAAATCATGATTAAAATTAAAAAAAGGATGGATTACGTTGATTGGAAATAATGCAGACATGTAAATAAATATGAAAATCAATTCCTTCACTTCCTTATCGACATAAACAAATGTATGAACATGTACATTGAATACTATTCTGTTTGTAGTTGGCGTTACGTTCGTAACCACGTGGAAGCATTCAGAATTTTTTCATTCATGACCGATAGACAACCTGTCAAATGACCATATGTTCATTATACGTTCGCTCGTGTGAGATCGGAATAATAATAAACCAATAAATTAACACGAAAGACAGATATTATCAAGAATCATGGCACAAGTTGAAGATCTACAGCGTCAAATAAACGAATTGAAACAACAATTAGCATTAGAGAAATCAAAAAATGAAAGGAATGTGCGTGCAAAAATTGATAAATTATCAAGCGAAGTTGTTGATACAAATCCATACAGTCGCCTTATGGCATTGAAACGAATGGGAATTGTGAACAATTATGAAAAAATACGTGACATGACAATTGCTATTGTGGGTGTTGGTGGGGTTGGTAGTGTAACAGCTGAGATGCTCACGAGATGTGGGATTGGCAAATTAATTCTATTTGATTATGACAAAGTCGAACTGGCTAATATGAATAGACTTTTTTTCCAACCTAATCAAGTTGGATTGAGTAAAGTTAATGCTGCAGCAGGAACATTGATATCAATAAATCCTGACGTACGAATTGATGCGCACAATTATGATATAACAACTGTTGATAATTTTGATAAATTTATGAATACTATCAATACATCGAGTCTAAGTAATGGCCCAGTTGATTTAATATTGAGTTGTGTTGATAATTTTGAAGCCAGAATGGCAATAAATCAAGCTTGCAATGAATTGAACTTAAAATGGTTCGAAAGTGGAGTATCTGAAAATGCTGTCTCTGGTCATATACAATTTATCATTCCTGGTGAAACTGCATGCTTTGGTTGTGCACCACCACTTATAGTCGCATCTAATATTGACGAAAAAACATTGAAACGAGATGGAGTTTGTGCTGCATCTTTACCAACGACAATGGGAATTGTTGCAGGATTTTTAGCACAGAATGCACTAAAGTTCCTCTTGAATTTTGGAACAACTTCATATTATCTAGGCTACAATGCGATGAACGATTTCTTTCCATCAATGATATTGAAACCTAATCCAAGTTGTGAAAATAAATACTGTAGACAACGACAAAAAGAATTCCAAGCTATTCCAAAAGAAGAAGTGGCAGTTGAGGCCACTGAGGATGCAACGCCAATTCATGACGAAAATGAATGGGGCATTTCATTGATTGATGAAACAAGTATTGTTACAGAAGAAGAATCAGCACCACATCTATGTGCTGGTGTAAGACAAGCTTATACCTTACCTGATGAAGTATCAGAAGCTTCTGAAGCAGTTGATGATTCAAATGGATTCAGTTTGGAGGAATTAATGGCGCAGATGAAGACCATATAACTCTTTAAAATATCAATTTCATCTATTATCATTATTGTTACTCACTGTCATTGTGAGAAAGCTTGAATATGAATCTGTAATTAAGCGAGATACAACATCAAATAAATTCGTCCAATTTTCTTTTTAAATAACATGAGTCTTACATTTCTTTTATCTTCTCGCATACCTAGTGATTGCATTCCACCTTAGTTCTCTTATAAATGAACGAACCAATACGAAATCAAATGAACTGCTTTCTATTATCTTGATAATTCATTGTCAATTACTGCCCTGATTGGGAATTAACATCCCAAATGCTATTAAATACTCCAACAGAATGTGGATATATTTCAGAGGATTTATTTCAAATCATTCTGGATGTTCCTCTTTAATCAGGGACATTGATTGCTCAATGTACATATCAAGAAAACAAAAAAAGTGGGAACATACGTTCTCAAAATATCTATTGATACATATCATTACATATTGATTAAATACACGTCATATTTGTTCGCGAATAAAATTTTTTATATATTTTTCACGAATTGTTCGATAAATCATCAACAATTGTGGTGATTTATACATTCCACAAATGGATATTTCATGCAAATGTAATAACTTAATAAGTGAGGTTATATCGTCATAAATTTCGTTCCCGCCATTCTATAATCAGACTTTGATTGGACAATTTCAAAATTAGTTCGACCAATTATGGAACATAACCCCAATAAACTTTGATGCACTTGGAATTATCGGAAATTTCCGGCTTGCGTCGTTTTTCCGAGCCTCGATGATGTTTTAGTTCGAGTGCTAGTGAAATATTTCTCGTTTATTTAAAAAAGTTATTCACTCATGTTATTTTGGTTAATAAAGCATACAGGAGAGTGCTAATTGCTACTTCTGGATTATATTCTTACGCAAACGCCGAAAAAATGTGAGTATATTACACATCAAAACTTTCTGTGCATCAATAAATCAAAAAATATAGGTTATGTTGGATATACATATTTATAAACAAACGCTTTGACGACGTTTTCAGATAGTTTGTGATTATGTCGGACGACGAGGATTTGGTTTATGTTAAAAAACAAAAAACTGTTCATTATGGATCATTTGAAGAGTCTGAGAGACTTAGATTGGCTGCCGCTGCTGCAACAGCAGCAGAATCATCCGATGATGAGAAGGACGGTGGTGCCGGTGCAAATGATTCTAATAATCAATTCACATTGGGCAATATTCATGTATCAAATGAATATATGGATTTGGAAGATGAAATGTCTAAAGATAGACAGGCTTTGTTAGAAGAATTTGAGAGGCGAAAGAAGGCTCGACAGATAAATGTATCAACTGATGATTCAGAAGTTAAAAAAAATTTACGACAATTGGGCGAGCCAATATGTTTGTTTGGTGAAGGCCCAGCCGATCGTAGAACAAGATTGAAAGAATTATTAGCGTATCTTGGTGAAGATGCTATTAAAAAGAAGCACGACGATGATGAGAAACCTTCTCATCCCGTTGAAAGAGAGCAGGAGAATACATGGTATCATGAAGGTCCTGATTCACTTCAAATAGCTCGCATGTGGATAGCTAATTATTCATTACCACGCGCGAAAGCGCGATTGGATAAGTCGCGAGAAGAATTGGAGCTTCCTGGCGCAGCACGAACAGCACGCAGACAAGAGCTCTTGAAAAAACTCCAGGCTTTGAGTATTTATTGCTCGCAAATTGGTGATACCCGGCCAATTTCGTTTTGTCAATTTAGTCCGAATTCAAAACTTCTTGCTACGGCTTCATGGTCGGGTCTATGTAAATTGTGGTCAGTACCTGATTGTACACAAGTACGAATTCTTAAAGGACATACATGTAATGTTAGTTGCATTGTTTTTCATCCGAAAGCGACAATAACAGAGGAAGTGGTGAAAGAATCTGATGGGCAGACATGTGTTCTTGCCAGTTGTGCTTCAGACGGTAATAATTTATATGATGAATATTCCTAGTTTTATTTCTCAGTTGGATAGGAAGCTTATAAATTGATTTTTTTATGTGTGTGTAAAGGTACGGTGAAGTTGTGGGGCAGTGGATCAGGTGACAGACCTCTAGCGGAAGTTGAAGGTCACGAACCGCACAGAGTATCTCGAATAGCTTTCCATCCTTCTGGTCGATTCCTCGGTACATGCTGTCACGATGCATCGTGGAGATTGTGGGATTTAGAGCAACAAGCTGAAGTATTACATCAGGAGGGACATGCAAGAGCAGTGCATTGTATGAGGTAAGACAAATAATAAATAACAAAACCATTGTATCATATCTTTTGGTAGATATTAATTGAATTCTGTCTTTTCAGCTTCCAAGTTGACGGTAGCGTTGTTGCAACAGGCGGTCACGATTCATTCGGTAGAGTTTGGGATTTGAGAACAGGTCGGTGTATTATGTTTATGGAAGGTCATTTGAAATCAATTTTTGGTATTGATTTTTCACCAAATGGCTTTCATATTGCCACTGCTGGTGGTGATAATATTGCAAAAATTTGGGATCTGCGGAAACGCGCGTGTATATATACAATACCAGCACATACAAATTTACTTTCGGATGTTAAATATCAACGAGGCGATGGACAATATCTGATAACAGCCTCTTATGATAACACTGCTAAAATATGGTCGCAAAAATCGTGGCAACCTTTAAAAACATTATTAGGCCATGACGGTAAAATAATGTCAGTGGACGTGTCTGCCGATCAAAAATTCATCGCCACTACTTCATACGACCGGACTCTGAAATTGTGGGCGCCGGAAATTGTGTAAATATATAAATAAAATATTTTTGTCACGTATATTAATGGTAATAATAATAGTATTTATTATTATTATTATTAGTATCATTTTTTTTTTGGTTGTGACATTAGAACACAATAAAATTCACAGCGAGTTGTGTATCATTCGTACATGTACTACCATGTTCTTATAATTGTTTTGTGACGGCATTCACTGAAAAGAAAAATATTTGATATCATTGTTTATGAGAGGATTATTAACAGCAGTATATGTGTGAGTGTTTAGCACAGTGTAAATAAATTGAAAGCTTGTTTTTTATAATTTAGAAAAGAAGCAGTTTGAACAAGCATCCTGTATTTTCATTCGTATAAAAATCTCGTAAGTTTCCTACTCTCACAAAATCCGGCATAAACTGTGACCTCCTTTAAACAATCTTGCAAACTCAAGTTTATCGATTCTCCCTCATACCGTTCATCATACCTTATTTTCCCGCATTCCAACAATTTGATACAGCAAAACTTTCTATTTCTATTCACATGATAAGTTTAACTTCAAAATTCCTCAACAATGTAACGCTTCAATCAAGTAGGATTAATTAGAAAACTTCATTAATACGTATATGGAATATTTCACGTTATCTTAACTATAATTGCTATAGAATATCTGCTTTGCATTTGAATGTCGACGTAAAAATGATTAATTAATGTCTACTTGAAAGTTCCGGACGAACATGACGAGAATAATCATTCTATGGGGAATATTTGAGTAATCCCACAACTCAATAATTCATAAAAAACTTTGTGACGTTAAATAATTGATTTTACATAAGCTATGAGAGCAATTATAAATGAGAATTTTCCCAAAACTGGTGGGAAAAAGTTTTGATAGAGTGAATTAATCAAGTGAAAGCAAAGTACACTTAATAATTGTCAAAAAAATACAATCGAAAGAGAAAAAGGATGTACAAAATAGTTATGACTCATTTTTTGTAACGAGTTATTCAACGAGTAAGGATTGATGGACATAATGTCGTGTTCCGCCTTCAACAAAATCTTGTACTACGTGTCCATCGCCTTGGAGTATCCATTTGGTTGTGAGCAAACCGTCAACGCCCACAGGACCTCTTGCGTGTATTCGTGCTGTAGAAATGCCCACCTGAATAAAACAAGAAGACAATCCGATTATGAAAGTAACAATAAGAAATATTTGAATGGATAAATATATACACGAACCTCTGCTCCAAGTCCAAATCTAAAGCCGTCGGCAAACCTCGAGCTAGCGTTGTGAAAGACACAAGCACTATCTACTTCTCTCTTGAAGTGTTCCGCACTCCTAACATCTTCAGTAACAATGACGTCTGTGTGAGAACTTCCGTACTTGTGAATATGATTAATCGCTTCATCTAGATTAGGTACAACTTCAATTGTACATTCAAGTGAACCGTACTCAGTTTTCATACTCGTGGCTAATGGTGGCCCAAAGGTCAATTGCTCTCGTAACTTTGGTCCAGAGTTTATTTTTACCTGCATTATTACAGAGTGATCAAACAAGTTTCTTAATATTTGCTTATTGACTTGTGAGATTTTGTTCTTTTGTTTGATTACTCAACTTTGGGATTATGAAAATTGGAGAAATTTTTTATTTAATTGGGAGAGAATTATTTTTTGGAATATTAAAACTTAAATATGTATCGCTGTAATTCAACTATTGAAATATATTTGCCGGAAATTTTGGATTCAATATCGATGAGTGACGGGTGGAAATAAAAACTTTATTCAGTACTCACATTTTCCTTCTGTAGTAAATTGCACACATCGTTGAAAAAGCTCGTGCTCATTAAATTCTCATGAATGAGTAGAGTTTCCATTGCATTGCAAGCCGCCGGATAATCACATTTTGAATCCCGAATGATTCTCATCGCTTTATTGAGATCAGCATGCGTGTCTACATAAACGTGACATACACCCTCAGCATGACCTAGGACTGGTATATGTTTAGATTGTTCTTGAATAGTGCGCACAAGTTCTGAACTTCCACGTGGAATAATAAGATCAATATGTTTGTCCATTGATAAAAGATCGCCAATCTCTTCGCGTGATGAAACGAGAGATATTGCATTTGGAACACCAACAGTTTTCAATGCTTCCTTTACTAAATCCATTAAACATTTATTACTATTTGCGGCTTCCTTTCCACCCTTTAATAGTAGTCCATTAGCGCTAGACATCGCCAACGCAGCAATTTGTGGTAAACTATCTGGTCTTGATTCAAATATTACTAATAAAACTCCAATTGGTACAGTAATTTGTTTCAATTCTAAATCATCAGCAATTTTGGTTCGTCTCAATACTCTGCCAACATTTTGCAATGATGAATCTGCAATTTGACGTAATCCAACACTTAATGATTTAAGCTTAGATGGATTGAGTGATAAACGTGATAGCAAGGGCTTAGCTAGACCCGACTTATCAGCTTCATCGAGATCTTTGGTATTGGCCTTAAGAATCTCAGACTGTTGACTCTCAAGTAAATCCGCTAAAGTATTGATGCAAGCAGCTCGTTCTTCGGGTCGAAGAGCTTGGAGTCCACGACTACCAATTCGTGCATTTTCAGCGACAACTTCAATTGGTGTGGCTGAACTTGGGACTTCAGTGAAAAATGTACCGATTTTTCTACCGCTCATTATACTTTTGATTGCTTTTTCTTGAGTACCATTGCAAATAACAACTGATACACCACGATCTAATGCCCATAATGCAGCATTGACTTTAGAATCCATACCTCCAGTACCAACTTTAGATTTTTGACCAAACTTGATAGTACCACGCAAATCAGAACTGAATGTGTGCAGCATTTTAGCACCATCTTGCCAAGGTGGTAAATTATAAATGCCATCAACGTCACTCATTAAAATAAGTAAATCAGCTTGGACACTAGCTGCCAACATTGCTGCCAATGAGTCATTGTCTTTAATTGAAATACCGCGTCGACCAACACTGCCAGCAACTTCCTCATCAACTTGAGGTGGTGGCGATACAGCATCATTCGTATTTATTATTGGTACAATATTGAGACTTATTAATTCGTTCAGTGTACTGAAAAGATTTTTTCGTGTTTCTTCATTGTAAAAATCGGGTTTTGTTACAAGTACTTGAGCTAGTTTAACACCATATTGTGCAAACATTGCATCGTATAGAGACATTAGTCCTGATTGACCTACTGCTGCTGCCGCACGTGGTTCCAACATTGTACCTGATAACATTTCCATATCTATGTAGTATATATGTGATAAAATATATATTTGCACAAGACATCAAACTATTCCAGAATTTGATAAATGAAATGATGATTTAACATTTGAAGAAAATAGAATTGATAAGGATTATTGTAGAACTATTTGATGATAATCTGAATTTGATGATAATCTCTAGATCAGAGACTAATAATGGAATTCGATATATTTTTATCTTGGAGTATAAGTACGATATGTAGAACACTCACCTACATGTTCACGTGTATGATCAACTGGGCTAAGAGTTTCTCTCATAGACATGGACATCAGTAATTCTTGAGTGAGCTTCTGTTTACCAAACGCTACTGCACCACTTGTTACCATAATACATTCACGTCCTTCAATTTGACATTCAGCAACCTGTTCAACAATTGACGCAAGACGACCCAATGCCAATCCATGTTCATCTTCACGGGTTATAACTGCACTACCAAGTTTTATCACCAAACGACGAGCATATTTCAATTGACTTCGATCAGTAAATGTTGTTTGTTGTGGTCGTTCAGCTGTTTGTTGTACCTGACGACGAAGATCAATTCGATGTTTCTGATAAAGGTAATTTACATTGTTTTTTTCATTTTCAAAAACGGACAACATCAATATGGTAACATGATGGAAGTATCCTGGTCTAGGTCTGTCCCTGGACTGGAAGACAATTTTAGGAATTATTTTCAAGACTTTTTGCAAACAGAGAAATTGAATTGAGCACTTCAATGAGTTCAAGACAAATATGAGTTTTTTTGTACAATAAGTATTGAATACCAAAATAAAAAACAGAAAATAATTGATAATGGAATTATCAATAATGTGCATTCAATTCATAAATCGTAAATCCTGAAAATTCTTACAAAAAATTTCTTCTACTTTAGAATACTCCATTACATATCACACTCCAGTTAGAACCTGTTAGAACCTGTTAAAAATCTTTCAAATCTGATAAATCAATTCCAGCTTCGTGTATATCTCCACATTAAATCAATTGATTTCCATCAAGAAAATCATATGAAATAAAATCATGCATTGAAAATTTAGCAACAAAACAAATTAACATTCAAGAATAAAATCTCATTATAACCAGATTATTCTTACATTTCCATTATCGTTATCTACTTACAGGCTGATTCGATGAACGCCCAACACCAGTCGTAGTGGAAGTGAATCTTTGTGGCCATCGATATCCAATCCATGATGGCCTGACGGTTAACAGTCTATTGTACATACTATCTGTAAAATACAGATTCAGCAACGAATTAACGCCTACTAATCGAACAACAATAAACGACTGAGAATATTCAACATAGTATCGAAGCAAATACTTTTCTTGTCATCTTGAAACATTGCGTGCTCAAGACTCCACTCTTATCGGTATCACAAGATTAATAAAAAAAAAATAAGGCAATAGAGAAAAAGTGCTTGTATATAATAAATACAGTGTCTTCTTTTATTATTGGCTTTTCCATATCACAAGGACACACAAAGTCCGACTGTTACACTCACGATGCATCGATGCCACTGACCCTTAATGTATTCATCTTCACATTTTATCCATCAAAATGTGAGTGCGGAAATTCTGGAATATTCATCTCTGTGTATTAATGAATGATCATCAATAATCATCTTTCAAACGAGAAAATAATTATGGTATCATTTCAGATACTGCATTAATAAAACATGAAATCATAGCGCATAAATATCTAATTAGATTGAGGATAAAGAAAATAATAGGGAAATAACATGGATAATTGGATTATAATTTGGATTGATAGATTTAATATGAATTCTGATATGTTATTTGGTAGTTATAAAATTATCTGGTGATTTATTGAATGAATTAATTATATTATGCACGTCATCAATATGAACTACAGTAAATAGATTGAGAACAGAAAGGAAATGAATATAATAGAGGTGATGTGCAGCATGATACGAAAGTACAAGAGATTGTCTCTCTATTTATTCCACTGATGATCAATCATATTTGATTGGAATACATTATATCATTATTCTACCTTCACTATTGTGGCTTTATCTTCTATATGTGAACTGATGATGATGATGATGATGTAACATATATCAATTTTCAAATGATACATCACCGTATAAATGTGATCGAGGAGAAACAATAGTTATTGCTAGATATAATGTTGCGAATATGTTTGCTGATGTGTTTGAAAAGAAAGATTCGATCATTGTGGATGAGCTCTAACTATTATTATCTTTATATCACTTTCCAGATTGCGACCTGGATTATATCCAGGGGAATATTGATATTGATATATTTGCTGTGGAGATTATACTGTAAAAGCTATAAAGTGAATTATTTACTATATTCACATTGGAAAATATTATTTTATATTATTGGATATCATTTATCGGATTTGGTGATTAGTTATTGATGATTGACTCTTTTTAACTAAATAGAAATATGGTTGTGTGTTGCTACTTAGGATTAATGTGGGTTTGTTATTGGATAGTATTCAAACCTCGGATTGACTTAACTTTAATTGGAAAACAAATAATGAATAATTTTCTTATTCATTAATTATTTAAGTGATCTCCAGAACAAGAATATATTAATTCTTCTACATGTCTATAAGTAGCAATTTATTTTTATGAATGAATTGGTTTCTATGTGTGAATTAATATCATAATAATTTCTTAGATGAATTGCCTGAGATATTCTCTATTATTTCCCTGATAAATAACGAGTGAGATGAAAAAAAAATGATCACATAAAATGAATGGAGATGAACACTCAGTGCCCAACTTTTTTGATAGGATCAATCTTTATCCCCCATATCATCACAAGATCCCAATACGAAAACAAATTGGTGAGATAAAGCGATGGTACTTGGGACTTTCAATATCATTGAATAAATTCTGTCCATTGATTTTCAGATATTTAATATCAATCGTATTCCAATTCACTTCAATGAATTTCATGAATAGCAATGATACGTTTCTTCCTACATACCATATTTCCTTCGTGATTTCCATGTCATCTAATTCATGAAATTTTGTTCCATTCCATCATGTAGTTATGTACAGGCTTATATATCGAAGTAACAAATGAACAGTTCACTAAACCTAAAAGATACTCTTTCATAATCTCATAATAACAGACCATTAAATATTCAATTGTAATCGTTGATGCCCAGTCCTGCATATCATAAATTCTAAGCTCAACTTTCACCTCAAGCACTCAATAACGAATTAATGAGAGGGTGTTAGTCAGAAGTGAACAAGTGAGAATGGAACAAATTCGGGCAAAACTGTTCTCAAGAGATTGGGGAGAACGAATTTAGGGTCGAGCTTTTATATATAAGAGTAAGGGGTTCGTGTGAAGTGATTCACAACCACCAACAAAACCCTTATCATTTGCTGAAGCTATAATAAACGTTCCATTTTCCATCCGTTACCTTCCTGAAATTCAAAATAAATATATTTATCATAAACAACATATATCTCTAGTATTATTCCGCATGATTAATAATTACTTACATCAAATTTTGTATAGTTAAAAATCAGTTTTCTCACACAACATCTTCATTTATTTTTTCCTCTTCAACCATAGAATAAAATATGAATTTCAACTAAATTAACTTACTTAATCTGTTAGTCGACATCATTAACTAAACGTAATTATAGTCCGGTTCACGTCTCCCTTTTTTTTCCAACGTGTAGAATAAAGATGAAAAATAAAAATTAAAAGAATAGTAGCTAAATACTTTTTTAAACACGAGTGTGTTTGATGTTAAAGTCGTGATAAGTGCGCACTGTGTATAGACTTAACAACCAATTATATACTATATAAAACATTCAAACATATATCATTTGATAACAAGTGATTTTATAAATGAAAATTTATTATCGTCGTAAAAATATTTGTTTATCCTTAATTGTGAAAAATTATACGACCCTCATTTACATGCATACAATATGCACATATGCACATAAATGCATGAATATAAAATATGTACGACAATGAAACTGTGAGTGCAAGGGGATTTGATTCATGGAGTTAATCCATTTGTAAACATAAACAATTGTTAGTATTGTTATTATATTCATGATAATTTTCTGTTGCATTTGCACATATTTTGCCATTTCGTGTTCTGCTTTTCTGTTCTTGATGAAATTCGGACGCGCCTGCGTTCCCGTATTTTCGACGTCAGCGTCGACGCAACCCCTTGTTGGCGCATCATAGCTCGGTTGAGCATGAGAGCAAGTGAAAGAGAAGGAGTAAGAGGAAAAGAAAAAAAAATACAGGGGGCTGTTGGGTGAGAGGGTGAGAAAGTGCAAGAGTGAGTGAGTGAGGGTGAGGAAGGGTGAATTGGGAAGTTGTCCACCAGTGTTCGTCGAACGACGGTGCGACGGTGAGAGATCATGCCGTCGTGCCCTGCATCGGAAAACCGACCTCAGGTAATAATAACCGTGCGATCTATATCAGGGTATCGCATTGGTATGTTGTGGTTGTTTTTATCACTGTTCAATAATCAAAATAATGATATCGATTAAAATAACGGCGATTAATTGAATTATTAAATATTGATATTAAAGTTGACAATGAAAAATAAAATTTGTTTCAACGTTTACTCACCAAGAAGCTCTATGAGGTCTGTAATTTATTTCCATTCATAAATCCAAATGTGTGCAAACATTCTGAAGAAAATATTTACGTGGAATTATCTCAAGTATTTGCAATTATTCAATTTTATTCTTATATTCATTTGACCCGAATCATTTCACATCTATTAAAGTGCATTTTCATTTTTATTCAACTTGCGACCATTTTCATCACTGAAATGAAAAAAATAAATAGAAAATTTCATCAGTTACGTGTGATGATTTTAGTACTGTGTTTGTGATAGTTAATGATAAATAAATATTGAGATAAAAAAGAAAAATAGATACAAAGAATCCAAATAATCTTCTCATAATATTGAATTAGTATAAAACCAATCTCATTCTGATTCTACCTTCCCTCTCTGTTTTATTGTCTCTCAGTGTATTCTCGAGATGGGATAGAATCGATGACGCGGCGGGAAAAGTTTTTCCTTAGCCTGGTAATTTTTTTCTTCTCAACGATTTTCTTGTTTTTACTTCTCTTCATCAAACATCAATATATACAAACAATCCATAAATAATTTTTCATTGTATCTTCCCACTGCCATGACTGGATAATAATTTGTAATTTATTTTCTGATGAATCATTTCCTCCTTTTCCAATAAACAATTTGCATTCAATTCAAACAATTAATCATCCTGTGATATCAATGAAAGAGTCATTCAATTCACATTATAAAATCAATTCTTCTGTCTTTCTCATTCAATTTATAATGTTAAGACACAATTCATAACCGGACATAACAGAGAAATTGCCATCCTCAGATATTCCTGTCATGAAAAAAAAGGGCTTAGACAGATACCAAGCTAAAGAGACGAGGAGGTAAAACCCAACCTCACGAATTATCGATTATCGCAAATCACTTTATAAATAACTGATTGTATATGAGTACCATCACACTCACCCACTCTTAAGTAAATATCTTTCGGTTCACGAGCTTCTTTAATAAAACGTTTATAGGTGTATACATCCGGTCTGACACGTTCACTATAAAGACAAATAATAAATTCATTAAAACTACATTCTTTCAAACAAATCAAATCAATAATTATCATTAAAGAAATTATAACACTCAATAATCAATCAAGTTTAATCAAAATTAATAAACATAACACCCTCTTCAATTATTTAACAACGATAAGAAAAAATAAACAAAACGAGACAATGATATTCATGTCTCGTTTTGTCAATGATAATAAAGAAAACTACACAATGAAAAAATAAAAACAAAAAAGTAAAAAAAATAGAGATGGAAAGAGAGAAATAAAAAGGGAGTGCATTTCAGTTTCTGCACGTTCGCACATGAAAGAAGGAAGTTTACTCACTTGGAATATAGCTGCATATATATATGTATATATTTTCTGTATGTGTTCATATACATATATATATAAACAGTTGGGTGGGTGGAATTTTTTTTATTCGTTAGTTTAGTTCCCACTTTTCTGTTCTTTTGTCCCCTCCTCTCTTATTTTTTACACCATTCTTTATTGTACGTTCATTCTTTTTTTTTGTTTATTCTCTTTTTTCTTTTCTACTACCCCTTTTACTTCTGCCCTTTGTTGTTCGTATAATTCTGCACGCGTCCGCAATGTCGTTAAGTTTTATTTGAGAAGATCAAGAAATTTGTGGTGAAGAAAAAAAAGAAGTGAATGTAGGAAAATAATGAAGAATACAGAAGTGGAAAAATTCAAATGAATAAAAATTATTAGAGCAGATAATTTAGTTTGGCGTTTTAGGAAGAGGTTATGAGTAAATGATCACTATGTTCACACCTTTATGTATAGCTGTTTCCGGATTTCGTTCGCCCTTCACCTCTACTTTTCAACTGATTGTGTGTAGGGGTTGCTGTATATACTTTGTCTATCTCGTGACTTGGCTTTTCAATAGGGCCCTTGAGCTCCCATTCGTCTCAATCCTTCAGCTTACTTTGCATAGTTTATGTGTGTACAGGTGAAACAATCTTGTTTTACGCGTGGCACATGAGTTAAACACGTATTTGTATGTGTGTGCATGCGTTTTCGTGCACGATAAACTTTCTTGTATTACTTGGGTGAACCTCTCACGATGTGTTATACACACGCCAAGGTCGGATATCAGTAAATTCATGATATTAAATTGATTTCCAAGAAAAATTCATGCTGACAAATAATTTTGATTATTGGAAGGGAGAAATTGGGGGTTAGGTAAGATGATCGGAGGTATTAAGGATTGATGTAATATTAAAGAATTGTTTTTTTAGGTTATTTGGTGATATTTATAGATTGAATGTCAATTGTACATTTTGATATTTGATTTGTTATTTATTGTTGTTATGTATGTATATTTCGATTTCTTATTTTGTTTTATTGATTTTTTTTGTTAAATTACAGTGGGAACTGTGGAAATGGTAGGAGTGATGGGATTAGAGAATTTACGTGGTGCTGATTAGTTATTGAGAATTGAATTCAGAATGATTTGTAATTCAAACGAACACTGAGAGAAAATTGTTCTTCATTTAGATCTGTTTTCACATATGAAATAGGATTTAATTTTAATTGTCAATTTGAATGCAGATTTTGAGGTTTACTTTGAAGCTGTTGAATAATTATTGTTTACATGAATATTTAATTGGATCGTTAGTTTTCATATGAGATTGAAATGTGAATTAGAGAAAACTGAGAATAAAAATTGGTTACGTTAAACAATCTTTATTTTTTTAACAAAATTTTGAAAGTTTGAATTCATTTAAATTATTAATTTTATCGTTGTACAGAATAGTTTGACGGTCGATCGAATTTTTTATTTCATATCAAGAAAAAAATTTCAATTTTCAACAAATTTCCATTCACTTTCGAGCTTCTTTGTTGATGTCTCTTCACATATCTTTTGCTATATCTATGCTAATGTCTTTCTGAACGCCCTTTGGAATTTCGATTTTACTATTCTTTTCATTCTTCATATTTCTCTGGTCCATATGTGTCTATGAAGAACATTCAATTCACACTTTGATATATATCAATTGAAGAATTTTTGTTGCATGTGAAATTTCATGAATTATTCAACAGACAATTTTTTATATCACACATTATTTGTTTGTTGTTTTATTGTCGTGTCTTGATTGCGATTATAATATCAAGAGAAAAAATAAAAGAAGAAAATATGATCACGTGAAGTAGGAAAATTGATTTAACAAATGAGATCCACTATGAATATAGATTAGATTTTTTTTATTCTCGTTCATTCTGATTGGTTTCCTGAAACAATAGCACAATGTCATCATGAATATACAATTTTAGGTGTTCTTTCTACTATAGAAAAATTTTTAATGTTATGATTGAATAATGAACTAGACAAAGGAATTCATTATTTTATCACAAAAAAACTTGGCAAAACTAAATTACTGAATTGAGAATATTCATTTATTATTTAAACATTATATTGTCCAATTTAAAATCAAAATTTCTCTTCTGACATGGATTTAAATCTGTAACAAAAGGAATAAAAAAAGAATTTATAGAAATTGACGAAATGAAATTGAGAACGACAAATAAATATGAATAAAATTAAATTGTTCTGTCAAATCGTCACTTTATAATTATTTCTTATTTTCTCTATCGAACATTTCCGATAAATTCTTGAAGTTCAGAAATTAACAGTTGATTCATTTCTTTCCTTCTCATTAGCAGAATTCAATTCATTTTTTTTTCCTAAGAAAGTAAATGTAATTAATGTTAACTATATAAAACTGATGAATGAATTGAAAAATAAATTACATAAAAGCATTAGCGATTAAAATATTCTAAGAATAAAACTTTGATATTTACATATTCCATCTTTTATATGTCAAATATTCTATTTGTAGATTACAAAAATACTTTTTCCTTTCATCAAAGCACAATTATTCTCAATGCATGTAATAATCTTTTTATATCCTCATAAATATACGAAAGTTCAAACATTTCATGCACTATAGAATCACTCAGAAAAAGGAAAAAAATTAGATTAAAAATCAGTTGAATCTGAAATAAAATCTAAGATTGCACAGAAACTAAAAATAAAATTCAGTCTTCTTCCTGGACAAGAAATAAACTTGGCATCAACTCTTCTTCTACATTTTTCTTTAAGCGATTACATATTAAATGCATATATAGATTACGATTGTTAATGGAGGATATAAACTGGGCTTGCAACACAGCCATTAATTCTTCCCCTATCGCATTATATAATTTTCCTCTGAAGCGTATATCCATTGAAATACAATGGTATGACCGGCTGAGCTCTCCTAGTTTCTGGGTTGGGTCTATTTCCGACGTTTATACACCTCGAGCAATTTCGTATATAGATATAACGACGTCTAGAGCTGCAATCCAACTGCAATTCAAATATCCTCGGGCTTATTTTGATTTCCTACTACACTTTCTTTTTATGTCTAACAATTATTCCTTTTTTTTACTCCACCTTCTTTATGCTTTCTCAATCAATGAAGAAGATATTTTGTATAGCTCTGGTTTCATGTCTCACAGAAAATATTTTGCCATTGATTACAAGAATTCTTACTATTTTCTGGAATTAATTTATGAACATTTGGTTGATACCTGAAACAAATGAATTATTATTAAATTAATTAATGTCCATTTATGTTTTATTTTTGTTTATTTATGTTATTAATATTCATACACTTGTTTATGTTTACGTTCATTACGAAATATATTTAGTTTCGAGTTTACGCAACAATTAATAATCATATTTTTGTTATAGTTCGAATTTGAAATCAAAAAGTGTAATTGAAATATTGGAAAATTGGAAAATTGCAAACGTTAATTCAGGGATGATAAATTAGGATAATGATTATATAAATTGGATAATCAAATTGGTCAATGTCTGCACGTTATTGTAATTGTTTTATTTTTCTAGTTATTTGATGGTAGTGAAAAATAAAAATTTATTCACTTAGTGAGGCATTCGCCTATTATGAGATCAAGTCAAGTGAAAGGGTCTGCGTTGCAATTAACCGATGTTTCTGCATCACAGAGCGCAATAAATATGGAAATTGAAATTAAATTGTTGAAAAAAGGGTAAAAGGTTGCAAAAGTTTAATAAATGAATAATTGTTATTGGATACATTAAAATGAATTTTGTTCTTATTTTAGAAATTTGCATTCTTAATTGATAATCAAGAAATGAAGGAAGTCAAATAATAAATTTCTGTTCTTTTATTTTGCAGTCATTATTATTAACTATTTCTAACTATTTAATTATTTTGTTTGTTCTGTTTATTTATTCATTCGTTTAATTATTAAGAAATTATTCATTCACTGACTGGAATTTCAAGGATGTGAAGCAGTAACGAATTGACAACTTCAATAAAGAAAATAAAAATGAATGACTGAAAGTAAAATTGAGTTTATCACATAGACTGATATTATTTATTATTCTCATCATATAATCATTATTGTTATCATTGTTTTCCATTACGTTATCCACAGATGTCATTTCAATTTTTTAAAATAAAAAAAAAGCGATTACGATGCGCAAGAGTTGACCCAGAATGTCATTTCAACAGTACGAATTGTAACAGAAAAATTTCACGGTTTCTGACAGCAGACTATTTTTTTCCATTCAGTTTTTATTTCTTTTTCTCTTTTCATTTATATTACAACTCTCGTATGGTTCACCGGACGTGCGCAATTCAACCACACTGAATCCTGTACATTTTTCGTCTGACAGACAAAACGAATGAAAAGAATTAAGACGCGTCAAACAGTTCTCGCTGCAGCGTCTCCTTCTGTTCTTTTTTATATAAAGTACACTCGAGAATTTTTTTTCTTCCTTCCTCTTGAATTGAATTGCATGTGCTAGTACAAATACATATATATATATATATATATGTGTGTGTATGCATATATAGATATGTTAAAAAGAGGTCAGATCGATCTTGGATTTATAATTTAATTGAATCCACCAGTAAAGATGGAATGAAAAAGGGCTCGGTGAAATATAAAAAGAAAAATCATGAAAAAATAGAAAAAAAAATTCAGTATCATACGAAAATTCTTAAGAAATATTTTATGGCTACTAGAAGAAAGCAAAGAGTTCAAACTGTAGTGAATAATGTCTGAATATACAACTAGGAAAAATTCTAATTTAGATAGTGGATTCGAACCAAGATCAACTAACAAAGAGAAATATGGGGAATGGTGCAAAGAAAAAAAAAATTCGTAGCATAATGTAAATTCTTATCGTTCGTTCTTTTTATAAAAATCCTTTTTTTTTAGTGAATAGAATGATCGAAGGCATTTGTAAATTTATGAATTTTATAGTAAACCAGCGATGAAATTAATTATGGAGAAATTTTGTAAGTGTTCATTTCATTCTTGGAATATTTAATTCGTTACATTGTGATTTATAAGCAGTTGATCATCTCACAGTTGGTTTTTTTTTCATATTCTTTCTTCATTGTTGAGGTTCGTCCAATCAACAATGTTGTATCCATTTTTGAATAGTTGTAATATTTATTATAAATATTATAATTTTTGGCCACTCTTATGTGGCTCTAGAAGATAATTGAATACAGTCCAAGAATGAAAGAATGAAACTTATCAGAAAAAGTAGCGCCATTGCACTTAACTTTGTTATAACCTACAAAATAACATTCGTTGTTACAGTTAAGCAGAAAGTCCAGTTGAATGAAAAAGAAAAATAAAACAAAGTTTTTTGGTATAGATATAAAAAAAAACTTGAGTACACATGCGGTGATGGAGTAGGTTTGTTGAAAGAAAAATGGAACTGTAAAAGAGCAAACCCTAATTACACTTCGATAAGTTGCAGATCCAAGAAGTTGTCTACTCACTTTATCAACTTAGTGTCTGTGAGCATCCGGAAAAACTCATCAATATATATAGTGTGTGCTCATGTGAGTGTGATTGTGTATGAGTTTGTTAGAGAATTTTTCTTTCATTGCATTTTGTAGTGAAGATGTGCATCTGCAGCATCCACTGAATCCTAATAATGCACAAACTTTTATCATGTCCTTATATGATGTGAGCAGATGAGGAATGTGAAGATGAAAATGGATAATAATAAAATGTTATTGATTTTTATATAATTCATAACAACTTTTATGTTTACAAAGTAAAAATTAAATCTTTTTACATTCACTTTCTATTGCATTCCAGTTAAAAATTCAGTTCCATCAAATATTTTATGTATTCATAAAGATGAAAAATTAATTCCAGTGATTTTACTAAATCGTAGGAGAATTGAATAATACAGAATAATAGTTTTTAAATTATTCTGACAAACATGTCCTGACAATGAGTATCCAAACAATTATCTATCTTTTTCACATGTATGTCGAGTGCTCTGAACAAAGATAAAACACTCGTCAAGGATTGCACAACCATTGTAAACTTCATTTAATTACTAAATCCAACATATTTCTCATCAAATATAAAATATAATTCCAACACTGAATTCTTCCACATGCATTTCCATTCATAAAAATCTCTGCAATGAAACTTCACACAAAATCTCATTCAGTCAGGGAAACAAAAAAATGCACCAAAATTTAAATAAAGAAGAAAATATTAAAAAATATCACAACCTCCGTGTAAAAATGAACCGAGAAATTTTATTCTAACAAAAGTCATCTACAAATTCTCCTCAAAAACCCCGAAAATATTTTCAATGAAATTTTCCAATCTCCCGAGTAAAAATATCACAAAAAATTCAATATCATCAAATATCTGTTCTCCTACCGCAGAATATACCAAACTCCATCCCCAATATGAATTCTTTTATTTCTCAACTCTTCATGAATATTCAATACCACAAAAACCACAAAAATTCTTCACAACTTGCATTTTTAAATCTTTTCAATAGTTCCAACACTTTTTTCACCAATTAAACCCAAAAAACCCAACCCACAAATTATAAACGAATATAAAAAAGAAAAAAAACGTCCTGCAGAAATGATTTGCATTGTAATCTTCTCGTCGAACGTTTTCCTTCATTGTCAAAAAATTGATTTTGCTTGTATAAAATGAATTATTAATGATTATAAATTCAATCAAGATGAAAATGTATTGGAGTTGAGCAACATCAATACATAACATCATTTAGGTTGGATGGTTATAGTAAGCCAAAATAATTGATCAATATTTCACGGTCAGCAAGATGGTCAAAGCTTCTTTATTGCTTGATACTATCGAAATCCACAGAGACACATAGCTATCCTGTATCATAATAGCTAGTAAGCGATAGTGTTCACCTGCTTTCACAATATCTCTCACGTAAGCACTTGGTTACGCCTGGCTTGGTCGAATTCTCGAGGTTAACCTTCGAAAACCCACCACTAGTCCGTAACCAGTCGCGTTAACGAGGTATCAAAGTGAAATCCCTATGGAATTGGAGTACGTGGTGGTGTTGGTGGTAGCACACTCGCGAACGTTGGTCACGGGAACACGATCATGGGGGCGGAAATTCGTGTCGTGGTGAATGCAATATAATCCTCACTGCTTCATCTCCATTAATAGTACATCACCTCTACATATTACTCTCTACATTTTCATCACATTCATTCCAATAAAATATACAATTTCACGACGACAATTTTCAGTACAAGGACACTTGATATGTTGAACATGATACGTTGATAATTGACATTCGCTTGGGTAAAATACGTATTATATTTCAAATTTATATCTATTTTTTGTTTCAGATTTAATTTATTTTATTCTATCATATATCTCTTTTTGTTATTTGTAATATACATTTGGATTATGTTTTAGATCGGATTCATGATATTTTTAAATTATTATTTCTTTTCTTCTAAAATACGTGTTTACAATTGTATTGCAATTCAAGAGTATCAGAGTAATTTAATCGTTTTATTTTTATGAGTATGAAAAAGAAATCTTCCAATATTGCAACAGATTTGAAGTGTTTCCAATTATTTTTATTCTTCATTGCTATTGAAAATTCATTTCTGTATCAAATTCCAATACGAATTCTAGTTAGTCCTATTTGCTGTTCTACATTTACACACTTAACGCAATTCAATTATTTATTTTTATTAAGATTGTTAATACAATAATTTTCAATTGTTGTATTTGTAAGAATAGTGTAAAAGTGTGTTTAGAATATTTCTTATGGAATTTTGTTTTATATAAAATTATGATATTTTATTGCTCGTGAAAATTTATCTTTATACTACGTCAAGATATAAATTCATGTTATCGTTGGGTTCATGGTACATTTCGCAGTTCATATTTACGATCACAATTTTTCCTTTAGTAATACAAATTTCGAATATCTTGATCACTTGTTTTCCAAATAAACTTCCTACAACTGTAGTGAAAAATTTCATAACTTTGAAATATAAATTTTAGTTTTTACATTTCATTTTTCATCTTTTTTTTCTTCATTTATTTATTCAAGTCATTCAATCACATCATTAATATTGAATGAGTTTAATCATCTCATTCACATGAATAATTCAAATCTATTCCTAAATGTCTCAATAGATTATGTGATTTCATTCAATCGATCCTATTTTGTTCACTAATAAATAATTCATTTTTCCATCACTTTACGACATGAACTGATCAAAGTCACAAGTTGTATTTCCTACATTACTAAGCCACATTTCTAATTCAATTTCTCTTCTAGAATTGAAGATAAAACTTTGATATTTTAATGAACATAAATACTTGAACAGTTCTTGCAAAAATATCTCAATTAAATTCTTCTTTTTCGATCAAGATATCAACTCTTGTTATACTCACATTTCTCTGTCAATAATATGAATAAAATATTTCCAATACTTCCATCTTCATAAAAACATTCAGAAATCGATTTCAATATATCTAAAAAAAAAAAGTGACAGTCCATATTGAAACTTTAAAATGCAAAAAAAAAGTAATGTTGAGTTTGTTTTTCATTATTCATATTCAAATACAAGAAATATCACTCAATCCACTTTATATTTATTTTATTGTATTATATTTTGTTGTTTTTGTAAGTATTTGTATGAAAATCAATTCACAAACTCGTCAGTTATGCACTAAAACAACGCTGTGCTTGTCACGCTGTGTTGATATGTATATAATCAGCATAAACCTCAAGCGGAATGGAGATTGTCTGACAGGTTGATTCGATAAGTCACGAGTCCATGACATCGAGTCGACTACGATGTTGACGACGACATCAACAATGATGACATAATATATATATCACTTCTTTGTCATGTTGTTCTTCACGTAATTGTCTGTCTCCAGAGACGAAATACAATTCAATTTTCTATATGAGAAACTAATTAACTAAAATTAATATAATCACTCGAGGAGGACATTTATAAAATGAAAATATTATGTTACGATTTTTTATGCTTATGTAAGATAGTGAGGGGTCGTAAAAATATTAGACGGGGCGTGTCTTGGGTCTGAAAGGGTCTATTTGTGTGAATGTATGTAGGTGTTAGTGAAAGTAGGGAAAATGAGTCTGATGAAAATTTTCATAGATTTTCATCATTGACCTATGATATCTTCGAATCAATTTGGAATGAGGGAAAAATGAAAGAGTCGTCTTGAGGTAATCGGATTAGGAAAATAATGCACTTTTATTTTCATTGATCGGATGATTATTTATCTTTATCTAATAGTTTGAATAATTGACAAAAATCTATGGAAATTTTCCTTTTTGGATTGAAGACTGACGATAGGGCATGAAAATGGAAAAATTTGTAACAACGTGTTGTTTATTGTATATCATCAATGTTGGATTTATTAGAATTTTTATTTATGAATTTCAATTTACATTCGAAAAAGTTCTTGGTTATTACATCACTTCATTAATGTGATTTAAATTGGTTAAAATAATTTCATTATTTTCTGTAATTTCTATTACATATTAGTAAAGTTCACGAACTCTGAACAGGAATCCTACACCGGTGCCAAATCGATAAAGTAACTGAGCCAATTCAAGAAAACTTTTGTAGTAATATTCGAATCGATAAATAACTCGCAATTTTATTTTAATTTATGTATTGACCATGGAAGGTTTATGAAGTTGATGATTACAAAGATGAGTTTCGTTTTTTATTTTGAAATGAACTTGCAAAAGTTATTGTGCACAAAGACGTTGGTAATCCTTGGGAATTTCCATTGATTCATGTGTGCTTTTGTCATTGTGATTCAGTCCTTTGTCTCCATGTAACGACACTGGCTATGTATTGAGAATCCTACAGATTTTTGTGGAACATCTCAATGAAGGTACTTCTCATTTGCAACTTTACAATATCCTAATGTATTCTTTGATATAAAAATATTCAATCTCTATAGTAACAATTTTCACTCGATTCGCATTGACGATTTTCATAATTTTACTGTCCACGCACATTGACATCAACACGTATTTACAACTGCGACAAATATGAATATAATAAGATAATAGTATACAAACAGATTTTAAACTGGGTATTCTAATTTCACTGAAAGCAAAACAAAAATGACGTTCAATTAACTTATTAATAACCCTCGCGAAAGAAATGTGTACAGAATTGTATGCACCCTAAACAAACTAACTGTCCTAACCTACAAATAACACCGCTATTTCATAACATCGAAAATAAATCTAATTTGTCAATATTTTTATTTCCATGTGAATACCCAGAAAAAGAATCGGCAAGGATGAATTCAAGCGGCGAATCCGTCGGGACGATAGGTGCCGAGGACTATGATGGATGTAAAGTTGGCGAAGAAGGGACTGAGACGAGTTTACCACCCTGGGAAGCAGCGGCAGCTTCACTAATACTGGGCTTCCTAGTGCTTGCCACAGTCCTGGGCAATGCACTTGTAATATTATCGGTATTTACTTACCGACCATTGAGAATAGTCCAAAATTTTTTCATCGTCTCATTGGCAGTTGCTGATTTAGCTGTTGCTATTTTAGTTATGCCATTTAATGTTGCATATCTTTTATTGGGCGAATGGATATTTGGCATTCACCTGTGCAAATTGTGGCTCACATGTGATGTACTCTGTTGTACTGCAAGCATATTGAATTTATGTGCAATTGCCCTAGATCGTTATTGGGCCATCACCGATCCAATTAATTACGCACAAAAGCGAACATTAAAGCGTGTACTGGCAACTATCGCTGGAGTTTGGATATTGTCAGGTGCAATTAGTTCACCACCACTTGCTGGTTGGAATGATTGGCCAGAAGAAATAGTACCTGGCATACCCTGTCAATTAACCCAACGTCAGGGCTACGTTATTTATTCATCACTTGGCTCATTTTTTATTCCATTATTGCTCATGAGTTTGGTTTACTTGGAAATATTTCTGGCAACACGAAGACGTTTACGTGAACGTGCAAGACAAAGTCGTCTTGGAGCTGTTACATCAACAAGACATCGTAATGAAGCCGAGGACGCTGAAGAATCAGTCAGCAGTGAAACTAATCACAATGAACGTTCAACGCCACGCATTCAGGCTAAACCAAGTCTTGTTGTTGTTGATGATGATGCAGCAACTGAAGTGACAATTGGTACAACGCCATCACGCAATAGTGGACATCCAAGAAGACATGGTGTTTCAGCAATGGGTGGTACAGCGTCAACAACTGTTTATCAATTTATTGAAGAACGTCAACGTATATCTTTATCAAAAGAGAGGCGTGCCGCGAGGACTCTTGGTGTTATTATGGGAGTATTTGTCGTTTGTTGGCTGCCATTTTTCCTTATGTACGTCATTGTGCCATTTTGTCCTAGTTGCTGTCCGTCTGATCGGATGGTTTATTTTATCACTTGGTTGGGATATATCAACAGTGCGCTCAATCCTCTCATATATACCATATTCAATCTCGATTATAGGAGAGCCTTTCGTCGGTTGCTCCATATTCGCTGATCAAAATCCTCAACGTGTTGTGCTACTATCTAATCTAAACTATATATAATATGTATATTATATACCGCGTTCGATTCAGTAGTGTATATACCGTCGTGTAAACTTTATCTCCCGACAGCCACGAATTTTATCATTACGTACTTTTAACTTTATTTTTATTTTTTATTTGTTTTATTCTTTTCGTATCCATTTTTACTACGATGATAGATTTTGTTAGGTTATATTTTTTGAACAAATTTGAGATTTAAAGTTTCGTGTGATGATGGGCGGATGTTTGGTGAAATGAAGGTTGGAGTAATTTTTTTTTTACTTCAACTCTCACATTTATTTATTTATTGTTGAGGATATAAATTGATTTTGAAAATAGGGAACGAAATGAATTTACATACTTGGGATATCAATCACGATTTTGCAATCCACAAATTAAATTGTATGTACAGTGACAGTGACGTTGGGATTTTAAATTCCTAAATTATAAATTTGTATTTGTGTCGAAACGAGACATTGAAATTTTTCTTGATTATCAAAGAAGTGTAGAAGTGAATTATAAAGAAAACATAAATTGTTGCAGTTAGATATAAATGAAAATAACAAAGGTAAAAAATTGTCTTACACTTACAACTCGTGATATGAATGCATACGAATTTAGATGTGATTCAACTTGATATTCAAGAGTTTAAAAATTTATATAAAGTGGAATATACTAAACTGCAGATTATATTTCATACAAAGAAGAAAAAGAACACCAGTGGTTGGTGTGTAGTAAAAATAATTTTCATTTAAAGGCAAACTGCACAACGTTGTACATGAAAAAAAATATGTTTGCATAATGTTTACGATAAAAATGAGGAAAAATTTTACAATGTACGCGGTAAATTCTTCTTTTTTTTTCACGAGTGGTTGGGTAATTATTCATCAGAGTCATTCCAGTTCCACTCTACTATGATGAGGGGCCACTCACGAGAATTCTAAGTACTCGAGTGATTTTATAATTTCAATTACTTTCATGTTGATACGCAAATGATTTCATAATTTTGAGATAATTCAATGAACTCTTCTGGTATGTTCATATCTACTTCATAATCACATTTTTCATTACTTCAATATGGTAAATAATTAATAGGAAAATTCCATGAAAATTACGAAATGTGATAATTCAATTACTGACCAATTGAACCAACGAGTTTTCAATTTATTTCAAAACATAAATTAGAGTGGAAATGAAAGTTTGATAAAAAAACAAGAAATTGAAGTGAATGTTAAAATTGAAAAAAAAATTAATTCATAAGTTTTGTAATAGAATTGTTCATTTCATACATATTTTTCATTTCATTTTAATTCTGTCATTCTGACTAACACGAATTGGATCTGATAATTTTTTTTTTCCATCACATCTGTTTATGCTTCAGTAGTTTGATTCATTATATGACATTCAAACTACTTTGGAACCATTTTCCAACATCGAATAGAAATATTCAGTCAAATACGAGTTTTCTCTATTCAAATCACTCTGAATTTAATTTCCTTTCTATCACAATAAACATTCAAAGTCAACTGATGATCCAGGTTGATACCAAATTTAAAAATAATTAACAAAGTACCAGTTACCAAGAAGATAAATTGTGCAGAAAAAATCCAAAAAATATTCATATCTGTATCAACACAATAATTTTGACATATTTTTATATAAATTGTCAATTCTCATAGCTTGATCATGTCCCAATGAATTTTCAAATGAATATAAAAGCCCTGGCCATTTATGACTTTGATGAATACTTATCTAAAGGTAGTTCGTGCAGAAAAAAGACTGAAGATAAATTCATGATTCAATTAATTCAATATTGGTCCAACCAATATCAATAAAAACCCAAACAATTAAATAAATTTAACAACCTTCAAAACCATGATAAAATTAGCATTGCTACAGAGCAATTAAATACATAAAAATGATTATTCAAGCAGATTAATTGGGGTCCACTTGCTCGAGCTACCTCAAATAGAAGACCCAACTAAACGAGTGATCATCTTCAACATTTAATTACTCGCAATAAAATGTGCCACACATTTTCTTTCATGTTCAAACATCTATTTTTCGTAAACTCACCATCAATTATTCCTCTTCGTTCCACTGACATTTTATTCACATAACAGATCCAACAAATTAAAATGTTGATTTTTATGGTTGGGTAATTTTGGTAAACTTTCACCGAGGAAAATGCATGCATACATCATATATATATATTAAGTTGTGGAGGTAGAGCGAAATCTACGTTGCAATCTCAACGAGGTTTGCAGGGTTACTCTCGTGAGACTTCAGTAGAACAAAGTTTATACACAACTGATGTGTCTAGTTGGCACACACAAGTTCGTGGCTGTCGTAAAATAGAGTTTAAAATAATCGACATAAATACGCGAATGAAATGATGACGAAATTGCATTTATGGATAGGGAATTTTCTACGAAATTGACCAAGACTCCAATTTGGATTATCATAGTGAATATAGTTGAATTATAATTATTCTAATTAGAAACATTATGAAAGAAAAAAAAATTAACTATTGCTGTATTGCATTCTACTAATGTTCCTTTTATTATTTTCTCATTATACTCTGCTATATATTGATAAATAATTTGTATTATATGTTTAATTATTTAATTAGTATTTTCTTTTATTCTTTTGTTTAATTACAAAGTTCATTTAGTTATATTTCTTTATTGACTCAGTGGAACAATTGTTCATTTTTAAAATGTATTTCACATTAGAATATCACGTGAAATGAGGAAATTTTACTTAAATTGAACCAGTTTAATTGGAGACTGAGAATGTGAATGAGAAAATGGAGACGAGAGGAATTATATAGCATGAGTATATAGGAAAATGTGGAAGGAACAATCAGTACAAGTGCGTGAAAATTTGGTTGAAGTGTTTTATGTGTCATATAAATGAAGAGGAAAAAAAAAAACTTAAAAGAAAGAAAAAAGAATATGGAATTAATAAATTGTTGGGAAAGTCCATCCGCTCGTAGATCGAGTACAATATGAATATACATATATATATAGATATAATTTTTTGAAACAAGAAGAACAATGACGTGATGTAATTTGAAGTGGAACATTTAGATGAAATATGAAAAGAGAATTATTTATTTTGATAATTTTTTGTTCTAGAACAGTTTGAAAGAGAACAATGAAAGAGGAATCGTAAATTTTGTTATTCTTTAGGGAAAATTTGCACAAACTTTTATCAAAGATTAATTCGAACTATATAAAATAACAGAGTTTACAATTCTCTGTAAATAATTCTATCTGAGTAGTTCATTATGAAACAATTTAATTCCTGAGTTGAATGAAAAAAAGATGAAGGAGAAAAAAAATGTTCTCATTAGTAAAAACAAGTTTGTGTGATACAAATTCTTAACGAGGTGTTAATCCTTTATTTTTTTTTTTTGGTTATTAACTTTGGTTTTGTGGCCACAAGAATATTTATGAGGAATTTCATTTGAAGATAGAGAATATAAAGAACTCTATTGTTGTAATACTAAGGTGAATAGTTTATGAAAATGATAATTTTATTACAAAAAAAAAAATGAACTTCACGATATTTCACTTTAATGTTCCTCTTCAATTCACAACAAAAAATGAAGAAAAAAAAGATAAATGAAAAAAAGAAATCGGAAAAATTATCCAATTCAAAAGTTTCACTACAGCAACGATGATGGCAACCTCGCGTGTAACATAAAAATTGATTATTACATAATTAGATTATTATATATATTTATTAAAAAAAAAAAAAAATGGGCGAATATAGCGAACACATCCTCTATACCTTCCTTATCAATTCGCAAGTATTAAGGTTGTGAGTATCATAATAATTACCAATAAACAAACATTAAAACATCAACAACATAAATAACAATTCATTATTGATAAATATAAAATTTATTCAATAATAAACAAAAGGAAAAAAAAAGGACATGAAGATTAAGTTAATAAACTTCAAAATAGCTCCAATACTGCAGAAAATTAAAGAAAAAAACACACAAAAGAATTAAGAAGAATTTTATCGATAAAACATTTTTAAATTGATTAAAAAAAAATTAATAATTAAATAAACACAAATACACATACAAACACATTCTCTTATACACAAAATAATGTTTAATAAGGTTGTGATAAGGTTGTGAAGATATACATTAATTCTTAGCCGTGCTTCGAATAACAAAAAAACTTTGAATTCAAATAAATAATAAATAAATTAAAAGAAAGAATAATAATAAAAATAAAAATGAAATAAGCGAAATAAAATAAAATGAATAAATATTAAAATCAAGAATGAAATGAAAAATTAGCGATAAATATAATTAAATATATATTGTCCATAGAACAAAAACAAAGTTCCCGGTGAGCAAATGAGGCGTTGTCATACACACATTTACACACGCCAACATAAGTAATCGATTGTGTCCATACCGCAAGTGGTATTTGAAACAAGGAACAATTTATATACATATATATATATATATATATAAATAAATATATATATATATATATATATACATAAATGAAATATGAGCAGCAGAACTTTATTGTTGACGAAACTGTGAAAATAGCACACAAAATACATATCGTGGTTTTGAGTTTCCGGTACATATGGAACATTGTTTTGCAGTTGTCACCAATGCAATGTTATATGAAATGTCACTGAGATGAAATTTAAAATTTAATTACACATACACACATTACAAGTTCTTATTTAGCTAATTAATTTTTATTCATTCCATATTTTTTACTCTTTACAATGTAATTAGTTTAATGTAAAATATTGTATAGATAAAATTTATTGTATTTACTATTGATTATTTGTAAATGTTATGATTTATATTTTGTATCTTTATGTTCTCTATTATTTTTTATTATTAGTTAATATAATGATTCGTGGTTTTTTTTTCCCTTGGGTGCAGTGTCTTGGAATGAAGACTCTTATGGTTGCTGTAGATTTACATTATCATAAGCCGATTTCTCCCTGAGCTCCCTCTTCAATAACAATGGGATTTTGTATATGTGTCACAATTTAACTTTGTGTGAGGAATAGTATCATTGTTGATATTATATTCAAATAGAATATTATTATATTATCATTATTATAAATGATTGCAATGATAAAGAGAAAATTACTAATTTAATTTATTGTATATTAATTTTGTTAAATTATATAGAGTTTATTGTAAATATCAATTCATGTTTGCATACATGAGATTTATTGTTTGGAATATATAGAAATTATCTATAAATTGTTATTGTTGAAAAAAAAGAATTAATAGATATTTAAAATGAATTCATTGTGAATACAAACAAATTTTTATGACACAATTTTCAAAATATTATTGATCAATTATTCAATTATTGATATTTCCACTTTTCAATTTGAATTTAATTTTAACACATTAATAATTAAATTTTTCAATTTCTCAATGTGTTCATTTATAAAATACGTGAAATGAAAAATAATTTGTATAGTTATTAAATGAAGAAAGAGACGAAAAGGAAGAAAAAAATTAATTCTAAAGAAATGAGAATGAATAATAAGAAAAAATAATAAAAGGAAATTTTTTTTTTTGTTCTGAACCCATCGTTTGTTTAGAATAAATGAAAAAATAGAGCTTTTGTTTTATGTTATTTCTGTATAGAGTGAATATGTTTCAGAATTAAAACCACTAGCACTTGATTTTTCACTAAAAGCCTGCGGCTAATTTTTTTTACTTTTTCATTTCCTTTTTTTTGTTTTATTCTTCATGATGCTGATTGGTGGTAACTTTTGGTAAATTGCTAACTTCTTCAGAATTCATTCGACTATATAAAACATGTTTGAATATATATCAGTGGAGTTAAAAAAAAACTTAACGAAAAAACGTTTTTCATTCAATACATAAAGCCATGCTTTTAAATGAAACATCAAACGTCTATACCACATACTTCTCATTCAATTGCAAACTGTGCAAAACATCTGAATATGATAAAACTACGAGAGAACTCAGGGAGATCAAGAACACTGTTTTTTTTTTCCCTAATTAAGACTTCATATCATGAAAATACCAGAAAAACAAAAAAATTATATGCAATAATGGTTAATATATATTTATTTATGTCACACACATGACATTTGGAAAAGAAAAATGAAAAAAACCAACAAACAAAAAGAGAATATTAATAAAAAACGAAATATAAAATTGTTTGTGGAGCCACTCGGTACACTACACAAAACAGATTAGTGAAAAAGCAATGGAAAACGAAGAATGCTTTAAAAATAAAAAAAGACGATTAAAAATGAAAAAAAAATAATAATATATATATATATATATAAAATTAAATTAAAAAATAACTACAAACAAAATACTCGGTTGGTTGTGATTTACAAGTATAGCAATACTTATACAACGCGCTAAAGCCGAGAGCGCTAATAATTCGGCGTGCGCTCGTTGTATTGACACAGAAAAGAAAATAAAAATATGCCTGTATTTATATTAAAAAAAAGACAGAAAAATGGGAGAAAAATGAAAGAAATAAATAAATTTAAACGAATTGTGAATGAAGAAGAATAGGAAAAAATTTTCAAGTAACTTTGTCAATGAAATTCTTTCACTATGATGATACAAACGAGATTCATCATTTAATATATACGTGTATGTATATATGTACACATGTGCGTGTACATATGTAATAAATACTCTTTGAGCATCAAATTGTCGTTTACATAGTTTCGTCGACCCGGGAACTGACAACGCTCGATCGACCATGCGCACGAATGCTAAAAATTTGAAAAAAAAAAAATACACTAAATTATTATGTATTATGGGTGTGAGAATGTATGTGAGTATGAAAAAAAAAAGAAATGTGTGAGTATTTATTCTAGTGTAATATTATGTTGACTGATTGTTTTAAATTATAAAATTGTTGTTACAAATCTGTGAAATTTTTTCGTGTTTGAATGAATTTTATGGTGTTGTAAAACGACAATTAGACATAGAGGGTTGTTAAAATATGTGAAAATTAATTGATTGAATTTAATAAATTAAGTTTAAAGTGATTAAGTTTGTTAAATTGAATTTTTATAAAACACTTTTTTCGTTTTTACATACAATTTTTCATTTTTATTTTGTCTTATATGAAGTAGATGATAAAATTTTCGTGACACCTTAAGAAAAAATATATTTCAAATATTCCCAGTAAATTTTCTCTTGTAAAAAAACTTCTTGCACTACTGCACACAAATACACATTCATAAATCTCCCATAAACATCAGCAGTAAATCTTAAAACCAAAGAAAAAAGAAATAAAATAAAAATTCAATTTCAAAACCAGCTATCACAATATCAACAAATGTCACTTTGACTGATATATCATTGAATTGTAAATAATTATTCACCACAATGAATAAATCTGTCGACAAAATAAGAAAAATTACTAAATTTAACACAAACACTAAATAAATACTAAAAAAGAAAAGAAAAGAAACGCCACAAATTGATTGATAAATAAATTTCAAAGTATAAAAATGAAAAATAAACAAATTCCAACATAACCTGTATGATTGACAAATGTTCATAATTAATTACATAAAACAGTATGAATGAATACATAATGAAAAAATAAATATAAAAGCAATTAAACGCCATTACAGGCACATTCATTTCAAATTAAAAATTGTCATTATCATTATTGTTATTATTGAATATTAAATATTGTTATATTAAATTTGTGCAATAATTGCATTATTTAAGATGATTATGAATCAAAATTTAATTATTATAAGTCGTGCGTATGTTCTCTCTGTCTTTTTGACAGTACACAAAGTTCACAATCCTTTTGTTTTCCTTACTCATACATATAAATGAACAAATAAATAAATAAATATGTATATATATATATTTAAAGCGCATTATTATACACATTAAGCAATAAATAATACGCCAAATGGGTACTCCGGTAAGGTGAACACATAATTTTAATTCATATGTTCACCAATGGTCACAAAAAAAATATAAAAACAAAAGTATCATTGCTAAAACATAACATGAATAAATGACAATTGTATATATTACATACAGCGAATATAATGTGTTGTATGGGAAATATCACATGTGAAAGGAAACAGGAAAGGCAGAGAGAAAATACATAGGACAATACATGGTTGTATAATTGATGGGGATAACCCAATGTGGCAATTGATAATAAATCTGCCAAAAAGAAATGCAAAATGAAATAAAAAAAAGAAAAATAACATCTATTAAAAATTAACAAAATTCATGAAAATTGTAAACATAAAGAGAAACAAAAAAAGGTAAAAAAAAAGAAGTGAGAACAATTATTGATCAGTAATTTCAACTAAAATTCTATTAAACAATAAATATCGATTAAATATAAATTCTTTCTTTCTTTTTTTTTCGTCTTTCATTTATCATGTTTTCATTTTTATTTCTCTATATCCAATTGAATTGATGGAAAAATAAAATAAAAAAATGGTTGCAATAGATGACTTTCTGACCACAATGTTTATACATATATCTTGATTAATTTATATATAAAATATATATAGATATATTTTTTATTTGATGATGCATAAAGTGAGTTGTGAAGGAGCGCACGCGTGGAAAATGGTCGATATATACGCCCGAGCCCCAGAACTCACCTGACGTGGCCGATAACGTTGTGGAAGCACAGAGAGCACCCTTGCGCGTATTTCCTATATTCCTTTCATATATATATGTATATATAAATTGATGCTCACCCCATACCGTCACCCCTTTCATCGCCACTGCCGCACCACAGTCTCCACTGTCACCCCTTCCTCATAGTCCCTGTCATCTTGCACTCACCCCCGCATATATCTCACTCCTCGCTGCACAATTTCATTCCATAACATACCCCTCTATTCATATAGTCTCTTTCACCCTCTATTCATGATGTTTTTATACCACATGGCATATACCACACATGAGATTCGTGAGCTTCAACTAGCTAATCCTACTCTTCAAACCCCTCAATTTATTATTTTTTACAAACATTTCATCTTGGGGATGAGTTTGATCTGTAAAAGAAAAAAACAAAAAAATTCATAACTGCTCTAGGCGACACATTGTAAATTCATGAATTCAAGTTTTTTCTATTTTCAATCGCTTGTGGAATTATTAAAATTCTCGGTTTAATCTGGAGTGATTCTTTATTCTGGTTTTTTATATTGAGTTTTATTTTGTTGCGCTTTTTTTATTTATATAACTGGAGGGTTTTGGTGGTGTTGAGGATTTAGTTTGGATATTTAAATTGATTTATTGAATTGATGACATTGGGGAATGGTTTTATTGGTATTTTTCCAGTTGATACTTGTGATTTACTTCTGATTATAATCTTCTTTCAATTTTTTTCACACTTTTTATTATTATGTATTGAGAACTTGAAGAAATTTGCAATTGTCAATTATATTCATTGTGATTTTGTTTATAAATTGTCATGAAAGTGGCGAATTTATTTATCTATTTTAAAAATAATTACTAGACTTTTTCCAATTTCTATTTCATTGTTATTATTTGATTAATCCTTGTTTGTTATTATTCATTATTTTATCTACATTGATAATAGATTAGAGTTGGCAATTTGATGAAAATGAGAATGTTATAATTGATGAGAGAATCAATTTCATCTTCGTTTATTGATTATCTAATAATTTATCAAGAACCATTCAGAATCAACATCTGAAATTGCACCAGAATCAAATTCACTATGTCACAATAACGAGTGCCATCAAATGTGAATTTCCATTATCTAATGAGTCCTCCAACGAATATCTTTTACTAATGAATATGTCGATATTTATTGAAAACTTTCAATGAATACATTTGCATTGATCCAATATAAAATTCCCATTCACTTCGTGAGTATTTCTAAAATAAATTATAATACTAAAATGTTTTTCATTCTTCAGTGAATCAAGTTCACATGGGTATGTCCTTAAAAAAAAAATAGCACCAAGTTGGAGTTTGTTAAATTATCTTGAAGCAAATGCAAACATAGAGTGGCAAAACTGTAGAAATGAAGATAACTTTCTTATTATTTCTCAATCTGAAAAATAATCGTGAAAAATTAAAATGTGTATGAATGTCTGAATGATGAAAGAAATTGAGAAAAAAAAAAAAAAAGTGATACTAAGGTTTTTTTTATTCTCACCTTTTTTCATGCTTGTGTCATTACCATGTTTTTATTTTTTCATTTCCCCAGGTGCCTTTTTTCCACTGACGTTGTTGCTTATGAATTTTTAAACATTAAAACGTCGGCTTGCTGCACTAGATGAATAACACACAAGAAATAAGGTTGAAGATGAAGCAAAAGAGACAAAAAAAGTTGTAGTGAAGCTTCGTAATATGTTCTCTACGTTAATACCTATCTTTTACTTGGTCCAACGTTTAAACTTTCACAACGTAGCAAAAGGAGCAACGCCAGAACCAAATCATAAAGGAAGAATTATTCTCTTTAAATCCCTAAGTACTTACGTACATTTTGTGACTAATTTGTATTATTTATTATTTTTTTTCCACTATTTATTATTAAATCTTGACGCTGATAATTAGTTGAATGTAACGATGTAAGATATCTGCAAATAACAATTTATATTTATTCATTTTGTGACATTCTATTCGTTCAAGCCCAATAGACAAAATCAATATTGAGCTTGCAAGAAAGGATGAACATGGGACATTAGTAAAAACAAGACAGTCAAAATAATTATTGTAGGATCTTTTGGAGGGAAAAAATAACAGAATAATGAACAAAAGAGGTGAATTTACCATCGAGAAATTGTATCTTCATTTATAAAAATAAAATTTTGTTATTTCATGAAGAACCTTGAACAGGTTTTATTTGTCACCACATCATTTAGAATACTTTGGATATATTATTAGTACAAATTTTATTCGACTACAAACTAAACTGTTTAATATTCTCTATGCAAATAATTATCATGGAGACAATGAAATAGACAAAGAATTCTATTTAACACAAAAGTTCTTGTCAATAATCTCTGACAACCATCAATTTCATAGAATTATTCTTTTAAGTTCTCATTTCACCTACTTCCAAAGTCATAATATTTACTATCAACTATATAAACAAAAAATATTTCACCAAAAGACTATTATTGAAATTTGTTCCTGATGTTGAATATAAAAAACACATCAATATCCAAGAATATACTCTGAATAAAATGGTGGATGGCCTAACGATGAATAGCAGGAAAAATTTCACAATACAAATGAAAAATTCCTTTCTAATAACCAACGACAAACACAACGCGCCATTTCCAACAGAATTGACATTATATGTTCCAGAAAAAAAAAATGAAAGATGCATGAACATGATGGACACATGCGAATGCATGAAATGTGCAAAATGTCCTAGAAATAATTCTCACCTTGAACTATTGTGTGTTAGAAACGTGCACCCATCACAATCGACTACGTGTTACTTGGTCACGCGTCAGGTGACATAGAGAAAATGGAAGAACAAAGAAGAGGAAGAAAAAAGAATAAATAGCAGGAGCCAACAGGAGGGAAGTTGAGTGAGTGAGTGGTAGGAAACAGAGAAAGGAAGAGGGGAAAATACACATTACAAGGTGTCGGGGATGAGACAAAATGGAAAGAAAACTAACAACGAGTCGTAACATGGTAGGGTGAATTGATTGGGTCATCCCCGCGGCAACGGATGGACAAACACTCATCAAGTTGTGGATCCTGATGGTCAGAGACAATTGAGTTCCGGACTCAGTTTTCCTCGAGCTATTCATTGTATGTGCATGTTCTATTCAATTGAAACACAAAATAAATTTTAACAAGAAAAAAATCATTTACATTCATCCTACATTGACTTTTTGTTGATGATGGTCAACATGAAAATTTATCATTCAATTTTTTTGGTACTGAGTGTGATTTGTATTCTACTTCATGATGTGATTGGGCAAAAGCAAAAGCAAAAGCAGAGACAGCAATCAGGACCTAATACAAGATCAATTAATATTTGTAAGTTGATAATTTGATTGAGGTGTCTTCGTCTGAAAGACCATTTTCTAAAGAGGTTTCTAGTGGGCATTGTTTTTTGGTTCTTGTACAGTTCAGAATCTTTGGATATCAACGCTGATAGTTCATAATATTCCGTTGGAGAAATTGATTGAATTTTGTTATTCGATTACGTTTGTGGATGGATTCAATTTGGCTTGGCCTTGATATTGGGGTACCATGTTGATATGCAATATTGTATTCCAATCGCCTAGAGCAGAAAATGAAGTTTTATTTTCATCATGAGATGGTTCTATAGCCAAAGCGTAATATGAAAGAACGAGAAATATACTCAGTTGCTTTTATTGCATAGTTTGAAGGCAAAATTTTCATATACATTGCATCTTTTCTTATTTATCTATTTATTATTTTTTTCATTTTATTCATACGATCAAGAACATCACTACAATATTGTGTAGTTAAACAAACTGACAGAAATGTTCATCAAATATTTATTAATCTTCTGAGATAAAGCTCCAATCAATTTCATTCGTTGAATTCATTTCATTTTGTAATATGATATTGATGATGATCAATTATATGCTATTTTGGAATATCTTTCTATGGAAAAAAATGTAGGATAATTATACAGACTTATTGAGAATTAATCGACGTTCAATTAACGTTGAAGGAGATTTTTTACTACTATGAAATTGCATCGTCTATTCATTGAGAAGAGAAAGATTTCTGAATGGAACTTGAGACAGAAAAATTGCAATATCGGCAAATGAATTTTCTTTTCCATTATGCATCAACAACTTTAAATTCTGCATTTTCTATTTTATATAATACCCTTCATCCATAGTACAATCTTATGATGAAGGCAGAGCTCCTCTAACTTTTGTGCTAAGCGAACTGAGTTGGCGCATGCACAACTTCGTTGCAGTTAATTAAGTTGGACAATTTCACGTACAGACATTATTCTTTAACAAGAATAAATCATTTTTTTCATTATTCAAATGTGTGATTATAAAATATCATTAAAAGAAGCAATTTTTCTAGATGATTCTTTGAGCTGACATTCGAAGAAATTTTAGATTTTAACACCGAAGAACTTTCTGAATTAATAAAACCCAATCCAAATTCGAAAATAACAAATTCATTGTCATTCCATCATTCTTTGATTATATAATAATTCAGAAAACTAAATACATGAACAACTAGGCCAAGTCCTTCCTAATGTTCTCCTTCATCAGAAATTGATCATCCAATCTTGTTTTATGATCGCTAGAGTTATGAGCCTCGTTTGTATCGAAATTGTCTCAATCTTGGGAGGCTTTTTATTCTTTTACAAATTGTAAAAGTTAAATGAATCAACAAGAATCGAAACACTAGTCCGGAAAGCAGAAATTCTATCAATTTCTTTTCCAATGATAATTGTTCATTAAATTCGAGAGAGATGAAACCCACTAATCCTGTTGAAAATGATTTCTAAGATGATAATACGAACTTAGCTCTGATCAGCATCCAAGAATTTCTATAGCTGATGTGAGCTTCTACTCTCGTCTGTAAATAAAAAAAATATAATGAATCATTCAATTCACATTCAAGTCGTCATCAACGATGAGGAAAATATCGTAGCAAATCGGAGCGTAGCAAATTCATTAAAAGCTATCAGAACAAAAAATCCAGATTGGTTGGGCAACTGTGTCGTTGTTCAAATAAATGGATCAGATCCACGTGGATCACTGGATCGTATCTGTGCAATTTGGGATGCAGAAGTGCGCGATGGTGGACCAGGGGTGCCTGATTTGGTTCTAGACACAACACGAAGTGGTTTTGGTGCAGAAACTGTGAATTCATTCACAGCAGCAGTTGGTGTACCAACACTTTCAGCACAATTTGGTCAACTCGGTGATCTACGACAATGGACAGATTTAACAAGTGATCAACTAAATTATTTAATTCAAATAATGCCACCAGCTGACTTAGTACCTGAAGCAATTCGTCAATTGGCAATGCAAATGGGCATTAGCGACGCTGCAATAATATTCGATGAGAATTTTGTAATGGATCACAAATACAAAAGTTTATTACTTAATGTACCAACAAGACACGTAATCATACGAGCAAAGAAAAGTGATTTTGGTATTAGTGCACAACTAACAAAATTACGTGATCTTGATATTGTT
The DNA here is from genome assembly GCA_030523085.1 of Meteorus colon. Lineage (NCBI taxonomy): Eukaryota > Metazoa > Arthropoda > Insecta > Hymenoptera > Braconidae > Meteorus > Meteorus colon. The sequence continues at coordinate 54,993 of JAPYZH010000166.1, read as the reverse complement.
AATTATTTTGTACTTGGTGATGAAAATTTGTTAACACAAATGCTCAATGTCGCTGAATCAAAGAATTTTACTGGTCGTAAATACGGTTGGTATGCATTCACTTTAAATGATGATACCACTCTCAAGTGTGAATGCCGAAATATTTCTGTATTATTCTTCAAACCACGAGTAACAACAAAGAATCAGCAATCACTTGGTGAATTAACAACACAGGGTGTATTACCACGACCATTGCTATCATCAGCATTCTATTATGATTTTACACGTTTGGGTGTTCGAGCAATGAGGAATGCTGTGATCGATAACAGTTGGCCATCCGAACCACATCATATCACATGTGATGAGTACAATGGGAACAATACACCAACAAGAAATTTTGACTATCTATCCTGGTTAAATAAATCATCTTCTGAACAAGATTTTCAACCAACATTCGCTGGATTTAAATGGGGTAAAAAGAATGGCTATCATCATGCAAAATTTGATATGAAAGTTAGTTTGGTGACGATCAATAGTGGTAACCCGGTTTCAAGTGAAGATCTTCTTGAATGGCCAGCGGGAATAAATTCCCCGTTACAGGTAATCCTTTTTCCTGTTACAATGTAACAGAATATAATCGACGAACAGCAACGAATTCTTTATTAAGTACCCGAACCATTTTACCACATCTCAGTTCTTCTTTCCAATTTTTTCTCTTGTTTTGTTCCTTTCTTTATTGTTAATTTTCAGTTTGATGAATTCGATGGAGAAAAAGTGAAAAATCACACCGCAATAACTAGTGTTCGTATTGTAACTGTTGAAATGGCACCGTTCATGATCAAGGATCCAGAAACTGGTGAATGGTCTGGATATTGTATTGATTTGATCAATGAAATCCGGGGGATATTAAATTTTGAATATGAAATACATGAATCACCTGATGGCCAATTTGGAGCAATGGCTCCAGATGGAACATGGAATGGAATGATCAAAGAATTACAAAATAAACGTGCAGACATTGGATTAGGATCATTATCAGTGATGGCTGAACGAGAAAACGTTGTTGATTTTACGGTTCCATATTATGATCTTGTTGGTATAACAATATTGATGCAAAAACCAAAAATTCCAACATCACTTTTCAAGTTTCTCACTGTTCTGGAGAATGAAGTGTGGCTATGTATTCTTGGTTCATACTTTTTCACAAGTTTATTGATGTGGTTGTTTGATCGTTGGTCACCGTATAGTTACCAGAATAATAAAGAAAAATACATTGACAGTGAAGAAAAACGGATATTCGATCTGAAAGAATGCTTGTGGTTTTGTATTACTTCAATCACACCTCAAGGTGGTGGTGAAGCACCAAAAAATTTATCTGGACGTCTTGTAGCTGCAACTTGGTGGTTATTTGGATTTATAATAATTGCTTCATACACTGCCAATCTCGCTGCATTTCTCACTGTCTCAAGATTGGATACACCCGTTGAATCACTTGAAGATCTAAGTAAACAATATAAAATTCAATATGCTCCAAATTATCCCTCAGAAGCTCATACGTATTTTGAACGAATGGCAGCAATTGAAGAACGATTTTATGAGTACGTAAAATAATTATCCATAGCTGTAAAGAATCTTTGCTGAAGATATTCAACTGACATCTAGAAATAACAAATGTTTTTTCGATGTTAGAAAATGTTTCAAGCAAATATTGAGTATAATTTGTGTATTAAAATAATTCTTGTCATGTTTCTCCAGGATTTGGAAAGATATGAGTTTGAATGACAGTCTGAGTGACATTGAACGAGCAAAACTTGCTGTATGGGATTATCCAGTGAGTGACAGGTACACGAAAATGTTCCAAGCAATGAAGGAATCGCATTTCCCAAGCAGCCCGGAAGAGGCTTTGAAGCGCGTCCGAGGAGAATTGGCTAATTATTCAGCATCTGAATTTGCATTTATTGGTGATGCGACTATTATTAAGTACCTGGAAATGACTAATTGCGATCTGATGGTAGTGGGTGATGAATTCTCGAGGAAACCATACGCTATCGCTGTACAACAGGGTTCACCGCTCAAAGACCAATTGAATAATGCGTTAGTAATGAAATAATTGTCTGCAAGTATTGATTCTAATTGGGATATGTATGAAGTCATTTGGGCTTCAATATATTTTCTTAGTCGAAACGTTTTTCTACTTAGCAATCTCTTCATAATTATAAGTTGATTCCAACTAGAATCATCATCTTACAAATAAGAGTAGATTTATTATTAGAAATAATTGTAACAATCCATTTAGACAAATTCGTAGCTTCTGTTATTGATTTACATAAGAATTGAATTCATGACTGCAATTAATATTATTTACATGAATATTTCAGACTCCTGCAATTGTTGAACAAACGTAAACTGGAACATTTGAAGAACAAATGGTGGAATAATAATCCATTGAAAAGAGTCTGTAAAAAAGAGGACGATCAAAGTGATGGTATAAGCATCCAAAATATTGGTGGTGTTTTCATTGTTATTTTAGTGGGAATTATTCTTGCTTGCGGTACTCTTGCATTTGAATATTATTGGTATCGATATCGGCCAATGGCTATGGCACAACAGAATCGCCAGACAGATAAATTTGCACCACGTGAAATTAAACCAATGCGATTTCAAATAAAACCAGCAAAAGAGGCATTTACTAAAGCTGAGTTTCGTTCAAGATTCTGAATAGCATCAATTGTCCATTTTAGGAAATGGAAGTGAAATATACTACCAATGCATTGTAATGACAGAAAGAATATATATTTGTAATCACAATTACTTCCTATGAACGCACATAATACAATCGATCTTTTCGGCGGTTTTCCAAATTTCTACGCGTTTCTATGATGACTTTGATTCACTGGATTTCAATTGATGATTCGACAGGACTTGGTAATTTCACAGACATACAATTTGTTACTGTGAATATTTTTCATACTTTGTACAAAAGTGAACAACAGAACGAAGCATATTGAACTTCAATCTGCTTTGCGTCACTACTGTTTTAATCGTCATTGAAAATCCAATGAAAGTGTGTTATTATTCAATATGATGTGAATAGAATGAAATAAAAAATGATAAAAAACCATTTATTGTTTGTATCGCTTTTATTCCATAAATCTTCTTCTTTTTTCGTTTTGCGTTACATATTTTGCACAGTTTCGCACTTTATTAACGACACAATTTTTGTTTATTTTTTTTTTTTCTTGTTACTCGAGATGAATGAGATGTGTCTGACCTTTTTCAATTACTGATAAAAAAAAGGCAGTAGGAAGTATTTTGAAAAGTGTATTTGCTTGTTAGAGACTGCGGTGTTCAACGAAGTGTTGTCTCTTGTGTAATCATCTCACACGAGCAAGAATACTACACTGTCATTCATTTTTTTTTTCTCTTCATTACATTATAAAGTTTAATCTTCTCATTTCGTTTTTTCTTTTCGTTTCCTTCCGTACGTTATCCCATGTGTTAACCACAAGAGTTACGACACAGTTTACGAGTACAATTTATTTTTGTTTTTTAATTTCTTTTTCATACATGTACATTTTGAATTACGTGGATTTTTTTTTTTCGCGTGTTGGATAAGGATAAGGATATAGGGATAAAATAGTTGATATCGGGAGTTATGGGAGAATTTGGTTTTCGAGGTACACTTTGTGGTATAGGGAAATAAATTCATTTCATTACTACTTTGTCTAGAGGATTAAATTATAATTAAGAATTACGATTAAGAATAATTCATTAATAATTACGAAAGAGAACAAAAAAAAAATCAAAGACAAATACAACAGCATTTATCGTGGTATGCTTCCGCATGCCCACGCGCCATACGATCTCTTATTGATCGCGTGCAAACAAAAAAAAAAAGAAAAAAAAATAATTGTAAAACATATTCCCCAACAATATTCTTTCCTTTTCCCCTCTATTTTCTTTTTTATTCTGTTAAATATTTCTCTCGCTCTCTATTTTTATCTACCTTCGACTCGTCTTCGTTTTTTGCATATCGATTTACCGGCACATCACGCAACAGTTCCATGTTTCTTCCATAAATAGGATGTCAAACGGGAAAAAAAAAAAAAATAAAAATAAAAAGCTCACATGGAAGAATATACAATAACGAATAATATTTTCTTCTCCAATCGTCTGTCACGTGTTCCACAAAAAATACATTGATGAAAACCATAAATTATAAATAGTCAACCGAAAAAATAATAATAATAATAATAATAATAATAATAATAATAATAAACACTCGTACTATTTTTATTCAATGACCTCAATTATTTAGAGTGAGGCACGAGGTATATATTTTTTTTTGCTTTGTTTTTCTCCATTTTCATGACGTGCGAAACGCTATTGAATGATCGAAAAGACGATGCGTAACGCACGTCACAATCATCTTTTTTTTCAATCTTCATTCCTCCCCGAAGGAATTTTGTAATAATAATATTAATCAATTTTTCTAAATAAACTGTTTTTTTTTCTTTTATCGCGTTTTTTTTTTCATTTGTTTTATCATCATATAGTTAATCACACGCTATTGGCCTGTCCAATCGTATGTGAAAGGGCAGAGGGCACCGAAATTTGTGGGTTTGTTTACCGTTTTTATTTTATTTATTTATTTATTTTTTTTACTTTTTGTTTTCACACATTTCCATATATATGCATATATATATATATATAAGTCAAGAACAAATGTTCTGCGCGTGAACGTACATACGAACATACATACATAACGCGATGCACAAAGGCACGAAAGTATTACACGAAACTCACAAGCACGAATGCCGTTGCCCTATTCGAGTTTCATTATGTAATTCAGCTTGGACAGGACAATAGAATCGACTTGTTTATACTCCTTTCGTAATTTTGTTTGTTATTTTTTTTAAATATCTGGCTCTCTTACGGGTGGCAAGGGGGCTAGCTGTGCCACCTTGGGTTCATGCATAACAAATTCCACATGCCAAGTGGACCCCCCTGTCTTACGTAGTAAAATTAATTTTGCAACTAACTTCGTTACGTTGTTATTCAACTTCTGTTCATCTTCTGCATTACTCACTTCACAATCTTTTGCGTCTTCTTCTTTTTTTTCATTTTTTTCTTTCTTCTTTAGATGCTTCTCCTTATTAATTATGTTTTCATTTCTATCTCTTCGCAAAATAATAAACAGCTATAACCCATCTTGCCATTTTTTCTTGGCCCAGGTAAGAAGCTATTACGACCAATTTACAATGTCAACGGGCGCAAAGCTGCCAATGGCCGACAATGGAAGCTACTGCTGTGCCTCCTGTAACAAACAAAAAAATTATTAAAATGATTATATTGAGTTGAAGAAAATTTCAAAGTTTCACCAGTTATCTACAAATTTGATATTACATTAAACAGAATCTTTGAATTTAGTATTTAGATTTTTGTCTCTATAAATTCGTTTGAACAAATTTTCAAACAATATTTATCGAACTATAACATTCAACACTTATCGTCTCTATTGTAAAAGATGCCAAGTTTAACTTAGCTTGCCACGTAACCGTTTGGTATTCATTATCATAGAGTAGAATGCATTCACTGAATAATTACTCACCGTTTTCGGTCGTTGAGTAGCGATACACTTGGTTGCATCCAACCCAATTGTCCCAATGTAAATGAATCCTTTTCAATATCATCGGACTCATGCGTTAAAATATCATCGGCATCCACTGAAGAATAATAAAAATGGTCCGCCTCAGCGATAATACGACGCTTTACCGGCGAACGTATTGGATCAGTTTGAATGCTTTTATCGCATTGACGTACACGAAATTTCAATGTCAAATTGGCAGATGTAATTGGCAATGGTGTTGTACTTTCACGATATTCCATATACGGACTTTCATCACCCGGTAAATACAGTAAATTTCCCGACTCTGATCGACGATAAGTAACACGTTCAATATCATTATTCACCGGAAATGTAGTACCATCTGCCCAATGTCCGTCATCCTTTATAGGACGAAAATGTGTCCGCGCTGATGTTAATAGATCTTCGTCCACTTCTTCAAGGCTGTTTACCTTTTGTTGTGGACTTGATTCTTTTGTATTATTATTATTATTTATATTATTACTAGTTTTATTATTATTATTGTTGCTGTTATTATTACTATTTATTATTGGACTTTTACGCGGTGTTACAGGAATAAAACATCCAGTTGCTTTTGGACTTTTACTCATATTCATCAAATTGTTGCCAAGATCCTTCCAATTCCATGGCCCATCGCCGATGTAATCTGACCAATTAAGATTGTAATCTACGAATATGAGAAAAATGAAGTAAAATTTACTAAGATAGTATCTCAGACACGATAAAATTTTTTCCTTTTGCTCATTACCTATTTTATCTTTGCCACCGGTGTCGTCCGTGTACTTTCGAATTGAATCCATATCCCATGTAATAATCGGCGAGTCGTCAACAATAGAATCATCCTGATAAGGTGTAGTAGCAGTGGAAACAATGTCGTGTATTGGTAAAATTAGTGGCATCTCGCCAGTGTCAACGGGCCAAAGCGGTCCAGATGGGATTGACAGTGATGGTGCAGCCCATATTGACGCTTTATCTTGAGCATTACTCGGCCCAGTGTCCCATAATGCTTCGAGGCTCTCGTCAAACTTGGCCTGCAACTGCGCCAATCGTAATTGATCCAATTCCAGTTCGCGTTCCTTTTCCCTTTCGCGTTCCATTGATTTAGCGAAACCAAAAGTTTCTTTGTTTGCAGAACGTTGAGCATCAATGGTCTGCTGGTTATCGGAAAAATTAAATAATTAATCGACCTCTCAATTAGGTCATCCGTCAATTAACACCCTCTAAAAGTCATCCCTTGCTTGAAAATTAATGTCCCGCTACTTTCATTAAGTACAGCATCAAACTTAATTGGAAGATTCGAATGATAAACAAGTTGATTCAGATGTAAATACGATAGATGATGAAATTGTGACGGAAATACTTCCGAAATTAAATGTTTTGACGGCAAGATATTCAATTGAATCTACATGCATTATAAATCTAATCAAAATAGGTTTGATCAAGAAGTGATGAACTAATTAATCAAATTATAACTAAAATTAAAAACAAAATAAAATCTATAACACTTACAATCGGCATTTTAGATTTCCTGTTACGGCCTCGAATATTACCACCACTACGACTGTGATTATTATTGTTATTCTTGTTGCTGTTCTTGATGTTGTTGCCGTTGACGCCGAAAATTCGATTTTTATGATTAATTGTAACGCCCGCAGTGTTCTTGTCCTTCTTGTGGATTGTCTTCTTTGGTGTGGCAGGTTGTAATGCAGGAAACGCAGCGTAATATCTGAGAGCTCTGTCACGAGGTGTCAATGTCTCTACCACAGTATTTTTCGCTTCCCCATCGATCTTCCGACATTCCTCTTTATCTTCGTTAGAACCACCCCCTTCAAGATCTCTCAGTTTAGCGCACAATTCGTCAACCAGCGATTCAACTCCACATTTCTGTTTGACAATAATACTCTAGAGATTAGTAATTCATATTGCTGATGAGACAGCAAGAAGTCAAACAATGAATCATGAGACAAAGTCTCCGGTTATCTATGATTGTTTTGTAGACATTGATTTATTTATTTTTCTGTTCTATTGTTATATCAATACCTGATCGGCAGCATTGGTGAGGCATTGTACGACGGCGTGTCGCTGATCCCGATCGCCTTGAATTCGTGGACGCGGTTTAACGCGATGTCGACGTCCTCCTCCACCGGCAGTACGGCCGGTATCAACACCTTCACCGTGAGGAGGACTCAGGGCCGAGTCGGGGCGGCGCAACAGGCTGAGTACGAAGCGCGAGTACGCGACTGGGTCAATGCCCAATGCATCCAAGCGTGTCTCTAGCCACAAGCGCAACTCCTCCTCGGCCCGTGTGCCAAATACGCCGCCACCTTGAGGTGACGCGCCAATCCCGACCAGACGCAAAGCTGGATTCCTCATTCCCAATGAAGCAATCTCCACCAAGACCCATGAACTCTCGCAAACACTATAGTTTCCGGGGTGAACATCTCTCTCTTTTATATCTAATAATATACGTAAACAAAATATAAATATTAATCATATGATATCAAATGAAAATCTAATTCTCAATTTTAACAAATACTCCATCTTACCTATCCAAAATGTTATTGTCCTTTAGTTTCCCTTTTTATTTAATGTTACGACATTAGGTACGAATCATCACCCTGCACTTTTTACCTCCAACCTAATTTACTCGTGTTATATTTTTGTTTACCTCCAAACAGTATAGATATAATTATGTTCCTCCAAGAGATGAATGATCAAGTATTGTAGTGTTGATATTTTCAGCAATTACATTTGAAATCTTAATTGTCCTTATAATTCGTTTCTCATATTTTTTTATATTTCCTTGTTGAGTTCTTGCTTCTGTTCTTTTGCCTATTTATTCCTTTTCTATTTTTCCTATTTTCCTATGTTCAGTTGGTCAGTTGCGATAGTTTAATGTGAGTTCAGTGATGAGGTACCTGGGTGGAGGTTGTTTCGTCGTATAGAGGATGGCATGGCTTAGTGAAGGGAAAATTAAATCACCTTCCCATGTTGACACTGCAATCCAACGAAAGAAACAATGTAAATGTTAAAAAATCGACATAATTTCGTGGATACAATTGTTTACTTCATACTTCCTTACATATTAATAAACTCATTAACACATAAAATAAAATTGTCATATACATATTTTCAATGTTCGATTAACATGAATCAGGTCAAAGAGCACAAAATGGTATACAGTCGTTGAAATAAAAAAAAACGGTCCGTGATAGACTTGAGTGATGCAACATGCCTACTAAGTTTAATACAATACTTGATTATTCGTGTATATACATATATGTATATATGTGTGTGTCTGCGTAGTACATTTTTATGCGTGTATGTGTGCGTTACCTTGAGCCAATATATTCTGTCAAAATTCAGTGACGTCACGCATACATTGGTACACTAGTATGTTATTGTTTTGCAGGATAATTTTGATGTTTGATGATAAAATAAATTGGTGGTTAACAAAATTGGTGATACGCGAAACAACGATGTAAATAACCTTGCTGAATGCACTACGCGTTTCCTCTGAGTCATACGACTCTGTACAAAGCATTGAAGAGAATCTGGTATTGCATGACGTTGCGAAACAAAAAAGCTAAATATGAAAATAATGTGGATTTATGTTTATACATTTGTAGATTTATATGTTATTTTGAGGTTATGTATTGTTATTGTGTGAACTTGATAAATTAATTGATTGATAATATATTTACCTGCATGTCCCGAGAGATGAATTTTCACCCCGGCCTTTCTATACACCCCACTTGGTGAAAAACATGGCGGGCCACTAAGCTCAGCCGCGCCTCCCTTCTTCCTCACTTTTGCCACAGGGCTGTAACTCGTCTTTTGCTCACCCTGGGCATCTATCGCGTTTTATTTTTGTTTATATTTTTCAATTGAAAATGAGTTTGTGAAATTAGTTTTTTAATCATGTTTAATTGAGCAAGAGAATTGTGATTTATTCAATTATTATTAATGAATTATCGGGATTTATTAGGAAATGTTTTTTTCTTTCATGATTTTATTTAGTGAATTTTCATTAATAAATGTGGGAAATTGAAGTGATTTTAAGTAGGCGATATTGAAATGAGAATAGATGGAATATAATTGAGATTGGGTATTTTAATTAGGAGGAAAAAGAAGATTTTGAAATATTAATATTAGGGGATGATCAATAAAGAATGTGACTATCAATTGAATTTTTCGTTCAGTTTCCTGACAAAAAAATTTATTGAATTTGTTTCATTATTAAGAATTTACGTTTTTTTTTCATATACATACATAAACAGCGACACCGAAGAATTCCTATTATGTTTCAACAATTCATATACATAAATTATTATGACGCATAAAAATTATTATGTGTAATATATTTAAATAGATATATATATATATATGCTTGTACAGGTCTCATTGCATTTTAGAAATGAGACAATCAGTGCGTTTCAATCATTTTCCGCCTTTTCTATTTTTTTTTTATTTCCTTTTTTTTTATTCACCTTTACACATTGAAATTAACTATGACATTTTATTACACAAAACATGACACAACAAAATTAGAACACAAGTTATCGGTTTGTCATATTTTTTAAATTCATTTCGATTTTCGCTTCATGCTTTCGTTATTTCGTTTTCTTTTTTCTTTATGTATCTTGTTACAGATGGAATGGTATTATCGCCCGTAATTTGTTTCAAATGAAAAGGAAAGAAAATAACACCGCAATGCAATCCATTTCCTTTCGTTTCCCAGTGACTTGCTATAGGTGACCAGCACTTGCAAATTGTCACCAATTTAGGTGTCAATTGCCGAATTAAAATGCAATTAAATATATGAAAGTTCTTCTATCAATAGCGAAATGTTTGTTTTAAATATTGAATTTTCCTACATTATAAGAAAATAAATCATCATATGTGACACAGACGCACGAAGATCATATGGAACTTGTAAAGTGGTTCATATATAGTTCTTGTTTCTCCTTTTCAACTTTGAAATGGCGATACAATTTCCTTAATGAATTGCTGAATGTGACTGATTTCTATATCAGCATTAGTTTCATTGAATAATTACCTCATTTAGGACGACAAAGTGAAGAATAATCCATAATCGAGGATGCTTGATGTAACCATATACACGTATAATTGATCAACTATCTCCTGTCTTTGAACTCACCCACTTGAACATGTCCATTTTTCTCCCTATTCTGGTAAAAAAAATAGTCTACTAAAAATCAATGATACATTTAGAGAAAGCGTCGTTGTGCGAATCACAGCTGCTTAGAACCTTCCGGTTTTGGTGGTAGCTTTGGTGGAGGAACTGTTGATTTTATTGACGGTGGCCGGACAGTGTCTGTACCCAATGTATCTTTGATCACTGGTGCAGGATCCCTCAATTCCTCCGACACTGATAGCTTTATAGTCTTAGCTGAAACATCGTCATCTAAATTCTCTATAGCAGGTTTGGTTGGTTTTGTTGGTGCCATGGAAGGAACTGGCGATTTCTTCACAATATCTACATCTTCTTTCGCTTCTTTACTCTCTTTTTGCAATGCTTTCTGAATTTCATCTTCTACCTCCAACACCTCCTCCTTCTTCACCAATTCAATCAATTCATTCAATTGTTTCTTGTTCAGTTTTACGTCTTCCTCACCAATGAGTTCGATTACCTGCGAATAGTTGAAAATCAGTTTAATATCTCATAAATTATTAAGGTAAAGAAATGAACAGATGAAATTTTACCTTTAAAACATCTTCGACTTTAATTGCTCCATCTCTATCAACATCGATTTTACTAAGAACCTCACTCATGCGGTTTAATCTCGATTCATCTGGCAGACTTTGAATTTGTTTTATTCCCGCTATAAGCTCATCAATTTTAACAAGCTCTTCTTCAACAACAGACACATCTTTGCCATCTTCGGGTTTGAGGGTTTCGATTTTCTTCTTGACTTGTTGTTCGGACTTCTCTAATTCTGCCAAAACATGATCCATCTTGCTGATCATGTTATTAACCTTCTTGAATAATCGATCAGCACCCTTAGAAGTTTTCAAGTCATCAATATCTGATGTACCACCTTTTTTAGCTTCAGCCTTAATCAAATGAAGCTCTTGAATATCCTCCTGATATTCCGCCATTTCTTCCTTCAATTCCTTAATTTCCTCCTTCTGAATAGCCATTTTCTTATCTTTACCAAGAGCATCTAAAGCTTGTTCGAGAACTTTAACATCAACTGATGTAATTTCATCTCCCTTTTCTCTTTGCGATACAGAAATTGGTTCTGGTTCAATCTCTGCTTTCTTTTCTCGTAGTTCCTCTTCAATTCTACGCTCTTCAAGTTTGATAATTTCAATGTTTGTCCTATGATCGACCTTGCCTTCCTTTTCAGTAATAGCACCCTTCGTACGGGCAAGGACATCATCAGGCAGTGCAGAAATAGTTGCTTTTAGTTTATCAGACATTGGCATTGTGTCTGGTACCATAAGCGCGCGCGATAAAAGCAATAGCGATGGTGGAACTTTTTTATTAATACTTAAATCCAACCACTGCGATAATTGTTCGCGTAGTCGATTCTCTGGCATTCCGTAAGCCCGCATTCCACGTGCACGACATGCTTGTTGTAATTCAGCTCTCGTTAATGTATCGACACCATCTTTTTCAATCATCTATCCACAACAGAAATAAACAGAGATATACTCGATTAAATCGTTGAATATACCATTGATGATGGCGTAGGAATGGAAATAGTTGCGGTTATTAATTCAGTTGAAGAAATGACAATGTTGTGAAGGACATATTTACATTTAAGAATTTGTCATTCGTTATTACTATCATATCTACATTATTACTATTATCGTAAATCTCACAGTATTGGCAAAAAATATCAATCAATACTCGCGATCTAGTAGGATCACCTTGGATACCTGAAATAACATTGGATAAAAAATATCTACGAACCCTGTCGTCAGCAGCCAGACTTCGAAGTTTCATTCTGAGTAAAAATCGCAAGAAATGAGTTGTTCCTAACGTCTGAACGTCCAATACTCGACATAATGCTATCAATTGTGGTCGTGACAATGAATCGAGATTGATTTCATCCTCAAAAAGTTTACTGAATTTCATAATCTCATCATTTGACGCTTCGCCACCGGTCGATCTCAATTTGTGGAAGAAGTCTGAAAACTCTTTGGCTTTATCAGAACCGTGAGTCGACGATTGCACTGACATATCATCAAGAGTTTGTTGCAGAAACTTTGCCATTTCAATTTTCACCTGGATAAAAAAATAAATATTAGAATGGTATGAACAAGAATGTCAAACGCTAATATATTTTTCGTACTAACTTTTAAAGCTTGTTTCAGTTTATTCTCTTTATCCGTTGCTGTTTGAAATGTGGATGGTAACATACCAGGAAAGAATTTAATTACTACTGGTAGTAAAAACTCCATAAAAGGAACGATGATGAAGACGGAAAATGGGATTAGACGGAACACATCACCAGTTGTTTTAACGAGCTGAAACAAACGGAATCAATAAAAAAATGAATAAAAAAATCATAGAAACTTTCTGAATAATAGACAATAATAATTTCATACCAGTCTGTGTTCACGCCTTGTAAGTTCATTTCCTTTCGCCAATCGCCAAAGGAGTCTCGCTGATATTTTCATATCCAAACCCAGCAGCCGAAAACCATGATAATAATGAAGCATTTCTGCTTTAATTTTTTGCCAAAGTGTACGTTTTTCAGCTACAGCCTTTTCCGGTAGTTGAGCACCAGAATCAGAAGGTAAAGCAACAGCCAGTTTTTCTTTTTCTTTTTCTTCTTTGTCTTCTTTCAAACTTTTCACAGTTTCCTCGACTTTTGACGATGGCTCTTGACCATTCCATGATGTTGCTATTCGAAAATTACGTATTTGAAAATGTGTTGTCAATGGAGTAATACCAAGAAGTGACGGATCTAATTCTCTAGAAATTATTTTTGTCTCCAATCTACTTGTGTATGGTGACAAAAATTCAATTCTATGATTCTTTAGGCACAATGGTTTCCGGCAGTAACATCCTGAAAGAAAATAATCAAATTTAAAACATTAGACCACAATGATGAATGACACAATCACCGATATTATTATTGTCTTCATATCACAGCCAAGTATTTCCGCACAGACATCATCCTACAGATTTCAGATAATCTAATCAAACAGATACATCATTTACAAATCATAATACATATTAACCATAATCAAATGACGCAATATCGCGTGGTTAGAAATAACCTCCAAGATAATAATATTGTAAAAATAAATCAAGCATAAAAGGAATAAACTTGATAAAATATCTAGATATCTGTGTCGGATACCGGCGTGTTTCACGTATAATAATAGTCCGTACTAATGTGGGTGACAATTAATGTTACATAAACAGAACCTAAAATCGCTGAGACCACATTTATGAATATACATCTATCTGGTACGCACATACACCATGAATCGTGACTGTGGAAAGTTTACAGCAAAAAATAAATAAATATAATGAACAATGTATAATACGACAACATAGAATATCGAATACATACGCTTTATGATGCCACGATTTACGGCAATCATTGCTTTTGTATAAACCAAAGTGTTCATTTTAAATAATAGATATGTTCAACTTTCTTTCTTGTATTTCTGAAGCCGTTTTCTTTTGTAGCAATACACAGCACGGCCATCACCACATTGCGCGTCTCTGTATGTAGAGTAATACAGAAAATGAATTTTACTATAATATGATCTAGCTGATTTTGCTATATTCTATGCACAAACTCGCACAACATGAACTCATTTTCGTAGATTTATTGCATAATCGATGAACAGATTGTTCGGATTAGAATTATTAGGAAAAGATTGAGGTTATATATTAATGTGTAGATTCTTTTGTTCATAATAGAATTGTATTAGATACATAATTAAATGATCTAAAATTATGATGCTATTTGGGGTTGTGTCGGCTCGAAATTCCCGCCGTTGGCCGTCATGAAAGTGGCGTGATGTTGGCTGACTCAACGTATATATATATATATTCAAAATGTAAGAAATGTAGGGCATGTTTTATTATTTTATTCATCTCTCTGTATTTCAGAATTTTGCTACATCTGAAAATTAATCGTATGAGTTGAATGAGTTACGTAGTATCTATTACATAGTATTTATATTCATATTGTTATCCTTACATAACAAACACATTCCAAGGATAATAATTAAAAGCGGGAAGTCGTCATTGAACACCATTACTCCAATGCAATGCTTGCAAATCAAAATTCCCGCGTTAACCGCCATTACAGTGGCGTGATGTTCTGACGTCGATTCAACATTTTCGAGATAGAGAGTGGTTGGACCACGTGTGTTATCGTCTTTGTAACGTCTTTATTAATTATTGTTAATATTTCTCGAGAACACACCTAATTCATGGCGCATATTCTATCAATTGAGGCAAAAAAAAACAAATCAGAACACTGAGTGTATTTAAACTAACTCAATGTTGATCAACATCACTCATCAAAATCCATCTCAACCCACATGAATTTAAGTTCAATTTTCATGTAACGATACACATCAACGATTATTTCACAAATCCAATAAATAACATTGTCTCATAACCTCAAAAGAAAGAGTTAATTCCAACACAGCCTCACTGAACAATGAAAACTAACCTTAAAAGCAATAATACCTCTTTGTTGTTATGAAAATTTTCATCTCTGTGACGTGATATTGCCATTCTCGTATTGTGATTGGTTGATTTCAGTTTTTCGATTGATCGCTTCCACAAACACTGTTCCCTGTTTCATGTGACCTTTTCACTACATGTATATATTCATATATGAGAAAAAAAATACTTCCCCTCATCAAAGTGGGGAGATGATTATAAAGAGAACTCATGGCAAAACAACAACAGACGTTGCCCACATTCATTGTTGAGTATCGAATTGAAGAAGAGAAAAAAAGGAATAACAACAACAACACAACAACAAAAGTAATCATAACAGGTGAAGCTCATTAAGACTGTCTGTTCCTGGTTATTACCAATATTGTTTTCACTATTTGCATTGACATTATTATTATTGAATAGTGATACTGTAGTGTGCAATGTACTGGCGTGTTCGCCGTGTGCGAGATATAATATCTATAACGAAAACATTTGTGTTTATGATGCAATGAAATTCACAAACGTTTAATAGTGTACAACATCGAAATGTGATCCAAGTGAAACTTATTTTTTCATATCGTACTATTTGTGAAGAGAGAAAGCTAAATATTTGAACGCCCTCACTATTTGTAAATACTACATCGAGAGGGTTTTGGTGGAGTGTGCGTGTGTGTGTGAGTGTGAATGAGAGAGAGAGAATGCAATGCGTGTGTACATATTTTGTCTTGTGGATAAAATTATGCTAGACAGAGAAATTTTTGGTTAAGAGTTTGCATTGTCATCCACTGATACGGATTATTATCGTCTTTCGCGTGCTTCGTACATCATTGTTACCACTACCAACTACTAATATACAATCTCAACACGTGTATCAATACTCTCAACAGAATTGTCGACCTGCTATATTTAAACACATTCGAATACACACACTCTCACTCACCATACTTCCATCTTTGTTTTTCCTTTGTTTATATTGCTCATTCTAATATTGAGCTCATGATTAAATATTAATATTTTATCATTTACAATAAGGGGAACTATATTGATTGTTATATTTAATTGTATAAAATTGGATAACGTGAGTTATGAATAACCAAAATTATCCTGATTTCCTATTGGAAATCGGTACAAATGCTATGGATGGTACAATTAAACAAGAACCAATAATTCAAGGCCTTGAAATGGGCTCGTCATCAGCATCTGTACCAATACCAGGAAGTCATCGTGGTATACGAGGTGTTTATGATCAATTTTCACCGTCACCATTGGCTGTAACATCGATATGGGGCGCGAGGCCAGATCCAGACGATTCACAATTTAAAATGGATTCAGATCAATTGGATATCAGTTTTAACATGGAAGATGATGATATATTTCAAGTAGACAAAGCTGATCTCATTCAGGGGCCAACATTGGCTGAGCTGAATGCTAATGATGATATGTTGTTGGGTGATTTGAACTTCGATGATTTGCTGTTACCTGAAGAAAGATTACAACCGATTGGAGCAAGTGAAACCAATGTAATAACACAATCGGATGGGCCAATGTTTAGTAGTGGTGGAGTCACATTTGTTTCAAATAGCTTTCCAAAATCTGCAATGATGTATAAAGGCCCACCTCATTCGGCATCTGCTTCTGGATTAGTAATAAATAATGTTATGACCCTAGTAGATCCACTGGAAACTGTTAGTCCTCCGGCATACAATAGTCCAAGTACGAGTAATGTAGCAGGTATGTATGGATTTATATGATATTCACTCAATGGTATTCATATTCATTTGAAAACCCGAGGAAATTTACTAACTATTGATCAAGGCTCGATGGATTCATGTTTCGATGTAGGTAGTTCGACTGCAAGTTCCTCAACATCACCACGCCCGTTGGCAAAGTCAGTTGGTGGTCAATCAGCATTGCATGAACTATTGATGCGCAAAGAAAATAATGCACCAAGCAGTCCGAGGCATATCCGAATGGAGCAGACACCAATGGATGTTGGTGGTGGTGTTGGTAGCGGTAAATTAAAAATATCGAGGCTCTCTACGTCAGCACCACCACAAACTATGGGATTGGAACAATTATGGGCACGTCATGAGCCACGAAAACATTTATTGAGCACTGGAAGTCTTGGCAAAGTCGAAGCAGGTTCGACTAGTAGTTTAAGTACTGGTGGCCCACTCAGTCCTGAACCATTGAGTCATGGTGATACCATCATTAGCCATGATGAGGGCTATGAGGACAGCGAAGAAGATACTGATCACGATGATGAAGACAGCAGTGACAATGGTATGGTTTCTTGGTGATTTTTGACCTCAAAAGGCATATTCTAGTCAATAAAGCTACTTCCAAAGGGATCGGAATTCTATTTAGGTATTGGGCATCATATATTATAGAAATCAGGACAGATCTATTCATAGATTTCTGGGAGTGCAAGAGTCTAATTGTCCATATTAATCGTAGATGTCATGGGGTTCCCCGCTAATGCGAATTATCACGAGTGTTACTGCGTGTGTGAAGCTTCTGTTCATTCCAAACTAATCATCCAACTATATCATAATTACTGTTGTGTAGCTGTTAGATTAATCGAAATTTCCCTTCTCTTACTTATAGCAGCAGAACAAAACATACTAAAGTCACAATACATTGCTTCAATAATCATTAATTCCAGTAATTTTATTTTGATGATTATTTTGGAACCAATAATTGATCAAATCTATATTAATTACGAACATTGGATAATTGATTTGAAATGGGCATAAATGCCATACACTACATAGCCAACAATTAAGAATTTTGATTGATAATGAGGAACCTTACGGCATTTACAATTAGTAGAAGTAACCATGATGACATTTTTCTACTCTATCTGTATCATAATCTACTTGAAACCGTGAACTAGCATAATGATCACCTGATGAATCACCATCAAGACTAAAATCTTATTTTAATTGTATAAAGAGTTAGTTTTTTCTTTTAATCAAATGTTGTTAATGTTTTATTTTCTATTTATAGACAGCGTTAGTGATGGTGAAAATCATGGCAGTATTAGAGGTGGCATGGAAACACGAGAGAGTAAGATGTCGAAGAAAGAAAAATATTTCTGGCAATACAATGTTCAAGCTAAAGGTCCAAAAGGTCAAAGGCTTGTTGCGAGAGCACGTTTAGAAAATCCACATGTTCTGAATGAGGCAACTGATCCGGTATTCAGTCCCCACTGTGCACTCAGAGGTATAAAACACAGTGGTAAAGCAAGAAAAGGTGATGGCAATGATCTTACACCAAATCCACGAAAATTACACGTTATTGGTAAAGAACTGGATAAATTATCTCGTGTTATTAATGATATGACACCAGTTTCTGAATTACCATTCACTGCGCGGCCTAAAACACGCAAGGAAAAGAATAAATTGGCCTCGCGCGCATGTCGTTTGAAGAAAAAAGCTCAACACGAAGCAAATAAAATAAAATTACATGGACTTGAACAGGAACATAAACGGCTTATTAATGGTATTGCCCAAATGAAAGCTACACTTGCAGCTAAACTCATCGAACCAAACCCCGAAAATCAAGAAGAATTAACACGTCAAATGGATAAAATTTGTAAAAGTGCAACGAGTAAGTCAATATTCTTATCACAATATAATTATTTTTCATATTAAGTTTCACAATAATTTTATTTCTCATTATTTGATCTTTAATTTCTTCTCTTTTCCAGAAATACGAATTGCAAGTCATTCGACTGATTTTGTGAATAAAATATTGGATAAAGTACGAGCTGGTGTTCCTGATGGTGGTATCGATGATTTTTAATAAATAATGGCGTTTTTGTACCTATGACAGTTTTAAATCTGGTCCCATTATATATTTACAAGAACTCTATTATACTGAAATAATTTTTTTACACTTTAAATATGTGGGTGTAAAAACGTGAGTGAAAGACACTTTTACCTGTATGTATGGCGATAGTTATTATATATTTTTTATTATTATTATAACAAGAAAGAAACAAAGTTAACGAAAGGCAAAGCTAATGTTAATTTATTAATTATAAAGTTTACTTAGGGGATAATGATGAATCGTGTGTTAGCTGTGAAATGTGTCCATACTTGTAGGATAATTGAACATTATCTGATATACATATATTGACAAAATATTATATTGCATTGATTATCCACAGGAGATACTAATTTCAATGGAGAAATTGGTATATCAATATTTCTGTATTTTTTCGTACTATTCAAGCAAATAATAGAAAGAAAAAAAAAACACTACGAGATTTTAAATTAACAGGTACAATTTTTAATACATTCCTTACAAGTATGGACTCATTAGCTGATTTGGTCTACCTCAGAGAGAAACGCTATACCTGCATAATGTTTGAACGACAACTATGTCTATGATTATTAACGATAAGATATACAACTAACAAATGACTATATATATATATATATATATATATACATATATATATATACATATATATATATATATAATAAATAAATGAATATATTTACTTATAAAATGATATTTTGTCTAGTGTATAGTAATATCAGAATAGCTCTGGTAGCTAATTCTGCTCTGAAATCGAGTGAACATAAATAGTTTATTGGTCTTTCTTTTTCTTTCAATATATTTTATTAATATATTTCATGTGAAAATTCGATATGGTATATTTACAAATGCTTATTGTTAATCAATAGCAGTTTAAGTGAGATACTAGTACCTAATTGCACATTGTAATACTGAACAGATTAATCTAAGAAAGCACCTCTGTATGGACAGTTTGTTTTCTAATTGAATTTATAAATTTTGAGAGGACAGAAAACCCATGAAAAATGATATGATCAATTAATGGAAATTAATCATTGGATTGTTTATCAATTTTAAAAGGAGAAAGAAATTGTTTTGATAGGGATGTAGACCGTTTCATATTGGAATTTTTTCTCCTTTCAATGTGCCACATATATTTTTAAACAGAAATAATTATGATTAATACCTAACTATTTAAGTTCGACATATGTGAAAATCATTTGTTTAATTTTGTCATACATTGAATTATATATATATTGGTTATAGATATATATATTTGGTTGAGCTGGTATTTTTTTTGTACAATATAGAAGAAAACAAGTTTTTTTTCCGTGTGTTTGTTACGGATGGAGAAACAAAAAAAAATGATAACAAGGAAATAACAAGGGAAAAATAAAAACCTGTTTAGAGGTATTATAGTATTTTATTCACATTATATTTATAATAAATGTTCTATCACATGTGTATAAATGAATTACACATTGTCTGTACAAGATTATGTAACATATAATAAAGTCCTGGCGAATTAAAATTAAAGTTCAGTGAAAATATTATATGTTTCGTATTTTTTCATTCATTTTTTTTTCAATATCCGTGACATCCAAAATAAATATTGCGAATGTAGTCAAATGCCGCTAATAAATTTAGCTTTCGTTTTGTGCATGCTGCAGTTACATACAATATAATACTCCTTTAGGTTAACTTGCTTTCTTGTTCGAAAAAATCTCAAAACAAAGAAAAAAAAAGTTTAAAAATTGCTTCCAATATTTATCATTGGTATATTTTTGTCAATCATCCAATCAATTCTCCAAGTGATCACGATTTCTATATAGCAGTAATAAATTAAGTAACAAAAAAAAATTGCAATTGTCTTTCAAGATCACATGATAGTGATGATTAACGGTAACATTGAATTGCGCGACTAGAATACATTAACTCCCCCAATTCATCACTAATTAGGCGTCGATATGTACAAATGCATAAGCACATTATTAACTTGTATATACATAAATAAAAAAGTGCTATGAGTATACAGAAAAACACGTGAGAATAATACCACCAGCCAATTCCTTGAAAAATTAAAATTGTGATAAAAAAACTGGTAGTAAAAGTAAAAACCGGAATTAAAATAGCATTGATTGAATAAATTTTCGCTGTCACTGAAGTTTCTATGGAATAAATATACATATGTATATTCAGTTAAGTGATATTCCTTGAATCCACGAGCTAAGATCACTCGTATCTTCACAAATAAGACTGAGTGATGATGTTTCGTCATTCTTTCTTGATTCTAATAAACTTTGAGCTGCAGTACGCCCTGTGAGATAAGCTCCGTGTACAGTGCTATAGAATGAAGAATGTGTATGTTCTCCTGCAAAGGCAATGATAACTGATTTGTTATCGTTTGGATTTATTACTGGTTCAGCGAGAGCTTCGATGTCCAATTGACTAGCGCCAACGGCCATGGCAGTGTATGAGCCACGCGTGTATGGTTGTGAATGCCAAGATGTACGGATACATCCTTTAGGTGTTGGAACATATGGATCATTCAAAAATTTGCGCAGAGTTTTTGTGCATACATCTATCACTTCAGTTGTAGAGAGTTGTTCCATATATTCAGCTGCTTTACCCGAAATCCAGCCCAATAAAAGTGTATCTGATATTTTAGTAAATGAATAAATTTTCCTGTACCACGTTTTACTCATATCTTGACGTTCGTCTTCTGATAATGCTCGATCATCCCACAATAACATCACTTCTGACACACCTGGATTTAAAAATGGTCTTTCATATTCGAGAAATATTTTATCTACTGTACCAAACATAAGTCTATCGATTGCGCTTAATTTATGTGTTGACAGTGGTGGGTCAAATAATTCACAAGCTTTCTCTTTCAATACACCCAGTGGCAATGTGCATAATAATTGATCCGCCATTATCGTTTTACCATTTTCACACACAATTTCAATACAGTTATTATTGCCATGAGTGTGTGAGAGATCATCCGATTTTTGCCATCTAAAAAAAGAACACAGTATGTTATTGCAGAGTATTTCATGTAATTTTCAAAGTGAATGCAATATAATTGGAAGATAATTCCTATCAACAACAATGAAAATCTCTTCCAAAGATTATGAATGAACAATTTAAAAAAAAAGTTACCGAATTTTCGTTACTGCATGCTTCAAGAAAATTTTCTCTTTGGGAATGTGTTTCGCTATAGGTTCTAATATTGCACTATATCCATCAGGAAGACTAATATTGCCGCCTTGAAGTTCAGCATACGAGCCCATCTCCAACAGATCAACTTCTTCCATAGTGTCGCATCCAGTTATACATGTTTCTCGTTTCAACAAACAGTCGAATAATAATTGTCTTATTCGTCGTGACTCTGGTGGTAACGATGACAAATAAAGTTCTGCCTCGAGTGCAACATGTGCACCAACACTATTGATACCATCTGGTGGACTGTAGGCACTGAGAAAATATTCCTCACATCGTCTCAAAAAGCACACATAAGCCTCATAAATTTCTTGCAATACTGGAAATGGTAAATGTTTTCCATCCTCCAGTGCGGCAACGACTTTATGGGGTTTCGGTATGCTCACGATGTTTATTAGGCCATTTGCCATTGCTAATTCAAACATTGGATTCCCGAGGACACCATGAATCCAGTTAGCGCCTAATTCCACTTTTTCACCACCTGAAAAATTGAGAAAGAATATTAATTTACATCTAACAGTAGAATTGAGTTGAGCTGATGTTGATATACAGTCTGTTAATAATATTTTGATTGAGAATAAACTTGGATAGATGATTTTCATGTACAAAATTTCAATTGAAAAGAAGATTATTCGGAACTGTTCAGGTATTTATAAGGAATTGTGTAATTTCAATCAGAGTTTCAATTGTTCTGATTATTTGGGTGGAGTTATGTTAAATTGATATTTTTTCTGGTCTCATAGGGTTGTTATTAAAACAATCGTTCGTTGATTAACATAATCGCAAGTTGATTAACATTGTAACTCAGAAAGAAGTGAGAAAATGTTTTATCTATCATGAATCTAGATCTAATTCAATTGCTGTTTCAATCGACTAATTCAATCTTATCATCATAATTATTATATTTTATTTTTCACTTCACATAGTGCTGCCCTTCATATATATTTCTCTTCAACAGCAGTCCACTGTTATGAAGAGCATCACATCCAATTGTTATCTCCGAGATAAAGTTTCAAGACAGCATATTATTTGAGTGATTCAAGATATTTCGCTACATTTTCTTGCACCATTCGATCTTTCTATACGATACATATTTTTAATTATTAATGAATGAATTCGTAGTAGGATTTTATCGTGAATGCAAATTTTCCGTGAATGTACGCTAAAGAACTGAAGAGAATACGGAACTGTGTCATTACATCACGAATTAATCAATTTCTAATAAATCTCAGTCAAATCCTCATGGCATGAACAGTTTGGTGAGCTGCATATCAATTTTTTTTGATTTCCACGAAGAACCATGAATATTCCTTACAGCTTTCATCACTACATCAAACTTCATCGTTCTATAAACAAAAATCTCACACACATAACGTTTAAAAACTTTTATTTATGATCATTTCACGAATTCACTAAATCATTACTAATCCATATTCTTCCAATCTACATTCTCCATATATCAAACTCTAAAAAATTCCTCTACACATTCGCGCAAATCAATTTTCCCCATATCCAATCCATTAATAACAATCATATCTCACATATACAAATTAAAAATATTCGATCGGTACATAAATTATTCACTGAATGATCAAAATTCAATGCTCAACAAACCTCATTCCGTCCAATTTTCTTTAGAGAAGAATAAATAAAACTTACATTATCACAAATAAACATTTATCCATAATATTAAACATAAACAAAAATATATGATAAAAAAGCAAAAAGTGAGGTTAAATAATGCGTACCTATTGTTGTAGAAATAATACGTCCACCAATACGATTTCTCGCTTCAAGAATAATAAAATCTGTTTGATTATTTTTCAATAAATGATTTGCTGCTGATAATCCAGCCATTCCCCCGCCAATAATACATATTTTACATGAACTTGGGTCATCCACTAACTCTCCCGTGGATGCCGCCATGTTCATACCATAGCACACCTGTGATCCATACAACTCTACTTGTCAGTTGTGTGTACACTACATACATATATATATATATATATATATATATATAACTAACAATACTAAACTTTTCTATCTTTATCTCTCTCATACGCTCAGCATAAATTTATTGTTTTTTCGATAGCGATAATTGGCGGACAGTATCATTTTTTGAATCATGTCGAATTGGTTAAATGATTTTTGTCTGGTTCACATTGCAATTTAATTAATACAATATGGCGATTGAAATATTGTGTTAAAAATTAATCTCGTGATTTATGTCACAATATTTTTATAATAAAATCTGATAAAACAAAGAGCAACAGTTCACAAAAATATATTGTATGTTGCGAATGTTGCATAAAGTTATATCAATTCAACAGCTGTTTTTTGAGGTTATGCACCACCTGGAATTATGCCTAAGGAAAACAATAAGATTGAAACAGACATTATGATGAGTGAGACGATCAAAAGTGTGGAGATTAATGATCGGACAGACATTATGGAGAAGAAGCATATTAGATTCCGTGCCACTGCCAATAATAAACGTGATGAGAGTTATGAGAGAATTGAAGGTCTAGACCTTGACCAACGACACCAACATCATTGTGATCCACCAGTGGAAGCGAGACAAATAAAAAAACGTAATGTTTGATTGTGTTTTTTTTTTCTATTTTTTCTTTCATTATTTACTACTTTTCTTAGTTTTTATATTTCGCTTGAGATGTTTGTTATTTGTAGGATTGAAAATTGTTGATTGTAAGTGGTGGAATTGAATTTTTCTTTGATTTGTCAGGTGTTTCATTATTTGAGTTCGTAAAAACAGAATTGACGAGGGGATATCAATTGGAGCATGACGAAGAACGATTTGCCGCTAGAAGAGAAAAAATTTATTCGTTCATCAAAATACCGAAAGAAGTGGAGAAATTTATGTCTTATGGATTTTTTCAGGTACTCTTTCTGTAATTATTAGATGTAGGATTCAGTTCATGAATGTTACTATTAATTCCTTGTTGACAGTGGAGAAATATTTATTATTGTTCTCTTTTTCTTCTTTAGTGTGCAGATTCATTTCTTTTTGTATACACATTTCTACCGTTAAGATTTATGATGGCTCTATGGGCAATCATTACCCGACCTTTCAAATATTGTTTAAGGTGAATTCATTTAAACAATATCCATTCACAGAATTATCTATTCATATGTGAATGCATTGTGTAATAATTATTATATTGACCTGATTGATTTCGTAGAGGCAAAAATACTGCGAGGAAAAAGAGTGGAAGATTTTTAAGACCAGCTGAAATGTGTGATCTCATAAAAGGTGTTATTGTATTGGGTTGTTGGGCAGCTACATGCAAAGTCGATACTTCAATGATGTATCACTTAGTTAAAAGCCAATCAGTTATCAAATTATACATCTTCTACAATATGTTAGAAGTTGGCGATCGACTGCTCAGTGCCTTTGGTCAGGATGCTATCGATGCTTTGTTATGGACAGCAACTGAACCAAAGTCAAAATCTCGTGCTAGACGTAGATATTTTGTTACCTGCGCACATTTAGTGTTTGCATCATTATATGTCCGTATCCTTTCTAATATTCGAAATCAATTCAACATAATATCTATTATTTGTTGTTGTTCTCATAATTAATCATGATATAAATCCTTGACGCAATTTATTTAGTGCTACATAGTATACTGGTGCTTCTTCAAGCAGCTACATTGAATGTCGCAATAAATAGCAGTAACAAAGCTCTCTTAACGATCATATTGTCAAATAATGTGAGTTTCATATATACCATTCAAGATCTTAAACGAATTATTATTCACACATTGGTCATTTCAGTTTGTAGAATTAAAAGGTTCAGTATTCAAAAAATTCGACAAAAGCAATTTATTTCAATTGGCTTGTGCTGATGTAAGAGAACGTTTCCACTTGATGATACTCCTACTCGCTGTGAGTTTACAAACAATGAAAGAATACGCGTGGAAAGCTGACCGTTTGGCTGTTCTATTACCTGATTGTATATTCCTGCTAGTTGCTGAAGTATTAGTTGATTGGGTAAACATAGTGCTATATAATATCATCCATCTAGAAATTATAATTTAAAAAATCATGTTTCATTTCATTATTTTATTCTCAGGTGAAACACGCCTTCATAACTCGCTTCAATGAACTTACTTCAACTGTTTATCGTGAATATACAGTGAGTTTGGCGTACGATATGGCACGAACACGTCGAGACACTGCATTTTCTGATCCTTCTGATTTAGTTGCAAGACGAATGGGTTTCATACCCTTACCATTGAGTGTGGCAATGGCACGAGTATTGTGCACAACATTATCAGTTTCACCTAAGCCAACCAATTTGATTCTATTTTTTTTGGGCTATTTAATACTTGTTGCTTTGCGAATTCTCAATAGTTTGATACTACTTGGGAAAGCATGTGATCTCATCAATTCTCATACAGATGAAAGTGATAAAGTCAATCATAAAAAAAAATCGTCACAAATATTTAAGCGCACAAATAATGTGGTTGTAAATGAAGAGAAAGAAGATCGTAATTGTCGTATGGCTATGTTTTCAAATAGTGCTGTTAGTCTTAACAATGTTTGTTTCAATGACGCGCTAACGAATTCAGAAAAAGGGTCACAAAGTACAGATGGATTCGCAACACTTTCGAAAAATGTTGTAAGAGCTGAAAGTGAACCACTTTTACCTCAATGAACAACTATCATCATTATCCCTTTTCCTTCGTACTTCGTTACCACTTACGTAATCTTGACAATCTTTCCGTACTCTTCGCTTTATCATTGATTTGTATGTGTGAAAAAGGGAAAAATGTACATATGTGTGCTGTACATATATATATATATATATATTGAATGACGTAAATATTAGGTGGATCTATCGTATAAGTCGGGGTTTTCGCTATATTGATTTTGATGGAATAATATATATTGATAATTATAGATGAACAAGAAAAAAAAGGTTATACAGGTGCGATATATTATTATTCATGTCATATAGAGAAAAAAAACACAAGCAGGTGATATATATATACAATTTAATATCGTAAAAATATAATCAAGTGTATAATATTTTGTGAGCTGGAAAGTTTCAAAGTTAATATAATTGTTATAAAAAATAATACGCGTGCACTTTCATTATCGTACATACATATGATGCAAAACAAGATAATTTTTATTGTGATTATAAATTCGTTCCAAAAATTCTCCGTCAAATTTCCATTTTTTCACTCAATGATATTATATATTTATGTTTCGCCAAAGTTTTGGAGACTAAAATATTTATTTTTCAGTCAAGCAAGTCAATATGCTTTATCATGCAAAAACAGCTCAACCCATTTCGAATTGCGCGGTCAGTTGATGCGAGTCGCTTGCACAAACACACTCATATATAACCTCAAAAATCTTAAATGAAGGACACTGAAAGCAATAACACGGCCACCCCCGCCGCTTCACAGATTCATGAGCGAATTTGATACTGACCAAAGTCACTTTCACATCACCAGCATCAATATTCGGAAAATTGGAGGAAAATAATAATCAGTGAGTATTCCCTAACCTCAAATTTATTTTGCCCTTGTATATACACAAAGTGAGCAATTTCAAATTGCGCGGGTGATTTTGATACTATTCAAGCTTCTATGTACATACACACTCACATAACTCTACTGAAATAATAACCTCAAATTCTGAAATAGAGGACGCTGAAGGACAACAACATGGCGACCCGTGATACTCATTGAACGGGTGCAGAGATAAAGAAATTTGAATTTCGTGTTTATCCTGGATATTACTTATAAACAACAGAGCATTCAATAATCAAATACGAGAAATCTTGGTGAGTTATCTCCAACTTCAGATTACTTTATCATGAATTGAAAAATCCAAGTATCATGCACCTTATTCATTATCATTTAAATATATATAACCGAATTTTTTTTGTCCCTTCAGAAACCTTTCTCAATCCAGCTGTGACTTTCACTCAATTATAATTCAGATCAACTCGCCAGCTGTTTCCTAAATTAATTCATTAATTCGCAAGGCATTCGCTGAATTGCCATGAAAAAAAATCTACTGCGTTTTCTAATCGCAAAAGACAAGGGAATTGTTGTATGTTTTTACCTATATGTCATCATTTTGTCGTCATATGTGTATATAAACATGCATTGTAATGTCGTTGTGTGTAGTATACACAACACACATTGATATACAAGTGTCAAAAATCACGTGACCTTACTCGGCTTTTTTCTGTTTTTCAACTTACGCGATTACAAAACACACACGCAAGCACAGTTATACATTGCTAAACAGGTTCATATTTCATACCTATACATACGAGTTTATTCATTTTGTGTATGTATATTAAATCAACTGTTGATAGTCAAGAGTTATTTACACCAAATTGTTCGTCTTGTGCCAAAAAATGATACATTCATAATAAAATTATATTCTTAATACTTTGGCATGGCAAAATTATAAGTTAATATTGCATCATCTTGAACTTTTTTCTTTTTTTCTTTGTTATAGTTTGGTGCAGGATAAATTATGGAGTCATTTTTGGCATTATTTGATGACTCCAATGTGAGTACAAATAAACAAAAAAATTCATGGGGTAAATTTAATAATTGCAAGTCGTCGAATGACTGTGATAATTATGGATGTGATGGTGGTGATGATGATGACAATGAGGAGAGTTTACCACCTGAACCTGAACATGGTAACATTGAGTACAAATTGAAACTTGTCAATCCATCAAATCAGAGATTTGAGCATCTAGTGACACAAATGAAATGGAGATTACAAGAGGGACATGGTGAAGCTATTTATCAAATCGGTGAGTTGGATGTTGAATTGGATTTATATTAAAAGTCGACGATAATTTACCGTAACAATATTCAATTGGCAAAATATAATAATTATGTACAGGTGTGGAGGACAACGGAAGGCTCGTAGGTTTATCCAGAGATGAAATGAAAGCCTCATTAAAAACATTACGTGACATGGCGACAAGATTGGGTGCAACCACCCGAACTTTACGTGAACGTTTGGCGAATGCTAAAGCTAAAACGAGAGGCAAAGATGAGAATACAGTTGGAGAAAGACGTGTAGCTGAAGTATTGGTAACAAAATTACGCAAAGGTGATGGTGAGGATCAGGAAAGTGTAACAGATTTACGTTTGGCTGTTGTTGGATCACAAGACGCTGGTAAATCGACACTTCTCGGTGTTCTAACTCAAGGTGGACTTGATAATGGTAGAGGGAGAGCACGATTGAATATGCTACGACACTTACACGAAATACGTACTGGTCGTACATCGTCGATATCACATGAAATTATCGGTTTTGATAATGATGGACATGTTTTGAATTATGCGGAGATGACAACAGCTGAAGAAATTTGCGAAAATGCATCGAAAGTCGTGACATTTATTGACTTGGCGGGACATCGCAAATATTTGCGAACAACACTGTTAGGATTGATGGGATATTCACCACATCATGTTATGCTAGTCGTTGCTCTGCCATTAAATGAAGCTGCACATGAGCACATGGCTCTTTGTCTTGCATTACGTCTACCATTTTTCATTGTTGTAACAAAAATTGATCTTGCATTACCTGATCATCGACATATTCTTAATCAATTGTCGAATGCAGTGCGAGCACAAGGATTTGACAAAGAATTAATACTCTTCAGCAACAACAATAACACATTAACGCCGGATTATGATACCATAATCCCAGTATTCACTGTAAGTTCAGTGACTGGTGCAGGATTAGATGAATTGACACAGTTTATTAGAGATTTGACTCCATCGGAGTCATCCCAGATGGAAATTGAATCAGGATCATGTTTATTTCAAATTGACGAGACATTCAGAGTAGCGGGACTAGCAGAGCCAGTCCTTGGTGGGTTACTCGTTAAAGGAGCAATTGCTCCAGGTGCTAGATTACTCGTTGGTCCTCTACCCGATGGTGAATTCAGTCCTGTAAAAGTTACCAGCTTACATCGTAACAAAGCACCATGTTGTATCGTGAGAGCATCACAAAGTGCAAGTTTAACTCTTGCACCATGCTCAAATCGTGAAGCACTACCTCATTTACGTCCTGGTATGGTTTTAGTGTCTGTTGGAGATCATCCACACGCAACTGTATTTTTCCAGGTGAAGAGATGAAGAAAATTATTATATGTCAACCAGTGAATTATTATCAATAGTTTCGCAATATATTTGTTGTAGATTGTACTTATAACTTTATTTTCTTTTGCAGGCTACAGTATTGGTTGTATTCCATGCAACGGCTATATATCCAGGATTTCAAGCGACTGTTCACGTTGGTAATGTTAGGCAAACTTGTGTGATTGAAGGTATAATGGATATCAAAGAAGATGGATTACAGACAAATGATACTGCATCGGTATTATTTCGTTTCGTGAGACATCCAGAATATCTACATGTCGGTATGCGTTTATTGTTTCGAGAGGGTCGTGCTAAAGGTATTGGAAAAATAACTCAGGTATTTCCATTGATTGGTTCGCAAAATAGCAGCCAATAAATATTCAATAATTTTTTCCTTCCTTTTTCTCGTGTGATATACGTATGGTCAAAATAATATAATATGACATCAGTTATGAAATAAAAACTATGTGGGTTGAAAATATATAGATAGATCAATTTAGCGCTGATGTAGATTTTCATGGACTTTGTTCTCTTTTTTCTTCGTCAGATAATTTTCGAGAAATGTAACTTTACTATCTCAATTTCGAAGTCATTTATACTAAGAGAAAGAAAATTTGTGATAAATTAGTATCTCTCAACGTTCGCTTTATCTATATATGTATTCAAAAATGTGTATATATATATATATTACTGATGGTACTTATATATACATATATATATATATATATATATGTATGTAGTATTACATGAATGTAAATTTTTTTTGGCAATATCTAAATGCAACATGCACAGGTATATAATTGAAAATTAGTCGCCAAATACAATATAAATGGATACTATGGAAGATATTTTTTTAAAACACAAAAATTGAAGCAATTTCTGAAATTTTATCGAACGATAATATTAAATTATTTTCTTCTTTTCATATTTTGTGTGTTTGTGTGAAACTATTGGGACAAGAAGGAAAGAAAGAACTTTACAATATTATATTTGTAGAATTATACCTTTTCTGTTGCGCAACAGAATGAAATAAACTTTATCATGAGTCAATTAACGATATATTCTTTACAATATTTATTTTATTATATATTTAAATTTGATTCTGAAGTTCGCGACTAGATCGATAAAAAGATGAATTAATGATAGTTTCTTTTTGCTTCCTTTTTTAATCTCTTCCTGATTCTTGCCATACATTGATTTCAATCCAATCGAGATAAGCGTATACTGAAGTGTAAACACCAGCGGCTGATCCTCCACAACTTTGACCAAATGACGTAATACCAATAATAACATCTTCCGTCAGCGTACGCATTATGAAAGGCCCGCCGCTATCTCCTTGACAGGCATCAGCGTGTCTCGTTATATTGGCATCCATTGCGCAAATTATATTGTCATCCAATCCACGTGGTAATTGTCGAAATCCTGCATAAGGTTGTCCACATTTTTCAAGCGACACTAATCTAAAATTCGAATAATTCAATTATACTCTTTCCTGATTTCGTGGAAATTATTTACTAATTAATTTTTTCTTTACTCCAAACTCGGTGATTTCATCAGTTTTTTAGACGGATCCTCATCAATGTCTGTTACGCCCCATCCAGTAACAATCAACGATACATTGGCATTTAAATCAGTTGCATCCAGGATTTTAGTTTGCAAACAAATGGGTTTTACTGTTGGAGTCCATTTCACAGGTGCAGACAATTTTAACAATGCAATATCGTTGTATGCTTGACTACGTTTATATTTCGGATGTGAAATAATATTGCTTATCCGTCTTTCTTGGACATTATCTCCACGATCATCATGTCGTACCGATCCCAATCGGACCTTGAATGAAGTTTATTTGTATACTTTTACTCAAGAGAAATATTGTGGAAGACCAAAACAAAACGAAAAACAAACTGGAATTTCTACCTAATGGACTTACCAATACGGGAACGTGTTCATTGATATTGCTGACACAATGCGCGGCAGTTAAGACAAACTGTGAAGATATTAATGTACCACCACAGTCATACTTTATTTCAATTTTATCTGCGTCATCTTTGGAAATATATCCTAGCGCAGCCATATATGGGAATTCACCAAGTGAAGCTTCGATACCACTTAAGACATGGAGATTTAATAATCCCAATTCGAGGCTGCTGAATATTTCATTCTCATATTGATGACAAACTGCAATTCGAAGCATCGACTAATGAATTGACATTGTAAGTTCGCGAACAAATTCTCTCATAGCTTTGACCAGAGACAGATCATCCCTAAATCTACAGAATGATATGGCATTTGTATATTTTTTAATCTTCCGAGAAAGTACATAAAAGTTATTTTCGGGGTTTCTGAATGCAAAATATTACTCTGATTAATATTGAAATTCATTCGAGCGATAATGAATCATTATGACCCGATTGTACTTTGGAAACAAATCAGGTCAGATAACGCGAATGTGTACCACAGTGATTCATTTATCACCAATTATTTTCCAACGTTATATTAAGTTAACGCATTTTTTTCCACTCAATGTGTGTAAATTGATTCAAACATCTCTTCTGTGAAGTTTTGATGAATCTCTTGTACAAATCTACGCGAAAATTTGTTCATTCATTCTTTTAATTTTTCCTATTTATGATGAATATTTATCACATAACATTTTCTTCCTCACATTGCACAATATAACATCTTTATGAAGCTACATCTCAATTAATCTTCGTATACCTAGAAATCAATTACTAGAATACATTGATTTCACTTCAAAACGTCATAACAGCCGCAACCCATTTAATTCTTTCTCAGCAATTTAATAATAGAATAATGGTCTGTATCATTTTCAATTCCTTCAGTAAAATCAAATTATGTATATGCACTCGAATAGAACAACAAACGTTCAAATGATACCAAGGCTATGATACGGTGTGCACATGTGTCATGCGTTGACGTAAAAACGATGATCAATCATTCTATTTGCAGATAATTATTAATTGACAAATTATTCCCCAGGTGATCTGACGACATTCTCATCTCCCAGAGGCGGAACGAATCGAAAAATAATATAGGAAATAACAAATGAAACATGTTGAATGTGTTTATC
The DNA here is from genome assembly GCA_030523085.1 of Meteorus colon. Taxonomy (NCBI): domain Eukaryota; kingdom Metazoa; phylum Arthropoda; class Insecta; order Hymenoptera; family Braconidae; genus Meteorus; species Meteorus colon. Next base: position 21,421 of record JAPYZH010000166.1, on the reverse strand, counting down.
TTATGACTTCACTGTACCTGATTCAGCTGGGCGTATGCCCAACTTTTCGTTGACCGATAGTGGACAGCAAACAATTTCAGTATTTCTATCAAAACCACATCGTTTTGAATTTGCTGATCTTTTTCCTTGCAATGCATCATCTAGTACTGGTGGACAGTCCTGTATCCTTTTACATATTCCATAGTCACCGTTTTCCATTTCACAATGATCATCTATAACTAATAATAATTATTCATTGTATTTGATGCATTCGAAAAGATTGCCAAGGTTGCAAAATCCAATTATATTTTTGGGTTGATAATTTTTATGTTACTGGCTAAAATTGTTTGGCGAAAGTATTCTTTTTATCTTATCAGGATCATCACTGTCTTTATTCAATGTCACAACTATTAATTTTCGAGGTCGAATGTAAATTTTTTTATTATTCAACTTTAATTCCAATTTGATTACGAGTCAATTATATAGTATTATCTTCCAAATTATGTACCGTAAAATCGTCGATCGTATGTTTGTGATGAAACTAGGGATAAGCATCCTAAATGCACAATGAAATTATAAATATGAACTATCTCAAGTCCAGCTTTCATTTTACATATAAATGTATGTATATATATTTGTTTTGGTCCTTCTTTTTGCTTATTTCATCAAGAATAGATCATGAACTTTATTCACTATCGCATACACTTATATCTAATATTTCTTGATGAGATTCTATTCAGAATCCCGACAAACGTTGAGTTCGGGACATCTACTCACGACTAAACATACCAGCGATCGTGACGCGAGTTTTATTGAAATTGCATGTGGTTGCTGATACCACAGCGATATATGTGTACATATGTATGTATAAGTATTGTGTACATTCACTTTGTCTTTGGTGTATACACAGATATGGATAATTATGATAGATTTTAAATAAAACTTTAATTCATATGTTTACAAAAGGTTTCGGTGTCATGGAAAAATTACTCTTAACGATGACGATTCACCATATCGAATGAAATTATTTTCAAGTAGATTTTCGCAGTGGAAATACAGAGAAGAATGTGATCCATAGTCATCTTCATGATGATGAACTCGCATGGATAGCATGGACGTTTTCATGCTATTATGGAAACTATCGTAGTTGTATGAAAAATATTCAATTGTGATAAATTGAGGAAATATCTGTTTAAAATAGAAATAATTTAGTAGTCTGGAAAAAAATCATCCCAGCGGACATTTGTTCTATCTGCTTGTCATTCTGTTCGTGGTGGAGATAAAGGAATTACTGAAACAGAATTCGTGTAATAATTGGTATGTAATTCTGTCTTGATGTTCTCATTTACAAACCTCGAAAAATTTTAATTTAAATGAATTTTTTTTACTTGTTCCAGCCAAGTGGAGGTAATTGATGGACATTTTCTCATCTTATATTCAATAACTTTCGATAGATTGTTCATACAATATAGTTCTAAGATTATTCTTGATGAAGATGTCACAGGAGTCAGTCCTGGGTTTAGTACAATGTTAATACAACAATTGTACCCATGAGTAAATTGTCTATGTTGATCCCTCTGTTAGAATGAAATCATTTTCGTAATCAGGAAGGTTATCTCTAAAGACCTCACTAGAATTGTTTGAGTATAACAAACTCAACAAGAATAACGAGCTACTAAAAGAGACGCAAAGTTTATCCAGATATTTATCCAGTTGTGAAATGAAAATTCTTCAAGCATTTCTTGAAATCGGAGGTATGCAGGATTTACCGTCGAATTGAATAAGTTCTATTTGTATTGAATCGGTTACCAATTTTTCAACATTCCATGAGCGTCAGTTCCAGAAAAATCATATGAAAAAGTAAGCAATCAGAATTATCAACAGAAATTTATTCATCACTGAACATTTGGTCACGAATTTCACATTTGATGCCACTCCCAATTTCTTCACAGGCATCTGTGAATTGTTGGATCTACTCATGAATTCATTGGAGAACAATTAATGAGGAATAGATTCTGGAGAAAAAGTCGTAACTTGGAGATCCAAATTAAAGATCGCTCCATTTATATAAATCAATTTTTCTTCATATTATCACGATGAGAATTTTGGTATATTCTGCCCACCTAAATAGCATTATTTGAGCACGTGCCTAAATAGCGGGTCACCCATTCATCATTTATTGACACATCGTTTCGTAACGTTGTATTAAGTACTGATAAAACCCCTGTGGGTTTACGTAGAATTCTTTGTCACCACATTTTTATGTTCTTCTTAGTATATAATCATTTATTAACGTATAACTGGAATTTCGCTACAGACGATGATATCATGTCTGAATCCATGAACATATTCGGCGAATAAGTTAGATAATGTTTTCAATAAATCACATAAACGAGGAGTGGGGTCAAGCTATTGTGTTACCTAATTCAGATTCAAAGACGATGAAGTTATCGAATCAACAGGGAATTTATAAGACAAATATCCTTAGCTCAAATTATAATTTTTCAGCAGATGAAAATACTCAATGTTGTTGTTATATCAGAGTTAATGTTTCTAAACGGTTGTCATACAATTTTTATATTCTCCTATGTCACAGATCATTTTCAAATCATTTTCATAATGCAGTTGTTCAACTTAATTGAGGAAGTTATTATTACTACTATGAAACCAATGAGATGCAATGAGCATAATAGCTATTGTGTCGAACGCTTTAATTAGGTATTGGTAGAATTAGTACTGCATTGGTCAAACTGCTCATTAAGGGGGAACGACTCATTTCATCACTTTGCCGCCACGGATATATTTGTACAAGAGCTGTTGTTCGAATGTCAGTGTATTTATTATTGACATTATACAGGTGGTTCTATAGGAATTTTTGTCATTTTTCTTTGATCTTTGTTATTGGGTATTGAAATATTCTCTACATTAATGCCTTGCTATAATCTTGAGGATGTAAGACTGATTCTTCCTTCTTTTTTATCCTTTGTTATTGATGATATTCTTCTTTTTTAGATGGAATGTCTGGATCATCGTTCAGTAACAGCGATTTTTTTCTAAATACATCGCAATACTACATGTGAAAATGGCATTTGCAAATCGTCTAATGCTATTCAACAGTCATCATTAGTTCATTTATTAGGATATAAATGTTTTGGAGATGGATACATGTACTAGTGCTGATGAAAGAATGTGCCTGTGAGAAGAAAGATCAGATTAATTCCAAAGAATCATGAAGAATGCTTTCTATATTCAAGTTATATATCCTGTTTTGATAATTATCAATGAATCAACAGAAAATCAATTTTCTACCATTGTGGCAGAAACCCTATTCGATTTCGGTAAAAAGCCACATAGAAGTTGAACTGCCTGTAACTGATTGATATTTTCGTTTCAATGCTAATGCGAATTTCACAATTAAGCTGGTTGTTACATTATTATAAAACAATATTCATGATCTACAGAATGTCAACCGAAATGACTTATTGGAGTAAAGGTCAATTGGAATTTCAATTGAAATTTCAAAACACTCTACTACTTCCAATAGGATCTGGACTTTTTTTAATCGACCCCCGCCGATAAACACCCCAGTTTCACATTGTATAAAGTCAACAATCATTGTGGTTCTCATCATTATTCAAGTCAAACTCTCATTGGGAATATTGTCATTACACTAAACAGAACTGTACTTCAGTTTAATTTATAACTGATAGAAAGACTGGCTGCTTTCTACTGATTGATACAATTTTTGCTCACAGTGAATTAAAATATCCCAACGATTTTTTCTGAAGCTATCGGACGATTGAAAATGCAAAATAAAATAAATAAAGGACATACCGTCCTCAATCCTTGTACACAAAAAATGATGGATGCCGGTGAAGAAATAGTTATCTCAGGAATGGCTGGGAGATTTCCCAAATCTGATAATGTGAGACAGTTACAAGAAAACCTCTTCAATAAAGTTGATTTGATCACCGACGATGATCCTCGTTTTAAATTGGGTTATTAAATAAATTGTTACTGTGTCTCATTAAAATTTGTGTTCTTTCAATTCGGTGGATAATGATCTTATTGATATTACAGATCATCTGGAAATGCCTCATCAATTGGGAAAAGCGAATGATGTGGATAAATTCGACGCCCGTTTTTTCAATATTGATTTCAAACATGCGCACACAATGGATCCACAGATAAGGATGTTGATGGAACATGCATATGAAGCAGTTGTCGATGCTGGAATTAATCCTCGACATCTACGTGGGAGCAAAACTGGTGTCTTCATTGGTGCTTCCATCTCGGAGTCTGAAAGAACATGGTTCTATGATAAACCACAAGTACAATTTTGTTCTAAATGCGAATAAATATGCTCTATCCTAAATATTGAAATATTCATCACATTGTATAATAAACAGGTCAATGGATTTGGAATAACCGGTTGTAGTAGAGCTATGTTCGCGAATAGAATATCCAATTGGCTTGGAATTACTGGTCCGAGTTATACGGTTGATAGTGGTTGTAGCTCCAGTCTTTATGCAATGGAACATGCCTACAGATCTATTCGCGATGGAAAATGTGACGCTGCACTTGTAGGTGGTGCCAATTTATGTTTGAATGCTCATTTGTCGTATCAGGTTTATCGATTAGGTAATAGAAATAACTTTTAACTGACAAACAGGAAAAACTGTATGATGAGATATCAATTTTGTGACTGTTGTTATCGCAGTTGAACAGAAATTCTTTCCTGCTAAAAGTTTAAAATGAACCATGTTCGAGGACATTTTGAGAGAAGTATTGAAATTTTTAGGTGTCTTATCTCCCGATGGCCGATGTAAAAGTTTTGACGCTGACGCAAATGGATATGTACGGAGTGAAGCTGTCAACGTGATTTTTCTACAGAAATCTAAAAATGCCAAACGTATATATGCAACTGTGGTGCATGCTAAAACTAATTGTGATGGATTCAAAGATGAAGGTATCACATTTCCGTCTAGCATGATGCAAAGTGTGCTTCTCAAAGAATTTTACGAAGAGTGTAAAGTTTCACCGAATAGTTTGGCATACGTTGAAACTCATGGAACTGGTACCAAAGTCGGTGACCCCGAGGAGTTGACAGCTATTGACAATGTGATCTGCTCTAATCGTGATAAACCTTTGAAAATTGGATCAGTAAAATCGAATCTGGGACATGCAGAACCAGCTAGTGGAATATGTTCTGTTGCCAAGGTTATAATTGCTAATGAAACTGGTATAATACCACCAAATCTCCACTATAAACGTCCACGTCCAGGCATCAAAGGTTTAGAAGAAGGACGTATGGAAGTTGTTACCGAGTTGACGCCGTGGGAGGGTGGAAATATTGCCATCAATTCATTTGGTTGGGGTGGAGCTAATGCACATGTCCTCCTCAGGTCGAATCCGTGGAGAAAAGTTGATAGCGCAGCACCACAGGATGATTTACCAAGACTTGTTGCGGTATCTGGTAGAACGGTGGAGGCAGTGGAAACTATTTTGCAAGATGTGAGTGATAATTAATAAACTCATCGAAGAATTATCGATGATTTTTTCATTGCTTGTTCAATAGATTGAGAACCGGACAGTCGACACTAACTATGTGAAATTGCTTCATGACATCCATGTGGACAATATTCCTGGGCATTTATACAGGGGCTATACAATATTGGGAAATAAAACTCCAACAAAACGGATCAGAGGGATCCAGAATTATTCTACCGTGAAAAGTCCAATTTGGTTTGTTTTTTCTGGTATGGGATCACAATGGGCGGGAATGGGCATAGCGCTTTTACAATTCCCAGTTTTCGCCAAAGCTATCAAGAAATGTGACGACGTCTTAAAACCTCATGGTATTGATGTCTACGACATTATAACAAACTCAAACAAATCGATAATTGACAATATTGCAAATTCTTTCGTGGGAATTGCTGCTTTACAAATCGGTCTTGTTGATCTTCTTGATTCACTCAACATCGTTCCTGACTACATTATTGGTTATTCAGAAGGAGAATTGGCATGTGCTTACGCTGATGGTTGTTTCACAGCAGAACAAATGATTCTAGCAGCTTACTATCGAGGTTTGGCTTCTCTTGAAGCTGACAAAATTCATGGTTCAATGGTCGATGTTGGTCTGGGTTATGAAGATATGAAAGATCTTTGTCCATCTGATATCGATGTAGCTTGTCATAATGGTCCTGGTAGTTCAACAATCAGCGGACCGTTCGAATCAATGAAAACATTCGTTGAACATCTCCAAGCTAACGACATATTCACTCGATCGGTTCCATGCGGCAATATCGCTTACCACAGCCGATATATCACAGATGTTGGACCGAAATTGCTTGGATATCTCAAAGAAATCATTCCTGACCCAAAGCCAAGAAGCCCAAAGTGGGTGAGTACCTCAGTACCACGGGATCAATGGACGACACCTGAAGCTTGTTTTTCATCCGCTGAATATCATACAAATAATCTTTTAAGTGCTGTACTTTTTGAAGAAACTTCAACTATGATAACCAAAGATGCAATAACTATCGAAATCGCACCACATGGTTTGCTTCAAACCATTATGAAAAGGTCTCTCAATCCTACAGTCACGAATATTGCATTAACTCAACGCCGTCACAAACACAATGCTGAAATATTTCTGCAAGCAGTAGGAGAACTTTATAATGTTGGCTTACAGCCAACAATATCAAATCTTTATCCAGAAGTTCAACTTCCCGTACCTTCTGGTACGCCAATGATCTCACCACTGATAAAATGGGATCATTCAGAAACCTGGTTTGTAGCGACATCGAATGCACATGACAAAATTTCTTCGGGTGTGAGAACAATTGAGGTGGATTTAAATGATGAAGAATACGAATTCTTGTCAGGCTATATTGTCGATGGGCGAAATCTATTACCTGCCATGGAATATCTTGCACTCGTCTGGGAAACTCTTGGTGTAATGGAAGGAAAATATTACACACAACTTCCAATTGTCTTCGAAGATATCAAGTTTCTCCGTGCGACGGCACTCCCAAAACAGGGAACAGTTGAGCTTAGAGTGATGATACAAAAAGGTACTGGTAAATTTGAAATAGCGGAGGGAAATGCAGCAGTCGTCACAGGTCATGTTCATTTAACACGGAATCCGGCTACTGACAAAATGGATCCACCATTGACAGAGAATGGAGAACAAGAAGAAATGTCTAGCAAAGATTTCTACAAAGAACTCAGACTTCGAGGCTATCATTACGAAGGTCTATTCAAAGGAATTAAAAGTGCTACAACTACTGGCTCTAGAGGTAGAATCGCCTGGCTCAATAACTGGGTTGCCTTCATGGAAAATATGTTACAAATTCAGATGTTTGGGATAGACTGTCGAGAGCTACGTGTTCCTACACAAATTCAAAAGCTGGTTATAGATAGCAGACTACATTTTGAACAAGTTCGCGCCATGTCTCACGATATAAAAGGTTCGGTAGACATATTATCTTAGTTGCTTTTCATCGAATAATACTTGTTGAACGATACTATAAACATTTTCTCTTGCAGAATTCCCAGTGCACTGTGATAAGACATTGGGTCTGATAATCGCTGGAGGTATTGAAATACGAGGTCTTGAAACAAGTGCAATTCCTCGCAAAAAAATCGCTGTCGAACCTGTTTTAGAATCGTACAAATTCACAGCCTATCGCGAATGCACTGAGATGTCTCTAAAAACAGCGGTACATATTGCAACACATATAGCATTAGAGAATCAGATGACATTAAAAGCGAAAACATTAGAAGTTTTTGAAGGGCGCGAAGCTTCAATAAGAAATTTAATGTCTCCGATTATTTTGGAGACGCTTGATAAACTTCCTCTTATTCAAGCTGATGTTGGCATACTCACAACCGAAGAGGACATTGAGAAAAGTAGTTTGCCACAAAATATCAGTATAATTAATTTAAAAAAGGTCTCAGCCGATAGCAAGATACATCTTTTGTCCGGTTACGATCTTTTAACGAAAAGAAAGAGTAAATTGCTGGATCATGCAATACCTGTTCTAAAGGACGGGGGATTTATATTGACTCTCGAGTCCGACAACGCTAATGATTTTATCACTTTAGCAAAACAACACAATCTAAATATTATCTTTGAAAGAACTGTCAATAAGTCGATGCTATTTTTATTGAGAAAGCGACAAAAGTCAACAAAAGTTCAGGCAGTTATTAACGTAAATAATGACACTTTTGCTTGGGTTGATGAATTGAAAGCTGCATTGAAGACAACTATTGACCATAAACTCAGTGACAACACTCGAATTCTTATTGTTGGTGAGAAAGAATTTGAAAATGGAGCAATGGGTTTATTCACTACTTTGAGAAAAGAACCCGGTGGCGAATATGTGCGGTGCTTTTTAATTCAAGACACAGATGCACCGAATTTCTCCCTGTCTGATCCTTTGTATATCGACCAACTTAAGTTGGATCTTGCCGTTAATGTCTTACGACCAAATAGTGAATGGGGGTCGTATCGTCATTTTCAACTTCCGCCACTGACTCCGCGTCTTTGTGCCCATGCTTATGTAAATCAATTGGTACGCGGTGACTTGAGTTCATTTCAATGGGTTGAAGGTCCTATTAAAGCTGAATTCGAACGTCCTGACCTTGTCAGTATCGTATATTCAGCTATCAACTTCCGTGATGTTCTATTGGCCACTGGAAAACTATCAACGGATTTATTTGCAAAAATTAGAGTTCAAGAAGAACTCATTCCCGGTTTTGAATACTCTGGCTTCGATTCAGCTGGATGCAGAATTATGGGACTTATTCCATCTGGAGCACTCACTAGTCGAGCTATAATTGATCGCGAACTTTCATGGCATGTTCCAAAAGATTGGACACTAGAAGATGCGGTTACAATACCGTGTGCCTATGCAACCGCTTATTATGCACTGTATCTAAATGGTAATATGAAGAAAGGCGATAAAGTCCTTATTCACGCAGGATCTGGTGGTGTTGGGCAAGCAGCTATAACATTGGCCCTTAATGAAAGCTGCGAGGTATTTACAACCGTTGGAACATTAGAAAAGCGAAGATTTATCAGAGATCGGTTTCCGCAAATTCTTGATAGTCATATTGGGAATTCACGTGATACAAGTTTTGAACAGCTCATCCTTGACCAGACTAATGGATGTGGTGTTGATATTATTTTGAATTCATTGGCTGAAGAGAAACTTCAAGCATCGATTCGTTGTCTTGCTGTCGGTGGTAAATTTTTAGAACTCGGGAAATTCGATATGGCGAATGATAGTCAAATTGATATGTTGGTATTTGGCAAAGGGATTAGCTTTCATGCAATTACTTTGGATAATGCTTTTGATACGCTTTCAGAGCGGAAGGTTCACTTGAAAGCACTCCTCCAGAAAGGCTTGGAAAATGGTACCATACAACCACTCACTAGAACAATTTTTCTTCAGAATCAAATTGAGGAAGCATATCGTTATATGGCTGCTGGTAAACACATTGGAAAAGTCATCATCAATGTTTCGGGAAAGAAAAATCTTCCCAACAGTAAAATCGCTGCATTGCCACGGTATTATTGTTCACCTGATCGTAGTTATGTCATCCTCGGTGGTCTTGGTGGTTTTGGAATGGAGTTAACAGACTGGCTGGTCTCACGCGGTGCCCGAAATCTCATTCTTACTTCACGATCAGGTCTCAAAAATGGATATCAACGCATGCGAGTGGCATTGTGGCGAAGCTATGGCGTACGAATAATAATATTCTCAGGCAAAGATTCCACGAGCCGTCACGAATGTGAAAAAATTTTGAGAGCTGCAACAGATATTGCTCCAGTGGATGCAATTTTCAACTTAGCAGTGGTAATAAAGGATGGATTATTGGAAAATCAAACACGTGAACAGTTTGTAGAGTCTTTCAAACCCAAAGCATGGAGTACTAGAATGGCTGATGAAGTTTCGAGGACAATGTGTCCACAACTTCGACATTTTGTGGCTTTTTCATCAGTAACCAGCGGTCGTGGCAATGCTGGTCAAACAAATTATGGTATGTCTAATTCAGTAATGGAAAGGATATGTGAAAAGCGTGCTGCTGAAGGTCTTCCTGGATTAGCTATTGAATGGGGAGCTATCGGAGATGTTGGATTACTCGCTGATAATCCAGATGTGAAAGATGACATTATCATTGCTGGTTCATCGCAGCAGAAAATATCTTCATGTCTTCAAGTACTCAATAATTTCCTCACGCAGAATGAATCAACTGTCTCAAGTCTGGTACTTGCTGAGAAGAAGGGGGGCAACTCAGGACCTCGAAGTATTATCGATGCTGTTCTAAGTATCATAAGTATGAAAGATTTGAAATCGATTAGCCACCAAACATCGCTATCAGAGTTTGGAATGGACTCAATAATGGCAGTTGAAATTAAGCAAACATTGGAAAGCGAATTCGAAGTATTTCTCACGCCACAAGATATAAGGAACCTCAACTTTGCTAAATTGTTGGAGATGAGCTCACAATGTCTACATAACTAAAAAATTTTACCACGAGATGGATTATGATTTGTAAATCATCAATTTTGCCAAATAATATAAAAAGAAATAATTAAATTACACTAAGCTCGACAATCTCAACATTGAATTATATCTCAAAATAAAGGAATTCTAAGAATTTTAATATACCTGAATCAATTTCCCAATAATTAATCACTTTTTATCTATTCCCGTAGTTAATGATGAAGATTAAACTGTAATGAATAAAATTTCAAATTGAAACTTACCGCGGAAATTCCGAGGGCGTCATCTTGTGGATCTTTTACGTGAAACTCCACTTCACCATACCAACGAAATTATCTCTCACGTTTGTTGACATTTATAACCCCCTTGTATGTGTTAAAGCACTTAAAACATTTTCTATCAGTCATATTTTCATAGAAAGTATCGTTTTTTATAACAATATAATAAAATAGTATTGCACAAATATGAATATTAAAATTTTAAGGTTATGTTTATTCGCATAATCGAAACGTCTTGCGAATTGAATTGTCAATACGGTGAACAGATGAATATATAGATATACATATATATTAAACATCGGTGAACTTTCACGGCCATATTTGTGTGCAAAAATTTCTACGGGTTATTTTGCACATTTATTTTGCACTATTTTTCATATCATTTATTGTTTGTAAGATGGCTGAAACAAATGGTGCCGCTGATTCAAACACAAAGAGTGGAAATTTCATTTGTGGTGTAGTTGAAGGTAGGAACAAAAAAAATTCATTTGAGGTATAGAGTTTTCAATTAAATTCTTTTAATATTCAATGCAATGATAGTAAACAAATTGTTTTCTTTTTTTCACCAGGTTTTTATGGTCGGCCTTGGACTACTGAACAACGTAAAGATTTATTTCAAAAGTACGTTACATTCATTGGGATATTGTATTACAAAAAGCCAATACATGAAGTTCCAATTTGAGAAACGTTAAAGAAATTGTATATAAACTTTGCCGAAGTTGATGGAATTGCATAGGGGAATTCGCGCATTAGATTCTATATTATCGCATTAGGGACAAGTTCAATTTCGTATTCTTGAGATACTTCTAAATTCTTAGATGTCTCTTGATTAATGGTCTTATATTCAGTCTGTATTTCATTTTCTTTTGATGGGAATGGGAACTCAGATGAAAAGATGACTTCGGGGTATAGTAGTGTATCCGAACGAGTTGAATAAACTAATAGAAAGTCATAATTTGTGCGGGGCGTGATGATGTGTGAATTTCCTTTTCGTGTTTTTATCTTTATAGTCATACGTTACCAATAAAAATTAAAATTCACACCACATTTAGTCATAGCAACAATCATGATAATTATGAAGATAGAGATCCAAATATTAAAATGACTGGCAAACAACCAAAAATATGGAATGAATATTCAAAATATGTATTATGCACACTATTTACCTAGTCTGCAATACTTTATCGGCAATCAATAGTGATCCCATTTGAATTTAACAATAAATTAATACTTCATTGAAATAAATTTTTTTACAGAATGAAAAAATGGGGAATGGATTCGTATTTGTATGCACCGAAAGATGATTACAAGCACAGAGCATTTTGGCGTGATTTATACACTGTTGAAGAGGCAGAACATTTGACTGGTCTCATAACTGCTGCCAGAGAATCTGGAATAACATTTTATTACGCATTATCACCCGGTCTCGATATAACTTATTCAAGTGTGAAAGAAGTAACAGCACTAAAGCGTAAATTAGAACAAGTCAGTCAATTTGGTTGTGTAGCATTTGCTCTATTATTCGATGATATTGAACCTGAAATGAGTGAAGCTGACAAAGAAATATTCCAATCATTTGCTCACGCACAAGTATCAGTGACAAATGATATTTTCCAACATCTTGGACAACCAAAATTTTTGTTATGCCCAACGCAATATTGTTCCACACGTGCTGTACCAAATGTGGCGACATCAGAATATCTTAACACACTTGGCAGTAAATTAGCCCAAGAAATTGACATAATGTGGACAGGTCCAAAAGTTATTTCACGATTATTGACCGTTGAATCAATCGAAGAAATAACTGAAGTATTACGAAGACGTCCAGTGATTTGGGATAATTTACATGCAAATGATTACGATCAAAAACGTGTATTTCTTGGGCCATATTCTGGTCGGTCACCAGATTTAATTCCTAAACTACGTGGTGTATTGACAAATCCCAATTGTGAATATGGAGCGAATTTTATCGCAATTCACACATTGGCACAATGGAGTCGATGTAATGTCGATGGTAAACGTGACTTGACGTTGAACGACACAGTCTCTGCTGATATTAAATTGGAAACTGAAACTGAAGACGGTGTAGTTGGCGAAGATGTTCCATCAACGATTTCACCAAATATGTATCATCCCAGGCACGCATTAAAAAGTGCAATTAATGATTGGCTACCAGAATTTAATAAAAAACGTGCAGCTTGGGGTGTAATAGTGAAACCACAACCGTGTGTAGCGCCAACTATTCCAATTCCAATTATCCCATCAGTAAATACTTGTATGAGTTTGACAACGACTACAAGTACAGTGACAACAGCAGCACCTGCCGCTGTTAATTCTAATCATTTACAAGCTCTTGCTGAAGTATGTTCAAGTGTAACGGGAAGTGAAAGCTTTGTGCAACCATCACCAGGCCCCATAATGAATTCTCTTGTTTCTGATACGAAAGTAGTGAGTGAACCTTTGATATCAGTTGTTAATTCAACGCCAAGTAATAATTCAACAATGTTGAATCCGGGGTTGACTGAGCCAATGGATTGTAATACAACACCAAATAATTCACCGGCACATATCGCTAAAGTTGGTGCTACTGAGGATGATGTTATGGTTGAAAATGCTTCAACATGCAGTGGAACATCAGCGAGTATGCAAGTTGAACTTGATGGCACATCGCCGACAATCAATGGTAGTCAAATGATTGTTGAGAATGACAATGATAATCATGAAGCTTCGGAAAATACTGAAAATGAATTGCCAGATGTCAAAGATGAAGATAAACAATTGACTCATGAAGACTTGTCATTGCTTTGTGATCTTTTTTATTTGCCTTTCGAACATGGAGGTCAGGGTATTCAATTGCTTCAAGAGTTCAATTGGTTGAAGAGTAATGCACATGCGGCAATCAAAAACAATAAAAGTGATGATTTAAGTGCCACTGCTGATGTAAGTACTGTTAATTTATTTTATTGGTCATTATGGATACATTAAATATTGGTTGATTGCTTCATTATCGATTGGTCTCCTGCTTTTTCTCTGTTCCAGTTTGAGGAGTGGCAGACACGTGCTTCTAAGATGGACGATATGTGTAAAACAGTAAATAGATTGTTCCAACGTCTCACATATTGTGAGAATCGTGAATTACTGTACGATCTTTATGCGTATATTTGGGATATGCGTGGCGTTGTTTCGTTGTTGAATAGTTATGTCAAGTGGCTGGGTGAGTTTGGAATCATTATTCATTCTTTGACGCATTTATTTCCTGAATGTTCCAGCTTTATGATGAAAAATATATTTATTGATCATCATGATCTTAGAGAGAATGAATATTCAATTGTTTGCAACAATAAAAAACAATTGTATAAGTCATGGAACGTTTGCTGGCACTACATTTGCAAATATAACAGTTTCAATAGTTGGCGCAAATTGTTCCCTGTCGGATTGCGAATGTAAGGCAGAACAGAGAGAAAGTATTCCAATGTTCATTTGCTGGTTTGTTGATCGTCCTCAAAATATAATTATTAATGTTAGTGGCCGTACTTGTGTGTGTGTATATATTTCAGAAGAGAGCTGTTTGCAGGATTGGTAAGGGATATTATTTCTTTTTTTCGATTGGGATTGTCGGAGAAATTGGTATTGCGATATTTAAACATTTTTCCTTCATGAGTAATTTTTCATGGAGTATTTTCCTTGAGAGATATTTCGTAATGCCAATTTTTCCGTGAACATGTTATAGTGTTACGCGCGTCATATTTTTGTTCTTCATTTCAAGTACTTAGTTATCCTGATTGGCGTTATTCTGACACTTTTCACAACTTTTTGAGTTTGGTTTTAAACAGTTCACAGTTTATAATCGCTGCTTATATCCATTTCTGCGCATTAGAAATGGATACGGCGTTGAGATAGAATGAATGATTAAAAATTAAACAACTTCTATTTTCATTCATTGAGAAAAATAAAAATAATGAAAAAAGTACAATAATGATATACTAGATAACGAAACTGATGAAGACAAAAAAATCATTATCATTCCGTGCGAAAAATGTTTCGTTTTTGAACTAATAGATGAACTCTGGACAAACCTCTGAGAATACTAAATAAGAAGAAAATTAATTCAACAACTTTGTCACATATCATCCCTGTTTTTAGGATTAAGATTAATAATGTATTTTGGGGAATAGAATAACAGCAACATTTTGGAAGGTGAATGGACAATGCAGATTATATCAAGAACATAATTATTAGCATTCATTTCCATTTTCTATTTGAGTGCAAGCTGCGTTAACATGACTAATAACATTGTTTTTCAATGTCACAGAAATTAATTCCATCGTTCAATAGTTCTTATATTTAAAAATGATTTGCCGAATAATATTTTGTTTGTTTATGTGGATGCAATTTCGAGCAATGATGTTACTAAAAAATACAACGATGTGATATTAATTCCTTTCTGAATTGGGAAAAGAAGAGTTCAAATGGAATTCTCGTTTATCATTGACGACTTTAAACTAATCATCTTCGTTTGTTTTTTTGTCTTGTTTATAGCCTTTGGCAGATTCCCGACGACGATGCCAACGTTTACCCAAGGCAGCTACACATGTATGAGACTCGCTTGTCAATAAGTAACTTTTACTGAAGCGCGCGTTAGAATTGATAGTATTTTTCTCAAATTCTACACATAATCAATTAACGTATCAAGAGAAATGAACAAATATTCTTGATATGTATTCATGATAATGAAGAATGTGCAAAGCGCATAGATGGCCCGCAATAGCGAGTAGATTCAGAAACTGGAAAAAAAAATGTATGAATCAAAGGGTTGAAGCATGAAAACAAAAAACACTATTTCGATTTGTTCTATTTTTTCACGATTTCTTTTATCAATGGAAAAACAATTTGGTGAATTGGGGGCTCTCACAAACTCTTGGTTTAATTCTTTCCTCATGAATTATTGTCACAATTGAATCATTGCACTAATCTCTTTGCTTATAGTTTTCCAGAAAAATATATACAATAAGTTCTTCCAGAGGAGTAATGAAAATTTTATTTCAGGCACACATATTTTGGCATAATTATATTTTTCTTCGTTAATTATATACATTCATTGATTGTTCCCCAACAATAATTCTTGAGATAGAAATGATGATTGAAGTTTAACACAATCAAAACAAGAGTTTGTGACGCACAAAAAATTGAGGGTCCAATATTTTCTACCACTTTTCAAATAATTATTAACATACTTATTGAATTGAGCTTTTAATCAATTCAATTCAATTCTGTATGAGAAA
Source organism: Meteorus colon (assembly GCA_030523085.1). Taxonomy (NCBI): domain Eukaryota; kingdom Metazoa; phylum Arthropoda; class Insecta; order Hymenoptera; family Braconidae; genus Meteorus; species Meteorus colon. The sequence continues at coordinate 5,365 of JAPYZH010000166.1, read as the reverse complement.
ATATTGAACTGTAAACTTGTATAGCATTTTTTCACATTAATAATTTGGAGTCAACAAAACGCAGCGATCATCTCACTGATTTTAAGTTGAAAAAAAAAACGAAATTATCAATGGTATTGGCATGTTACACGTGTGTTCTAATAAATATTAATCGTCTTGTCTTGAAAATTAGGGTTCTCAAATGGATGGAAAGAAACATTCATGAGCGGCGATCAGGAGCCATGGGTATTTCGTGGTGGATTAACTGCTGATTTACAGGTTTAATAAATTAATAAATAATGAAAGAATTATAAATATACCAATTATATTCATCCATGTGTAACCAAATTCTTTCATAATTTTTGTCTTATTTTTTTTCACAGCGATTAATTCCAGTGGACAGTGGAAACGATTTATTTGTTTATAAAGCACCTGAAGTGCCAACGAGTAAAATCTACACAATCAGACCATATTTACCAAGTGATGAAGATGCTGTTTACGCAGTCTGTAACCGGATCACTGGTGTAACCGGTACTTCAGCAGTAGCAGACAGGTTAATAGATATTAAGTTGATTTCTAAACAGACAAAGAATAGGAAAAAGAAAAATTGTGAAGAAGCCCTCATGAAAACAATTTTTCATTTCTATTTGTCAGACTTATTGGTGGTTTTTTAACATTGAGTCCGGAACTTTGTATGGTTGTTGAAGATGATGATGAAATAGTCGGCTACGCCGCGGTTGCATTAAATGCTACATCATTCCATCAAAAAATGGCTATATCGTGGATACCAGAAATGCAAATAAAATATCCATTGGATGATTCTATCAATGATCTTCCTGCTTGTGTTCAGGTAACAATGGCCACTGACTTGGATTGATTTCTGTCGTGGTTTTTAATTGAACAATCATATTAATCTTTTGTTATTGTCACAGGAGTCGATAAGATATTTCCATTCATTCACACCCGACATTTCGGAACAATTATGTCGACAACATCCATCGCAAATGGTGTGCTCAATATTGCCTAGCGTTGTGGACCACTCAATCTCAAAGAGACTGATTACATGTGTTCTGGCTGCTCTAAGAGCAAATGGTGAGAGTCTGTATATTCATTACTCAATATTACAAATTACATTAATTAGCCGATATTTATTTTGTTTTTCTTCTTTTGAATTGTTTTCTCAAGGTTCATTCGGTGTTCACACAATGATATCAACATTAGACAAGCCATCTCAAGAATTCTATGGAAAATTAGGTTTTGTTGATTATCATCAGGGACAAGAAGAAATTCCAGGTGTAACAATAATGCACAGAAGTTTCTAACAAAAGGCCAATTCATCGGTAATATTCATTAATAAAGTATATCTACTTGGTATACCAGCATCAGAAAATTGCCAGAAAGTGATTAAGGAAATTTGTCATTGAGACAATTTTCATCAAGGTGATAAATGACAATTTTAACACAAAAAACTTACACACACACACATCCAACAATGAAATAGTTTTACATTGTCATCTTTAATATATTAGGACATAGAACGATTCAGACGAAACACATTTCCGTTCAATTATTTTTATGCATTTGGAAAAAAAAGGAGCCATAACACAATGATAGTATTTGCGTGTATATAAATTCGGTTTTGATTTTGGATTTATTTTGAGGAATCGCTTCTCTAACGTAAACCACGCCCTAACGTTTTCATATTCAAATTGGCCATAAATTTATGATAATTGTGCGACGTGTCGTGCATTTTTGCGTACTTTATTTTCTGTTTTTTTATTCTACTTTACTTTCGATCATGTTCACCGCCATGCACGCAATTTTTATAAAGTGAAACGAAAAAAAAAAATGATGAATATGAATGTCAACTGTATTTATTGATATGTTTTATTAGCAATAGAAAGAAAAGTGTAATGCACTGCGGATATTAATTGATAATTGCCAATGGCTTCCTATTTCAATGTATCGAAGCTTGTTCGAATTCATCATTGATAATACAATTTATAATTAATTTTAAAATCAATGGATAAATTCGCGCTTTTTCGACTTTTCTTTATTGTATGAACATATCGCTGGTGATTATTCAGAGAATGAGATTAATGGATTGATAATTATCATCAAAATTTCGCACAAATAGCGTTCAAAATGATTGAGATAACTTACATATATATTTGCATGTTCATTGCGAACTTCAGAACTTATCAAGACGCCTTCAAATTTGATAATAATTCGTCCAGTGTAATCTCATCAATGCAATTAACACAATACATTATAGAATTTTTTGTTTGTTTTTCATGGGGTCTTTGATCTATTTGAATAAAATGTTTATGAAGACTGATATCAATTGGAGTTCTGAAAAGTTTATACAATATTTCCTCACATTAAATAATTATCGATGGCGGTGGTTTGTATTTCTTTTTTAATTTAAAGGGATCCACATCATTATATTTTGACATTGATGTTTCATTTAAATTCTTTAAATTATGAATTTCACGCTGTAAATTCGATAATTTTCCAATTTCTTCTTGGAGGCGTTTCAATTCTGTTGCAACATCAAGTTTTCCTGATTGTTGATCGATTCGTAGTTGTGCCAAGGACATCGAAATTTCGGACATTCTTGTATTGACATCTTTTGTTGAAGAATTAGCTTCTTTTCTTATTTGTAATTGTTGTTGACTTGAAAATGGAATGTCTGCATAATCAACAGCAAAAGGTATATCATCACTGTTTCTATCTGCTGCTTTTCTCATACTTTCAACGAAACTACGGCGATCTTGTCGCCATTTCTTTAAAACTTCACGATCTCTGAAAGACAGTAACAAACATGATGCGAGAATGAAATTCATCGATGTGAAGATTATGTTATTGGGTGCAATGATTGAATTGATGCTGAATTGATTTTAAGATGAATAGCAATTGATATCTTACTTGATTCTTTGAAGGATGACAGCTTGTTTGTTGAGTTTCTCTTTAAGTTTTGATACCCATTGAAGTTTTGCTTCCAGTAAAGTATTTATTCCACTACCATTGCATCTACATATATCAATATCAGGTGAATATTTGGATGGAAATGAAAAATTATTTAAATTATTAACGAGGTTGTTATGAAGGTAAATATTTCACTGGTCGATTCGCAATATCCAAATAACTTTCAATAAATGCTAATGTCCAGTCAGGATCTTTCATTCTCATAGGACGTAATTTTGTCATTATTCTGTCATTTGTTATTACAGTATATACACGTTCTTTCACTTTGATATCCTCCATTCGTTTTATTTCTTCAGCGAGAGTTGTCTTTCGTAATCTGGGTAATTTCACATTTGGATCTGACTTTTCACAGTCGTTAATGTCCAATTTCACGAGAATTCCCGTATCCTTTTTCATTGACAATGACATTTGGGAAGGTTCTGAATGTCTCTTTGTCAAATTCTTTTTTTCTTTCAGTTTTATTTTTATTTGTTGGAGAGGAATGTAATTGTCATCCGTATCATTTGACGAGAAATTATTCTTTCGATATTGATTGTAACAATCATCGCACAAAAAATCATTAGAGATATTTTTTGAATTATTTTCACGACTATTCAAATGGAGCAAATCATATTTTGGTGCGTTAAACATTTCATACCTGTTGCTGGGTTTATAATTCCATGATTTTTCACGAATTGATGGACTTTTTTTGTGTAACTTTGGTAAGATAATAGTCGACGAAGTATTGAGTTTCGTTGTAGAGCGTGAAGTACCTTGAACTGGAGGTGGATCGTGACAAAGTATTGTCAATTCTGATTTCACTTCTAGATATGAAAAGAAAATTTACATGAGGAAGCATGAAAGAAAAATTAATTCCTCTGCAAACAACTGAATAGAATAATCGGATTCTTCACCTTGAGGAGGATTCACGATCTCATCAGGATGATCAGCATTCCATTGTTTCCTCAAAAAATTTATGATTGCAGTAAATCCAAGTGTCAATATATTGGCTGGTGGATAAATTAATGGATTGTCCTGTGTTTGCAATCCTTTCAAATGTGGTATGACACCAATCTCTAGAGGAAGTCGTTGGAATAGATTCCCTTGTAGTAAAATTGTTTCCAATGATGGATGATGTTTCACTGTGGTTGGAAGAGTTGTCAATTTATTGTGCCTCACATCGAGCCATTCCAGAAATTTCAAACTCGTAAACAGTTCATCAGGTAAATTAGTCAGTAAATTATTCTCAAGATATAACATCTGAATACAAAGAAATAATATCAAATGCAGATAGTTTATGTATATTTTCTCACACACATGATGTGATTTTGGAACTCACTCTGATGTTTTTGATTCCATTGAGTAAATCCATTGGGAATTCAGTAATGAGTGCATCGGACATGTCGAAAAATTCCTGAGTACAAGTAGGAATTTTTCGTACAGGTGAACGAAATCTAACTGGTGGCAACTGTGCAGGGATACTTGATGCAGAAGTGATGGCTCGAGATTTTTTTTTCTTTTTTGGTGTCAATGAAGATATTTCCGAAACATTGTCTTGAACTAATACTTCAAGAATCCCAAGACTGGCTTGTGATGCTATGGGCTCATCACGTGCAGCTTCTTTGGTTGCTGATAGCATGGGATTGACTCGCGTTTTTGTATGATCAAAAATGTCTTCTTGGTTTTCATTCAAATCCAAAATTGATTCTTTATCATCCACCCATACTTTCTCCACATTTCTATCTTCATCGTCGATGATAATACGACTTGAGCGTATAATAGTTCCTTCAGAATCATCTTCAGTTCCATCATCTTCAGAATTATTTGTCTGTAGAATATCAAATTTCATGCAAAGTTGGTTATAAAATCATTTTTGATTCTAAAAAGATTTACAATGAGGACTTTGTTCACAGATTACGGAATATTAATCAATTTCTTTTTATTCTATAAGATATTGTTTCAATATCTGGGACATACTTCTGCGTTAGCTTCTCCACCTGATGAATCATCCTCGATTGGATCAACGATATAATCATCAGAAATTGTCGTTTCAAACAAATTGTATCTTTTGAGAGTGCCACCATGATTTATCAATGATTTCGCTGTCTGATTTTCTTGTCCAATTCCATAATAAGTTCTTAACAATTCTTCTATTAAATCCGACATTTTAGAATCAATCATTTCTGCATCCTATACATACAAAACATGTTTATTTATCCATCTCCAAGACGATATCATCCTAAACTCAAACTGCATAATAAATTTATTGATTATTGAATAACTAGCATCTGAGTTTTCAAATATTCCGCCAGTTAACCCCTACCAAAGAATACTGTCCCATAGAAGCTTATAAGTGCATTTTTCGCGTCCCACGAAAACCGTAGTGCCTACCCTGAAAATCAGAGAGCGACACTTGTTC